>OX235271.1:89516603-90027194 GCA_944472155.2 Trichobilharzia szidati | reverse complement strand
ACCACTCATTGGGGATTACAGTGACATCCACTGGACAGTTTCAAAATAAGATGATATTTGCATTCTGGATCCTACTGCAATTTGCCATCCATAAAATAACATTTTAATAAGTGTATGAAACAAACTTACATATATATGTTAGCTGATTAAACCGATTTGGAAGAGTGATACTTAAATATGCAAATAAGTAGTAGTTACAGAGTAGTTTATTTTCTTCCATAAGGATTTCATCATTCTATTCACTTAGAACAAACAAAGAAAAAGGCTTGTTCTGTTACCGAAGTATTAGCAAACAAGGCCACGGTATTAACTGAAGATATTAGAAGAGATTCTGAAAACATCATTATGAATCAACAGTGGAAGACATAGCACTTTACATTCCAGTATATCTCGACCCAAATGAGAAATTTAGGGGTTTTAAACTTTTCAGGAGATTAGCAGGAAATGCAAAATGTTTCGAAAAATTTCTCATTCGGGTGAATTTGAAAAATTTGTCCGGGTCTAAATTGATGAAACGCCTGCACCTAAAAGACTCACAAGCATATATATGTATTAGATCGGCTCCTAGTTTGATTCTTTTTGATAGCAATAAAGTGTACTGCGTCTATATACGTTTATTATACTCCAGTTAATGTGTGTTGACAATACATCTGTAAGCTTTGCCTGTGAGTATTAGTTCTGGCGGAAGCTGTAAAACAGAAAATAAACAAGTGATACAGAAGTGAACAGAAAGTATTTAACCTGTTAGTTAAGTAGGTTTAGCTGATAGAGTGGTAAAAGGGTGTGAGGTTACATAAAGTAACTGAGCTATTTGTCAGAGCATGAAGGATGCTCTGGTTCCTGTATATTCCATTCACTGTGTAGCAACCGTTAGAGCATCATTCCAATCTGCAAGAAGCAAAGCCCTTTGTTTCCGTTTTCGACATGATTTTCATTGATGCAGTGCTTGTGAAAAAGTGTCAAGTAAGCAGAAAGGTTACGGGACCACTAATCCAGCAACTCATGTCTTTGAGTGATTAGGTCTTTAGACATCCCTTCAAGTGAAATGGTGCATCAAACGATTTTAGGGCAACTTGAATATAATTTAAAGCCGTCTAATCTAACTTCATACAATGTCACCTAACGTTTTAGTTGTCAACTAAACCAACTGATTTTATTTCACTTCCTAAGATTTATACATTTCATGAACTTTTGTACATTACACAACCTAATTTTTACTTTAATTATGACCATAATCACTAATATTTTGTCACATACAACATTATCATTACTAATGTTATTGTTCACACTTATTTAAACTACCAGACAAGATATTATATACATATATATACGCAGGATTACGCAGCTTGATAATAAATCCTTTGAAAAGAATATTTTCATCGATTGATGTGTTCTTAGTACTACCATGGGAATTAAATTATTAAGAAAAGGAAAGAAAATTTCGCGGAGAAAACCTTCTTTGTCGACAAGGTTATATTTTGAGACTGTAGAATAGTACTAACACTTACTGTAATGTATGAATGAAAAGCGGATTGACGTAACTGACTCATATATCTTGAATTGATTTCTAAAGATGAAAAGAATGTTGGCGCAGTCGTTAACGAAACATTGGAAAGTTGGATTTAAGGTCTTACAGAAATCAAATGGTTTGAACTGACTTGGTTCTCTTAGTTAAATCAAACTAGGTACATCACTGATTTGTTCAGTACCAAACAAGTGAAACAGCCATGCAATGTCGAGATCAATTCGATCTCGTTAGCAAGCACTGTTGTTTAATGTGAGAAGTATACAACTCTTCATCTCCATATATATATATATATCAGTGGCATATAGTTTCATCTAGTCTTTAGAACAGTTTCTCTTTTTCTTTTGCACATCTTCACTAAAATCACCAGCCACCTGAGTTTTTCATCCAGCAAAACATATCGTGTTTACTCTTTTTCATATTGTTTTAATACTCTAATTGCCGCAGTAAGACACAATCCACACCTGCGCACAATTTCAAATAAGCTTCTGGCAAACTTGTGGAATTTTTCACAGAAATTGGAGAAAGAACATTGTGGAAAAGTACTGGAGTGAGTTTCGACTGGAACAATATTTATTCAGATGATATATCATTGATTAATATTATTTGAAAATTCTGGACAATAGGTAAATGCTTCTCAAATGAAAAATTTTGGGGTGATTTCAGGGTTTTAAGGGGCAGTTTGGGGAGAACTGAATGCAAACATTTTGGAGGTATGCCTCTTTTTTCCCTCAAACCCCGAAAGTGCCAAAAAATTTCTATATGGGCTTGCAGCGAAACTCACTGGAAATTCCGTATTGTGTATAAACGCACTTTCAGAATAAAGCTGTTATTATTATTGCTAATCCTCACTCTAGTAGTAGGAGGGGTAAATTAGTGGATCAGAGAATTTTAAGGAACTAGCCGATCTGCAGAATAACATTTCCAGTCATCAATTTACTTGTGTCTTCTGCCGAAATTCAGAGGAAAGTGTCACAAATAACAAGTGACTGAAAGGACAGTTGAGCGATGATTGCATTATGCTTGAGTGTTTTTATAAATTTTCCCAACCTATTTATCTCAGTAAATCTCTAAACAGGTCTAAGTTTAATTTTCTTACTTTCCTAGTGGTCTAGCTGGGATGAAAGTGTAAACGGGCTTATAATCTTTTATGTCGTTCTAAGTAGCAAACCAGACGCCCGTCGCCAAGTTCTGTTTATGTTTTATTACATGGCTCCTAGTGTTATCCAGTGGCGGATTTGAAAAGCACTACTTCTGCAGACACTCAGACTGCAGAAACCAGCTAGCTGGATTTTTATCGGAAGCCAGAAACAGATCAGGCTGCAGCCTGTCAATAGAGAAGGTCGACTGTAGATTTCTGCTATCTGCAGGATTCGAACCAGGAATGGGCTTGTTTAGAAGTAGGGAAATCCCTATATATCAAGTTGTGGGGTCAAAGAGTTAGATCTTATATACGGACAGGTTAACCAAATATTCATATGAGCATGATGAGAATGCTTGGTACGAAGAAACCGGGCACCTTCAATTGATAAGATAAGTGTTTTTGGAAAACACACGATTTTTTAAAATTGTTGTGAATTGGCTAATACAGGGATGTTGGATTTGACTGATTCCCAAGTATGACTGAATACGAAAAGTGTCCACAATTAAACTTACTACAATCCTAGTATGGACCAGGGTAAAATTCTGGGAGGAAAATGAAGGGCACTAGCTTTTTATATTACTCGGAGAATGCCCAACTTTATCACTGTAAAAAGTCAAGAACTGGTGTGCGGATGCATATAAAGTCATCAAGCATTCAACTTCACCGAATGCTCAAAGCGGGCATAGGTCCGCGGACTCTATCAAGGGTTGCGAAAACTATCTATCGTAAAACCAATAAAAGCGGCAGGATATGATAGTTTGACTACATAAGTGAACGAAAATGACGAACAGCCATCCAGAAAAAAATTAGGTAATCTGTATTACCTTCCTCACAGTGGAGTAAATAGCAAGTCAGCGTAGCACCTAATAAAGGGGAAAAAATTATCCTGCAGTTACAAATACATCAGTCTGACGAACTTGAAAATGATTATGGCATTACTTGACTATAACTTCTCAGAAATAGATTAGTAATCAGTAAATATTTTCGTTGGTAGTGCTCAGAAGACATAATCATTTCAGACGAAGAATAACAAATGCATTAAGACAGTATCTAAATATGTATTGAAAGTCATTCTTCGAAGTCATGCGACACTATGGAATCAATTTCAGCCTTGAAGATAGAGAGTGGGATGCCTGAATAGATTGAACTCTTGAATTATTTCGAAGTCAGTTCAGCTGACACGGAGTCTTCGATGTAGAACTTTGTACAGAACTGAAGCAGTTCAAGTCATCAGAATCTAGACAACACAACATGTCAGAGAAAACATTTCAAAGTAACTGTAATGAACACTAATGAACGGGAGGAAGAATGGTTGCGTGAAGGAACATGAGGGCTCAATACATGTGATAGGTTACAAAGACTGAATGCATTTGCGTGACTGGGAGAGATTTTGAGTCATATTAAGAAAAGTCTCCACTCAATAGTCTATTAAAGTTCCAAGGATCCAAACAGTCTATACCTCCATGCGTGACTCACACCAACGGTCAAAGACCCCATGGATTGACGGCTTTTTTCAGACCTCCATTAATTCATCTTCCAGCCTAGTTACACGTCAGTCTGCTTGAGTCACTGGGCTATCTGAATTTCTGCCCAATACAATCCACCGAATTCTCCATTATTTCTTATTGTTTTAATCATGCAGTCATGTCACTGGGTGGTAAAACATATTTGCGCACACTTTCAAACAGCTTTCACCCTACTTCCATGCACTTCAAAGAGATGGAGAAAACATATCAAAATGGGTCAGCTTATAATGCAGAACAGGCAGCAGTGCATCACGTGATTTACTAAGGTCCACTATCTTACTTAGAGTTCCTGGATGAAAAGAGAATATAAGGCGATGAATTACCCCGAGTGCTCTGCAAGTTATTTAAACATTTTGGTCCAAAAAGCATCGCTCTTAAGCAAAAATTTGTTCTTGAAAAACATCACCTAACTTGGAAGAGGACTGGCCACCATGAGTAAAACTTCTACTGGCCATCTAAATCGATACTGCTTCTTCTTACTGAATACACCACGCCTAACCTAAATAATACTCCCCATATTGTACATTTGATACGCAAGAGAAATGGTTGTTGTCAAAGTGGTTGACTGACTAGTTGTCAATAAAAAACCATCAGAAAATGAAATTTCTCTTCTAATTCATCGACACCACCATCTCTAGGGGTCTGAAAATCTACGCAATCAGCATGAAGTCAAAGATACTAATATCGAGTCAGTCATTGTTTCTCTATGGTTTGAAGACATGGTGAGTCATAGGAAGCATTCCGAACAGCTGTCTTCCTCTTCTGCTAAAGGTGAGTCAGTGGCACAGTGGTTAGGACTCTCGCCGACCATGCACATGGCCCGGGGTTCTATCCCCTGCCGACGCACTCTATATCTATGGTCGGCCTACAAATTTGGGCTACCGATATCCATACTGAAAATTCCATACTTATACTGAAAATACTGTGTGGCATCAAGCTGTAATCAAAAATAAAATAAATAAAATTATGGCAGTGAACCAATCAAGAAGCTGTAAGCCAACAAATATTTGGTAAAAAATGGTGATGGATAAGACACAGCCTGGAAGACAGCAGAGCGACACTGCCCACCATGCCAGGTGGAGAAAGCGGCACATTCTCATTTACACTTAAGAACCGAAATTTTTTAAAACATTATAACACCTGTTCCTGGCCATTACGATGGTTGAAACGACGGAAAAATAATTGGATTCAACCTGTTCGGATGAGTGAGTTTCTGTTATAAGTGACATATAAACTAAAATTCTCGAAGCAACAGGTCAATACTGGATGGATATGCGAGAGGTGATTGAATACCGCTTGCATTTCACCAGGTAACAATAACACAAGAGTACTGATGAGGAGTCCCAAACTAGGACGAAAAAGCTTTCCGGTACTCTCAGGTTTTTAAATGGTTCTCTAGCTGATGTCACCTCATGATGAAACCCTCCAACCAATAATTTATATTCCAAGGAGGATTTTGCCACAAATATGGAATTTCATGCCTGTAAAACAGTGCCAAACCTAATTGCTCCATTAAGGTGGTAATAATTGAAACAGGGCATTTAAAATGGCAATGCTGTTCAGTATGAATATAAAATTAGATTAAGTGAAAATACTAGCGACATTAGAAGAAGAAAAAAAGAGGGCTGTTTACTTGATAGTGTCCTGCCTTACACTTCTCTCGTCAAATGAAATATTTAGCAAATAAGGCATTGAAGGACCCTAACACTTAGACGCCTGAGCATTCATTCTTCTATAATTGCTCTAGTTCTACCTGCTGGAATGCAAGGAGTTGCGTCGGGAGAGAATACCATGGATGTCTGGTGTATTACGTGCCTAGAAGGATGCTATTCTCATATCACATGTTGTGTTATGAAAATATCTTATGGGTCTTTTTACAAAGCTGTAATATTTGTTGTGACGATCGTAGTAGTATGGGTGAAAACCCTTGTGAATACTATGACCTCACTCCACTTAAAGCACAATATGCATTTCTGTCGGTCACTAGCTATCTGCGACTACAGGCAAGTCAGGCCGTTCACCAGTGACGTACAAGACTTGATGACTAATTTCGGTTTCCAGTCAGGCTACGAAAGTACAAACAAAAGTTGAAATTCATCAGTTAGAAAGTATTCAGGTAGATAAAATAAAAATATGGGATTCGGAGACATCAAAATGTCGAAAAAAATTAGTCATTAAGGTGACTACACCCTGAGGACAGAAAATGGAATCAGTTTAATGAAAATTGGTAAACTTCGAAAAACAGTACTGTGCAGTTAGCTACTAAGCTAAGTCTAGTGGTGACACGTATACACAAAACGTTTTCTAGATTCCTGAAAAGTTTGAAAATACCACAGAAAACCAGCGATCCCGTAAAACTGCAGTTCTTTTGGACACTAATTACATTTGTCTGACATTCAGAAACTATTCCTTTCATATTCCAAATTTTCTCTAATCTTCCGATGTTCAATTTTAAGTGTGGCATTTCAACATTCACGCTACGCGAAATCAAGTGAAAGGTATTAAATTAGTATGAATTCAAAAAATATTGTAAAATTGGTGTCCCAGTGAATACATTCTCTTTAATAAGCAGCATGTGCATTGTATTTGTTCGTATTCAACAAAATTCTGGGTTCTACACATTCTAGATAGATAAGAATTTAAGTAGTTTTCTTCTCTCGTTTCCAGTACAAAGGACCTATTTTCGAGGAGCCTTTATAGGTCCTTTCATTAAATAGAATGTTTTACTTCAAAATATTTTTCCAATCAATTGTTCGCAAAAGGTGAAATCATTTGTAACGTATGTAGGGGATTCTGTTACCGATCGGTAACAGAACAAATATTAGAATAAAAGTCCAAGTTAATAAAACGAAATTATAATAGTGTACTGTAAAAGCACAGTTAATGAGTTATAGAAACTTAAGGTTACTTGGTGATACAATTAAATTCGGCTGCGACAAATTATTAATATAATCCACAGAAATGTTCACTGCTAGAGTCGTCTCTACTAGTAGAAGCTGTGCACGGGTTGTAGAGCAGACTTCGGATGAGAGATGCTTGCAAAATGTAAAGGATACAATACGGTTAGTGGTGAAGCAAGTAGACAGAATGGACCAATGAGAAGATGAACCGTCGAGCAGCACACTGTATGTTAGATTTTACTCCAGAGTTATGTATACTTTACAATGGGTCTTTTTAAACGAAAAATATGTACAATGTTTTCATTCCTAACATCTTACAAAAAGCTGTACAATCATATTTTTCCAGACTCTACAAGTAGGTTACAAATGCTCTTTTAATCTACTACCCTTTTGAATGGTATTGAGGCCATGAGAATAAAAGCAATGTTTTGACGCATACCCTTAGGTTGTAACAAAGGCATTTGTTTCAGTCTTCTATAAATTTATCCCTTAAAACCGCCGTCCCGAAGTTTTACTTGAGTTTGGGGCAATCACTCCAAATGATTATGACCTGTATTGTATATTACAGGTTTACGGGTTTGCACACCTCCACTTTGGATTATGAAATAGTGGAGTTTAATAGAGCGGAATGCAAAAGAAAACTAAATGTGATAAGTTAGCATTCGGACTACTTTTCAGGACATAATAAGATATTATTAGTTCCTATTCCTAATGGCATAAAGATGAGAATTCGGCCCGATAACTCCTTAAACGTCCTATGATAATGTTTATGTTTGAATATGGAATGCATGCATTTCAGAATTCTGTGTTCTTTGTTAGTGTCTGATATTTGAATATATTAGTGATACTAACCTCACTGAAGCATTAGCAGTCCATTCTTCAACCCAAATGTACTTATTTAAAATGGGTCAGAATCACATATGCCGACTCAGAATAGTAGGTTCCCAGTCGAAATGTGAAACATACTTCCCGGTCGATGTAGCTAGTCCATGATGCATTCCTTACTCTTTGTGCGTTGTGTTAGAGCAGCCGCAAGTTAAATGACGCTCCAGACCACTTATATTCAGGTTAACCTGTGGTGGTGTGATACAGACAATGTGTTCCAACGGAATACGGTTCTCACATATTCCCACAGTTTATAGTGGCATTAGCAACAGAATATAATGGATATTTGAACATTCCATTCCACACCGTTTAATGTAAGCCAAAATCGCACGCTTAATGATTGGTTAGGGAATATAAATCTGTATCTATGTAAATAGCGGTTTGATCAGTTGAAAATTTACCTTCGCTTCCGTGTCCTGCTTTCTGCTCTTACAAACCAGCCTATGCATACGTCGAGGGGCAGCATCCAATTCTGAGTGATGAAGAAACCATAAGCTACTGGCATTAGGATGTTACTGGCTGAATTCAGCTTAGTACTCTGTATAAAGCTTTGCACAGAAGTGCAGCACTTCAAGTTGCCTCACCTCACTCAGCATAAGCAGACAGCAAAATCAATTCAGAGAGACGGTAATAAACAGAAATGTATGATAAGAATAACTGTATGCAGAAGCATGAGGACTTTATTCATATGATAGGTTATACAGAGTGAATACATGTGCACCACTCAAAACGATTGCGAGTCCCATCATCAGCAGTCTCAATCCAGTGGTCTTTAGCATCCTGAGGACCCTAACCAGATAGTATATATCTCCAAACGTGGCTTAGACCAACAGCCAAAACCTCCATGGAATGATGACTCTGCTTTTTCAGATGTCTCTTAACTCTTTTCCGGTCCAATCCTACGTCAGTTAACACTGCTCGACGAAGAACGTAACAGGTTTTCATTTTGTGAGGAATGTGTTAGATATAAGCAGGTATGAAATAAAGTCACCCTCATATCCTCTTAAGGGAAACTTTAATTTTTCTAAGAGTGCAATAGTTTTCTGCGCTTAGATAAATAAAAAAACTTATGTCACGCGAAACGAAGAAAAAAGGCCACCAAAGTCGGTTATATGAGCCTATTAATTGTATATAAATGAGTCAAGTTAGAACTTTAATGCTGCCTGTTAAGATTAAAAGGTATCAGATGTGTAACACACACTGAATAGCTAGCTTGCGAACTACAATTTAATGTGGCTGTACTTACTAAAGGGGTTCTTCAGTGTAAATCACAGTTTATCTATAAGATATCCGTAGCAAATAATTAAATTTACGGTCAAATACTAGTGATTCGTAATGTATTGCTATGAGAGTAGCCATGAGATTTTTTCCGTTAACTGTTTTGGGTTATTCGCTAAAGGACGCACTTATGCTAATAATGTTGCTTGAAACTTTTAGTAAATATGAATACATTATGTTTTCTAAGAGTGAAATATATTCACGTTCGTTTACAGTTAGGAAATATCCCCTTGATTAGAAGAGTCATCCAAATATCTTTTGACTCCATAAGTTCCAAAGAATTGTATTACTGAAAAGAGAGAGAGAACAAAACATTCGTTATACTTGAATTGGTTCCTCAGGCGTCCTTTTCGGATACGCTGAAAATGTTTTGCAGTGTACTAGATCTTCCTCCAAAGCCTACCTTTTCTAGGGATAAAAGATGAAGAAATGGGTTATGATGAATGTTTTGTTAGTAAAAGTATAAGAAACTCAGATATTTGAGAAAGTCGCACCAGCTGACCACTCAGAAAATATTCAGTGTAACTGACTTTAGCAAGCGTCAAACAGACATGGAAGCAGACAAACCTATATCACGATGAAGATTTTGATGAACTTGTATTGCTACTTAACATATAGGTTAACTAAATTTAAACAGAACTGACTTTGAAGTGCTAGATTTTAGGGGTTTGATTAATCCTACTGCAGATTTCGTCTAGGACTTACGTCACTCAGAGAATCATTGTAAGCGAAGGTGGACTGGAGAGCTGTCTCATTTTAGTTCTACAACAGTAAGCGCACATGACCCTGCACATCCACCTTACTAGATGACCACGTTATCATTCATCCACTAATTGGAAATCTGACCGTCTGTGAATTCAGACTTCTATCACTTTCCACTATGTTCCTGAAGTCTTGAGTTCAAAGCCTTCTGAGGCTATGATTGCCTTATGCCGTAGAGTCTCAAAGTAGGACGGAACAGTTATTCAGTGCTTTTTGCAATCTAATGACTTCCTAACTGACACAGGTTCCTGAAAAAGTCTACCCTGAAATTTGATTTAATTTAGTCATAGCTTACTTTAGGGCACTAGCGAAGTAAGCGTCACTGACAAAATGAAAATCAGATTTATTATTTTTGTAGGCTCAGTTATAAGTCAGCAGATTGATCATTCATCTCTCAGTTGTGTAATAAAACGTATACAAAGAAATTGCCTCATGAACACTTTCAAAACTGAATATATACCGACATGGGATAACAGCTGGACTGAAATAAAAAGGTGGTTTTTAATGTTGGTATTTTAACTAAGTATTCGATATTAACTTCTTTTATTTCTGTAACATAATAGCCTTTATTTAATTTTAAAATTTATGTAATATACTTATAGAAGAAAATGAGATTTAGTGAATAACTTTTTATTTAATATCCAGTATTTAGTCACTGGAGTGGTAGGACAAGTGGTTATAATCAAATAACATAGGAATAAAGAAACATGAGAGGAAAAACCGGAGGAACTACATAGTAAAGCCACGTGACACCTATATGTATCATCTGGTACTCGTATACTGCTTAAAAAGAGTCCAAAATCGAGATTAGAGTATGCATTTTGTCAAAAATAGGAACAATGCAAATTTAAAAGTTCGAGATCACTCTTCACTCTATCTGATAGATTGAAATATTATTCTCTGTTTAAGGGAATAATAAAGCAAGAAAGGAGAGTATGGTGTAACTAGTAAGAGGTGATTCTGCGTGACAGTGTCAGTTGTTTAAACAGATAAATATATCACTAGTACTCTCAAAGATTAACTAAAATTTTAAACATTTTAATGAGTTATGTACCTAAAGAGTAAGGATATTACAAAGTCTATTGCTGTTTGAAATCATAAAAGCTAAAGTCAAAATGTTTTGGTGATGATTTTCACAGAACTTGAAAATGGTTTGATGGGAGAAGCGAAAACCCTGACAAATAACTCAATGATAGCATTACCGTTAATTTACTCGTCAGTAACTGCATAACATTCAATCTGTTTCAAAGATTGATGTATTTCCAAATATACGGTGTTAATAAAACGCACTAAGCACTGAAGGTCAACAGGCTGAAAGGATCGCACCTCAAATTTGTAATTTTCAGAGTTCATCAGCAACTGAAACTGTGATCCTCAGTAGTATCCGGATATTACCAGTAAGAAAAGTCCATATCAATCTTCGAATTTCACTGATCGCCTTGGTTGTTTAAAGTAAAGAGACTTTTGGTGTATCCAGTCGTAAGTTGATGAATAGCCAAATATAACATCTACAGCAGATTAGACTAAGCAGACAAATCTAAAGCGAATTTCATGTTCACAGATTTTACTAACAAAGCTCTGTTAGCTTATAGGTAGATGAATAGAAGACATCGTAGTTTCAAAGATTACTGTAGAATAGCACAAAATTTTCTCTTCTAGCAAAAAAGATGACAAATACTACAGTATGCAAGGCCTTAAGGAAAAACCCAATGAAACTGCTTAGAGAGTTATCGGAAACAACTGCTGCTCCCTAGTTTATTGTCGCTTGCACGAATCCATTTTGACCCCATGGAGAATCTTATCTGGGATCATCGGGTTACATCACGACTAATTACTATCCAACTAGTTGGTGGATTTCACTGGCAGTAGGACGAAATGTCTGACGAAAATATATATTTTAAGAAAGGAATTCTCTTATGTTACAAAGACAGCTTCAGTAGTTTAATTTTACAATGCCAATTTTATTCCACTTCATGGACACAAATAAATTCTGTACACAGTGCCACATATATTGAAAAAAAAGACAACTTAAGAATTATAAGATGACTAAGTAGATATTCCCATTCAAGGGAATAACTACAACTTCGTATTATTTTCCGTTGGAGGTATAAAGAAACAGCTGCCTAATTGACGCTGAATTCAATCCTAGGCAATATCTGATGAAGTTCCAACACATTCAGTTGTCGTGCATTTCGAAACACTCATTTTAGGCTCTGAGATACTAGTAAAATTTTCTCACCACGACTTTTTTCTTATCAACCTAGAGCTAACAAGAAGTGAATGGTGTTGAAGGCGTTGAGACGACTAAATTCTGTTATAAACTAAGTCAATAGGTAGACACCTCGCCTAAGGAAACACTGCTTTCACATACACCCACACAAACGGTGGTTGATTACAAGATCAATTATTTGAACCGAAGCTTGAATGGAGGAATGAAACAAGGTATCTCGATAGTTATGTTTTTTTCTATCCCTTACATTCCCAGTCAAACAAAAGTCTTCTAAGTTCCTGTGATCGTGAAATTTGTCTTACAGGGCGGGTCCGCCAAACTCACATCAACCATTGCCTTTTTTCTAGGCCTAACACAGGCTAGTAGACTTTCAAGAGTACGTCTGTGGGAGGAAGAACGCCATCCCCTCGTTTGGTTGGCAAACGTCCTATCTTGAACCAACAGCGCGCAATTTTGGCAATGACTAGAAATAATTGCTGGTTGGCAGACAGCTGAACAGGGCAGTCTCCGTTATCTAACTTGTAACCGCGTTGACTAAAATGGCAGCACAAATGACTCTTGTCTGAGCCTGGATTTTTGTATAAGTAAACATTATCAAATTCCTTAGACAGTGGTATCGTGCTTGTCTGACTGACAACACCTCTCATTTGGAAGTACAATTCATCCTTATTGTACGTAGTCTTCAATGTATCAGTGTTTAGGCACAGACGAAAAGATAACTATCCAATTCCCACTTGTCTCTTTGTTTAACTGGACATCTGAATACACACAAAAGTTACTGAAAAACAACTAGCTGGTCAATAAAGATCTTGTTTTAACTCTTGGAACAACACCGACATTGATACTTTTGGACGGTAATGCAAAAGGTAACTTAGGTAAAGCCATATAATTATTATGCTAACAAACGGCGTTGTTGAAAACACTTCGCTGAAGCAATTTTTCTTAGTTTTCAAAGTCAATATATATCAATATCGTGACTTTATGTGGTTTTGGTCAAAATATTCTTGGCAGAAGCTTGATCAGTACTAGTTGTAAAAGAATAAACTTGTCATACATAAATGTGGAGAAGGACCTTCTGAAAGTGACTGAAAATGACAGGCAGAAAGTGAATTCAAACAGTGAGAAGCAAGTGAGTAAAATGAACATCAAAAGTTTGTTGGGATAACAGAAATATGATAAAACAGTTTGTGTGTGGCAGTAAGAAAAATAACTCCTTATAACTCCTTAAAAATAACTCCTTAAAAATAACTCCAAGTAACCCCTTATATCCCTGATGCAGTGAAGAGTGAGGACACCACTTGGGCATGAAGTCAGTGAAAGGCACTTTTGTAGAATATGCTGTGAATGATTGGAAACATGATAGCGTTTTGTTATGATAACAGAGTTCCATTCACTCAAACACACCATGTAAGTTTGGTGCATAGATTCAGTAGATAACTTGTAAACCTAATTAAGCTACTTTTAATGTATGTGTAAACCTTATTAAGTGTGGTAGTGTGTGATTCCATATTAATTTGTTTACTAGATATATCACACAGTGAAACAGTATTATTTACTGGATGACGTTTCGAACAAAATAAATTGTTCATAGTCATATCAAGCTTGGTTCTAATTGAGTTTGTGGGTTTGAATGACACTTTTATTCCTACATCGTTAAGAATTCTCCATATGGCCATATAAGCAGTCAGAAACGAACTCATTTTTGAATGTTAGATTGTAGCGTAAAAAGAAAAGAAGATAGGAAGTTAAACACTAGTGTTTACGGGAAACCCACACATTCAAACCAATTTTTGGATTTCGGATTATCCCACCCTATGTAAGTAAAAATAGAATTGGTGAAATGTTTAACTAAACAGTGCCAAGGAAAATCTAAGACAGGGAGTGAGGCATATAAGAGAAGCTTTGGAACCTGATAATTACCATGATAAACTAATCGGGAAGTATGTAGGAAAATGTAAAAGTAAATTATAATAGTAGAGATAGCAAAAATAATAATAATAATAATAAATAATAATGTTAACATGAATGTCAAATACGTACAGGATAATGACAACACGAACAATAGGGAATATAAGTCATCAGTAGTGCTTACATATAAAGAAGCAGCCTCACACACCTTATGGAGAATTCTTAACAAGGCAGGAATAAAAGTGGCATTCAGACCCACAAGCTCAATTAGAACCAAGCTTTGTCGGTTAAAAGATCCTGTGGAGCCTTTAAAACAAAACAATTTAGTCCATCTAATATCCTGCAATGATTTTCAGATCAAAGACATAGGTCGAACTAGTAGAACAGGGGCAGTCAGACTAGATGAGAATAAAAACCTAGTAACATCTAGATTAGTTGACCGGAAAAAGATAAGAAATCTAGAGAATAGTTCAGGTATAGCACTACATGCAGTTACACACAAACATACAATGGGCTGGATGGGATAAGATGACAGTTTTAAAATCTAATGTAACAGAGTGGAGGGAGAGATTGATAATGGAAGCTTTATTTATCGAATCAACTGAAGAGGATACGTGTAATAGGAATGATTCAACGCCTGTCCCAGACATCCGGAAAATTCCACTACCCTTAAGACGAACAGGAACGAATAAAGAAGACTGAGTTCAAACCCCAGTAGGTGCATACTGCCGATGATTACCAAACTAGGATGGAACAGTTGTCAAGTACTCCCTTGTTCTCAATGGTTCTCCAGGTGATATCAATCCGTGGTCAAACTCGAAAAAGCTATAAAACTCAAGTTTCGAAGTCGTGTGATTATAATTGATATGACTATGAACAATATATTTTGTTCGAAACGTCATCCAGTAAATAATACTGTTTCACTATGTGATATATCTAGTATACAAATAATATGGAATGAAACTATTCTAATTGAGCTTATAAGTCTTTTCTGCGACAAAGTGCCACATTTTGGCATGGCGGATAAGTCTTGGTTAATTAAAGTCGACATTTTTCAGCACTAAGTTTTTTTACTACTTACAAGTATGGTCACGTTTACATTAAAGATTTTTGTTTAATTCAAAATTTGTTTCTGTGATCAGAAGGTATCTGATTTCTTTGAATGTTCTTCGGTGATACTTTCAAGAATCTTGTGAGTTGCATGTTAATCTTCATTGTGAAAAATACAACAGATTTGATCATGATTGTACTGTGCCACCCTCTGTTAGGCTTTAATTTATAGGAAATGTTGATTGATTTCGTTTATTGCGGTATTCATAATCCTCTAATTCTGTAACATTTTTTTCTCAGAGCTTGTGACTGATAGGTTAGAAAATTTCTTCAAGTTAAGTTGAGACCTTTTGATATTTTAAAGTATATTTGATCGAGAAGGCGTGTAGTCAAGAAATGTTTCATAACAGTTCATTCACTGGTGTTAATCGGATCAAGTTTATAGCCTTCAGGAACAGTCAGGAGGTTCTTAACTGCATCGTATGCTCATACAGATAACTACCTGGAGGTAATATGAAAATCCATGGGCTCATAAAATAAAGACTTTAAGAAACGAATTTGTTTTTGTGAGTATCTTTCTTGAAGTTGGTGTGGCCTACAATTCCTGTTAGGGCTCTGTCAGGAAAATAACATGCGACTAATAAGTAATGAAGACATTGAAATATATAGCAGTTCAGAAGAGAAATAGTGCAAATGTTAATTTGATTTTAAATTAACAAGTGAGGAGTACACAGCAACTGGATGGATGCTTCCGGTTGGTGAAGGGAGTTAAGCAGAAAACTTTCATGAAATGCTAGTGAAATAAGAAACGCTTTGTTATATCCAAATTTTAAAGAAACCAGAAGGTGAGTGAAGAAAACTGGTTGAGAAGTTGATTTTAGTCACGAAATACCGAATTTTATGTCTCTGCGAAATTTTCATTGAAAACATTTAGATGACAACGAAAAATACAAATACAGTTGTTATTATTATTACTTCTATTATCTCCCTGGGTTCCGAGTGGAACACATGACTTCAACAACACATCGTCATTTCCCTCTGTTCTCTGTAATACTTTGGACTGCCTCCATAATTGCCAGTAAGCCCTCCGCTGTTTTACTATCGAGGCGCCCAACCCGTCGCTTACTCTTCTGGTCCTACCCTTGAACCTGACATACGATGCCATGCAGTGGTTTCCTCGGCGTGTGTGCAATCCATCTGCATTTCCTTCTTCGTATTTGTCGGGAGATATGTTCTTTGCTGGTCAACTGTCTGCCAGAGTTTCTTGTTTATCGATCATTTCTGGATTTTTAATCTTCTGTATAGAGAGATTGAAAAGGAGACAGATTCTTATAAAAGTCTACAGAGGTCTACTGGAATTGTATGGTTTGATGCATCAAGTCTCTGAACTACAAAGAAGTACTGACTTGATAACAATGTTGAAAATCCAGATCTTCTACCTTACTTTCCTTGTTTCAGAGTAACGAAGGTCTGTTTTGCCTTTCTGTTCAAATATAGAGCGAAAAGTAAGTCCTGCTGTACAACTTAACCCCTAAAATAGAAAAATCTTTCAGAACATTGTTGACAATCAACGAAGTGCTTTGGAATGAAAAAAATGTTCGTATATATCTAATGATTTGTACTGGAAAACAGCTACCGATTGCTCTTCGACAACCTGTTTCACAATATTCTTCCCATTAGTAAACTCGAACAAAGCAAGAACGATAAATGTACCAGGATAGTTTGAGCCCATTCTTTTATGATTTCATGGCTTCTTCTCAGCTTTCAGATCTGTGTTACTTTTAGTTCCTATCAATTCTTTGTATTACTCATGCCGTAGACATCTGGGAAGTAACTGTGAAATAAAAGGAATGAGCTCATATCATCCTGCCACACTTGTTGTTCTGGCTTTGTTCAAGTTTACCAGTCCATTTATCGGAAGAATGTTAAATGATATATGTAAATGAAAGTGATCCACAGTGATTTTATAAAATTAGAAATTTATACGTGAATGATGATTTCACCATCCCTTACGAGTTGCTGTAATCACTGATTTTATTTAAGAGAGATTAGGAATCTTTTAATAGTAAAACTTCCTTCCTAAATCCAAATTTTTCAATGAAATCTTTTCCTAATAAAGAATTTATATTTTCGGAAGTTATATATATATATATATGTTAATCCCTTAAAAAAATACTACCATAAAATGAGCTTTCATCAGTGCTGAAATTGTACATGGTTACAACATTTTGTTCGTACTTATACACAGGATGAGTGGGAGTTCATTACGTGTGTTTGTGAATGTAAGAGTATACTTAAGGATTAACAATAAGTATAAGGTAACAAACTGGTCAGATTCATAATAGTGAGAAAATGTAATGTCATACGTCTGACTCCTTTAATATTGGGCATATTTCAGCGTTGAAATTCTCTATTGATGGGATAACTCAAAAAACTGAAAGATAGATGCTATCTACCGTCTACATTATATTTGAGCCTCATGTTCTAGCAGACTTTTCAGAATTCAAAACCATTCTTATCAGTGTGCAGAAGCATACAAATTTGCTTTATTAGGAATTGCAAATCTTATGATGAATATTTCGGCAGCTCAGCGCTTTGCGAAAATAGATTATCGACTGTTTAAATATAAGTCAATGAGATAACTAATGATGAACTAACAAGCTTCTGTAGCTGGGCGTCCATTCACGAAAGCGAAATTTATTTAAATCCCTTGCCACCCGCATCCGACGCGTCTGAAGTCCTGATGTTCTAGAAACAGTATTAGATATTTTTAGAGAAATCTTCATCAAAAATGGATAACTACCAAGATTCAATGACAAAAACATCAGACCAAGAATTTGCAGAAATGAAACTTCACTTGCACCGAAAAAGGACTCTACATGAACTTGGATTTGAAGAGAGATTTAACAGGAAATATTCTCAAGAGAAGGATCATCTCATCTCTGAGAAGAACATTCTTGGAGGCAACGCTAAGAATAGTGTTCTCGAGTAGCCCGCTGATCTCCAGAAGCCTTAGGGACAAGATCTCCCATATGACCACTTTTATATGCATATATCAGTTCATCTGCTGCTGTGGAGCCAAGTACATCACTCGTTCGATGCACATCCTGTTCAAGAGGATTCAGGAACACTATCCAGCATGGTTGCGAAAAGGCAATAGTGGTGCAATAAGGAGTGCGATAATTGAACACCTGGTCAACACTAATCATTCCATTTCAGCAAACGCCTCCTTCAAAGTAATCTACAGAGTCAAGAACAACCTCTCAAAGGTAATACGGTTTCGCCTTCTTTGTATCGCTGAAGCTCTAGCCATTCACATAGAAGAACCGGAGCTGTGCATACAAAAAAGGATTACTCAACCACTTCTACTGTCTTGGTAACAACTTTTTTGATTTTGATGACTTAATTTTGTTCCTTTGCTTGTTCTTTAATTGCTTATAATTCTTGTATTCATCTAGAACTCTTACGTAATTTCGTATTATCTGCTTTGTTCCTATGTGAATCCTGAGTAAAACTCACTCATCAAACTATTCATATTATTACATAACTTCTTTTAACAACTGTTTGTGATAACTCATCGCCTTGTTACTACCCTAATTTGACTAAAACTTAATTTTCTTGACTGATTTTGTATTACATATCTCCAATTACCAATCTTCACCTGTTTAGTTAAAATAACCATAACCAATTGTATTTGCGTTTGAAAAACTTAATGTACACATACATACAAAATAGCGCATATATATTTGCGATTGTACAGCTAAGAAAATGAATTCTCCGAAAAGAGACTCTTCGCTGAACTATGTGTTTTGTTTTCATTATTGCCTGGATGGGGATTATACATGACCTAATAAATGAACCGAGTGGTTATGTGCAAAACTAACCTCATCAAATAAGAAATATGTTAGGCAAGTTAATAACTAACATTAGTTGTTGAAGTAACCTCGCCTAATTTACTAGTTCATTACTTTACTAGCCGGTCCTAAGCCCAGGTTATTAGGGAAAGCTGGGCGTCGGGACAGTGACCCTACCTCGAAAAAGCAAACCATTCGTTGAAGAAACTTTGAAGCATAACAGAAATATCAAAAAAGAACTTATTTTTCGCTGGAAACGGGGAGATGCAATGACGTGAGCTGGAAGCCAGGCTGCAGATGTGTCTTCTTTCTATAAAAACAAAAATAAGCATAAGGACGTAGAATGTTCTAATCATGTTTGGGACTAAGAAGGCTGCTCAGGTAACCAGAGAAATGACAAATGGCACAGGAGTGCTAGGAATGTGTGAAAGTGGATGGAATGGATATGGACTATCCCAAATGTTAACTGGAGAGTCAATAATCTACTCTGGCTACCTAGACGAAAACCATGAGGACACTGGGACGGTCTCTTTCGTAACGTCATCAACAACAACTGAAGCGCTTATACAGTGGAAGCCAGTCTCCTCAGGAATAATGACAGCAAAATTCAACTCGAAAGGAAGGAAAGTTACATTCCCACAAGCAATTCACAACAAGAGAATAAGGAAGATTTCTATTGACAACTGCAAACGGTAGTGAATAATATCCCAAATGGCGACATCAAAATCCTTATGGGAGATATGAATGCTGAACTGAAAGCAGACAATAAAAGAAGAGAATTCACCATGAATCGAGAGGTTGTCGGTGGAATGAATGAGAATAGAGAACTCTTCACAGACTTCCACGTATTCAGTCATTTGGTAATTGGAGATGGTGTGTGCAGCCAGGATGATACACACAAGGCAACATGGATTTTGCTTGTCGGACAGACCAAAAATCAGTTAGACCTCATCCTAATGTTGCTCAATAAGGTGGAGACGATGTGGTCTGAGACCACCATATAGTGCAAGGAAAATTCAGGGTCAAGCTAAAAGCATTCGAAACAACTGGAGACAAGTTCAACAATCAGAAACTGGAAGGTGGAACAACAAAAGACATATTCGCTTCAGCCATCCGGACAAATTAGAAGAAACTAAGTAGCATCAGTGAGGAAACCTGTGTGGAATAACTCTAAAAGTGATGTTAAAGGAAACTTATGTATCTGTTTCGGGAATAAAAAAAGAGGCAAGAAAAAGATTGGCTATCTAAGGACTCGTTGAGGGAATCAAAGAAAAGAACGAACTTATCGACCCAAAGGACTTCTGAACCAGCCAGCACCTGCAACTCACCGAGAAACACCAATAAAAGCACGCACGGAACTGCCAGTGGACACCAATACTCCAAAAAATGGAAGCCTTGAACTCAAGAAGGCCACTAGAGGCAAGGAAGGCAGCAAGACCGGATAGAATTCCTTTGAAAGCACTGAAAGTAGATCCAGAGACCTCAGCAGATATCCCTATGCCAATGCTGCAAAACTTTTGAAAGGGAGGAAAGGTACCTATTTATTGGAAAGAAGGCTACCCTGTCAAACCACTTAAGAAGGGCCACTCAGGCCTCTGAATGAAATAACACTGAATAATGTTCTCGTCTACGCCAAGCAAAATACAAATTCATGTCAAATAAAACATGCTCTGGATGCTGAACTCAGACAGGAACAAGCTGGATTCAGGAAGATTGAATAATGTGCTGATCAAATCGCAAGTCTACCTAACGTCATTAAACAGAGTATAGTGTGACAGTTAAATCTCCACTTAATCTTTACCGACTGTGAAAAGGCCTTCAACAGCGCTGACTGCGAATTCATTTGGAAACTCCCTCAATAATATGGAAAAAAACCCCAATATTTATCAACCTCACTCAGCAGCAATACGACAGTGCCACAAGTTAGAGGATTTACAACGGAAAACTCACGACAGCACCTCATTATGGTAGATTGGGTCATGACGAAAACTATGATAAACCAGAAGACGAGAATACGTTAGGTAGATAAGCAAACTTCAGAAGATCTCGATTTTGAGGATGATTAATGTCTACTGTTACATAAACTCGAAGATCAACGGCACACACCAACGGATTGGCAGAAAAACCAGCGAAAACTACACTCAAGGTGAACACACAGACAAGATGGAGGTGATGAAAATAACCAACCAACAACAACAGGCACCACTCAACATCAACGGAGGAAATTCGAAGCATGTCACTTCCTTCACAAATCCAGTGGGTCATACAGAATCGTTTCAACTACAAGCTAAATGAATGAGGATGTCAACGCTTACCAGAATAAGAAAGACAAGACACGCATCCGTTACAGAGAAATCAGTGTGGAAATCCTCTACGCTCAGCATGAACAACAAATTCGGACTTTAACCAACAACAGTTAGTCAATGATTTTCTATAATTCAGAGACGCAAAGTATTTTTTACAAGCTAGCACAAACCTTCATCTGTAGCTGCCTTCCCTCCATATTGAAGATAAGATGATCAGGAAGAAATAAACACACGCATGCCTAACCAACCAAGAACCTACTGCTCAGCAAGTATGTGGAAGAAAACAGAGATAGATTAAACTGGCACTAGTGAAGCAGTCCCTACCTGAGTGCAACACAAATAGGAAACAACTAGTTTTGCGTCCGATGACAATATGGAGGAGATCGTGTGAGCAGGAGATCAGAGATTTTGGGCAGTTGTGAACCTGGATAAACGGGACAGCAGAAAATAAGACGAAGTGCAGATGAGTTATTGAAGTCCTCTGTTCCAATCGGAACTCAAGGGAACAATAATGATAATAAAAAGAATACAACTAGGAAAACTGAATGCTAAAATTGCATCTTTCAATTCAATTTCATCACAGTTTATCCACCACATTACTGTTTTTCATACAATTACAATTTTGCTTTCACTGACTACCGTGCTATACTATTTATGGGTTTGCAGTGTGATAAATAGGTTACTAAAATACTGGTTTCATAAAGTCTTCTCTTTTTTAAATATCTAATGGGAAGTTTTGAATTACTTGAAAACTGTGTAAAGGTATACTTCGCCAACCACGCATGTGACTTGGTTCCAATTTCTGACAGAGGTAATCCTAAAGGACGTTTATCCAGGAATACAGCCAGTACAGAGGTGACGTGAGGCATGGGTCTCGCAACCTCATTTCGTAGAAACTCAAGATTGAAGCCCGATGTTACACTGGGAACCCAAGGTAATGATATTAATAACGAGAAATTGGAATAATAGTAGTTATTAAAGTACTATATTAGACAGTGTTTATATGAAATATTTAATCATCGACACAATTTGAACTGACGCTTATTTAAAAGGATTTAGTTGAATAAACGGATCATGCATATCGTGAACAATTAGGTATGCGATTCGCTATAAATTATCAAGCACAAAAGTACCAGATTCTAAACCTGCATCTATTGGTCTATTCGTTCTTTGAATCTGTTAATCATTCTTCTTTTATGTTTCTTAAAATTTTCAATTTCTTCTATTGTGTATCCCATCCTCTGTCTATTTTAACCATTTTATAAACGACTCTATAATTTCTGAAATACGAAAGATGCCCACAGTGAAAAGAAAGATCTCCAAATCTGTTGGTAAATGCAGTGTTTTGAACAAAACTCAATTTAGTGAGCGTAGCTATTGTGCAATTCTTTCTATGAGTATCATTCTTTCCTATCGCTTCTTTGAAACACTAGTGATGACCGTATTTCAACTCCTATTTTACGATATATTTCCTCTGAATGTATTAAGGATGAAAACGTGAGACTTAAATGTAGCTGAAATGAAATATTCTGTCAGTATATTACCCATTATTGTTTACTTTAACTCCTAGAGGAACATAGGGCTTCAGCCGCACGTCTTCATTGCCTCCGGTTCTCTGTCAACGTTTTCACCTGGCTCCAAGTCTGCTCACATGCTTTCATCTCATCTTCACATGATCTCCTCCGCATCACCCTCGGACGACCAACTCGCCACTGCCCGTTTGGGTTCCACTCGAGCGATGGCCTGGCATGTGATTTCACTTGATGGTTTGTTTTCTGAAAGTGTGACCAATCTACCTCCATTTCTTCCTGCATGTTTGCTGCACAGTCGGTTCCTGGTTGGTTTGCCCCTAGAGATCCCTGTTGCTGATCTTTTCTGGCTATCTAATCTTGAGTATTGAGCAAAGACAGCTGTTGATGAAAGTCTGTAGTTTGTTTGAAATGCCTTTCTTGACGCGCCAAGTCTCTAATCCTTATAGTAGCACTGGCTTCATATTAGAGTGGAAAATCCATATCTTACTTTTCATGCTGGGTGCTGTTGACCTTCACACAGAATTTAGATTGGTGAAAGCTTGCCTTGCTATCCCGATCCTTGAATGAAAACGGATAACGCATCGCTAACTTATGTGCCTTCAATGAACTAGAAGTTGGTGGCAGAGTATATAAGCGAAAGGATATCTACAAGGCTACATGGGTGTCATTAGACGGGCGAACTTAAAACCAAATTGACTTCATCTCAATCTCAAGGAAGTGGAGACGCGGGTTACTGGAGACAGAAGTGAGAAGAGGAGCAGACGTTGGTTAAGACCACCATCTCATACAAGGAACATTCCATATCAAATTTTTGTTATTATAACTATCTAAAGTCTAATTTTATGGCCCAAGCGGTCGTGTGGATAACTCTCTGCGTCGGTGGTTAGGACGCTCGCCGACCATGCACATGGCGCGGGGTTCGATCCCCAACTGACGCACTCCTTTACCTCGTTAAGCCAGAAATAATGCTGGTAAAGAGGAAAGGTTGGGCATGAGGCTAGCAACCCCATCCTGTAAAATAACCACTGCTACAGAAACTTCAAGCCACTAGCTTGAAGCCCTATGTTCCACTGGGAATGTGAAGGAATGAAAAAAGTCTAATTATGTAAAATCACTGATAAGTTTATCTAAGTAAGGCTCCATGAATCTTGATTTCACCTTTTATGGAAGTTTTTATTCCAAATTTTAACGGTAGCAAATCATCAGAAAGTCTTTTTCACTAAATGTCTAAATATCAGTATTTTAAAAATGACCAATATTTGTCACATTCTTATACAAAAAGAAGAATTATCGATTTTATAGTTTAATATCACAACATGAATACCACATTCCAACCACGGCTATATTATAAACACAAATGGTGTAAGTACAGTAGATGATGAACTTGGCGGAGTGTTTAATTAACTGTGTTTTGTTTTTTTGTTTTCAATAGTGTGTTGTGTTTTTGCTTTTATGAAAACAAATGTCAGTGCAATTTTATATTACCTATATTTAGTCTTTATTTCTTCACTTATCTTACGTTTTTAATTTTTCTTTCTATTTATTTTTCTCGTGGTTACCTTTAGTTGTATAGATAACAATGACAATATCCTTTATGATTTGCATTTGTTTATATGCACAAAAACTGAGTTTCTGCTGATATACATAGGGATAAGTGAATTAAAACAACACTGCTTCGATAAAGATATAAGTATCAAATAGCGAAACATCATTAAAAAAACAAACAACGTCGTTTTGTTTTTGATGTATTAGGAAATATAAAATTTCAATAATAATGAACATTATGCTTAAGCTAGTAAAAGCCATATGTTGTTCAATTGCTCCCTGTTTGATATAACTCAAATTCCTGCCCACACGATAAAAACTATTGATTGTTATTCGTTAGGAATAATGAAGCTATTGTAAAATATTTTTCTAATGGTAGAGGGATGGATTATTGTCTTTTTAGTGGCTGTTGTCGTCAAAACAGTACAGCTGAATTAAATGCATGCAAATAGAGATAGCTTAAGATTTGATATGCAGAAACCATATCATCCGCCTTAGGGATTTGTTTTATTCCTTTGCGTTGCGAGTGGTACATCGGGCTTCAATCTTGAGCTTCTACGAATTGAGTTTGCTAGATCCATGACTAACCTTACCTCTTTACTGGCTGTATTCCTGGTTAAACGTGGTTTAGGATTACCTCCGAGGGAAATCGGATTCGGACCACATGCGTGGTTGGTGAGCTAATCTTTTACCTAGTTTTTAAGTGATTCAAAAATGAGTATTAGATATTTAAAACAGATAAGATCTTAAGAAACTATTATCTGTAGTAACCTCTTTGTTAGGCTATAAACCTGTATATATATTTTTATTCTTTTACGTTCCCAGTGGAACATGGGGCTAAAAGCAAGAGGTTTAAATTTTCGGTAGCAGTGGTGTTTATTTTTACAGCGTAGAGACACTGGTATTATGCCCAGACTTTCTTATTTACTAGTTTCATTACTGGCTTAGGAAGGTAAAGGAGTGCATCAACCGCGGATTGAACCCTGGACTACATGCGTGGTTGGCGAAGTATACCTTTACCTAGTTTAAAAGTGATTCAAAACTTCCCACTGGATATTTGAAAAAGATAAGACTTTATGAAACCAGTATTTCCAGTAGCCTCTTTGTCAGACTGCAAACCTGTATATAGTATCGTAGAAAAGTCACCAAAGGCGAAATTATAATTGCATGAGAAACAGTAATGTGGTGGATAAACTGTGGTGGAATTGAATTGAAAGATGCAATTTTATCATTCAGTTTTTCTAGTTGTATTATTTTTATTATCATTATTGTTCCCTTGAGTTCCGATTGGAACAAAGGGCTTCAATAACACATCTGCACTTCGTCTTATTTTCTGCTGTCCCATTTATCCAGGTTCACAACTGCCCATAATCTCTGATCTCCTGCTCACACGATCTCCTCCATATCTTCATTGGATGCATAACTAGTTGTTTCGTATTTGTGTTGCACTCAATTGATGACTGCTTCATCAGTGTCAGTTTAATCCATCTCTGTTTTCTTCGACATACTTTCTGAGCGGTAGGTTCTTGGTTGTTTAAGGATGCGTGTGTTTAGTTTCTTCTAGTCATTTGATCTTCAATATGTAGAGAAGGCAGCTGCAGATGAATGTTTGTATTAGCTTGTTAGAAATACTTTGCGTCTCTGAGTTATAGAAAATCATTGACTTACTGTTGTTGGTGAAAATCCGAATTTAGTTGTTTATGCTGAGCGTAGAGGATTTCCAAACTGATTTCACTGTAACGGATGCGTGTTTTGTCTTTCTCATTCTGACCAGATCTGGCATCCTCACCTGTGCCGACTCTATTTGAAATGATATTGTCTGACCTGATAAGTGAAGGAAGTGGTCTGCTTCGAATTTCTTTCCTTGATAGTAGTGATTAGTGCCAGTTGTTGGTGTCGGTTTTTTTTATTTTCATCATCTCCATCTTCTTTATGTGTTCACGATGAGTGCAGTCTTCGCAGGTTTTCTGCCAACCCTTCGGTGTGCCTGTAGATCCTCGAGTTTATATAACGCTAGACATAAGTCGTCGGCGAAGTCAAGATCTTCTAAAGTCTTCTTATTGGTGCATCATATTCTTGTCTTTGTTAGTTTTTAGTTAACTCTTGTCACACTGTATGCTTTTTTCAGTTTAACTGTTCATGTTTGACTAGATATAAGTTGTAAAATTCTGTTGGAAGTAGTATGTGGTCTATATGTATACATTTATGCAGATAACTAATTGTTAGAAGTCTGCCTGTAGAACTTATTGTTATTTGAGGCAATACTGCAACTGTGGATAGATATTTCTGCCCACATACATTACCTGTTTTAAACCCAACATTAGAAAATATATTATTACATAAAAATCGTTTTTTATTATTGTTAAGTTATTCTAGTAGTTTTATTTGAAAAAATAACATCAGTAAACACAATGAAAATTTTACATGGGAGTGATTATTAAACTAATGATAGTACCCTCCTACATTCTATAATTAAGAATAAATTCATTCATATGTGAAAATAATTAAAATTACGTTAGTAACGACATTTTCTATACATGAGGTAGACTGCATCATCTAGAAATAAGACAATTCGTTCAGCAAAAATGCTGTTTCCGACGAATTCATTCAATTCAGGTGTACAATCGCATTTATACACAAACTCTTCACAAAAGACGAAAGTAACAGAAGTGATGAGTTGCCATAATCATAGTTGTTGTTATTTAATCAATAGGTGAGAGGAAATGAATAAGGATGCTAGAGTTACGTAATGGAATAAATAATTTGATGAATGACTTGTAATCGGGTTGCATATAGAAACGAGCGAGAATGTGATGTTACGTGGGAAAACAACAGGATGATTACCATGATAGTGGATGTGGATAAGTATTTCTCTTTTATGAACACAGCTTCAGTTTCTGAATGTGAATAACTAGAGCTTCAGCACTTCAATGGAAACGAAAGCGTAATTTCTGTATTGCACCTTTCGGTGTTTTAAGCTTTGTTTTGACAGGTTTCACACCTGGATAGTGTAGGACGTCATTGCTCACCTTTCTTGTGCTATTAACACACAGAAGTTCTGAGTCTACAGTTCAGCCATACTAACCAGATGATTTCTAAAACCCTTACTCTTTATAACAAATTTTTTATTTTATTCAAGTATTCTGCTTATCACAGCACGTTACTAAACGACTGAGTCTTTTTGATTCGTGTTTTCTCATCAGTACTTATAAGTCAAGTAGCGTACAGATTGGTTGGATAATTAGGTATACTAGTTTTAGTAGTGCATCAGTAGCACAGAGGTATAGTGCTTACCAATCACGCATGTGTTTCGGAGTTGGACTTCCCATCGACGCAGTCCTTTACCTCGCTAAACCAGTAATAAGACTGCTAAAGAGGGAACGTCTGGCATGAGGCTGGCAACCCCATCCCATGAAAATGAACACCACTACTATCGGAACTTCAAGCCTCTAGGTCGAAGCCCCATGTTCCACTGAGAACATAAAAGATTCAAAAAAGGTTCAATAAGGCTGGAATAGTTCAGCAAACCAATAGTACTACCAGCACCCTATATGTCTTCGGTAGGCTGTCTTACTTCAAATTAATCGTAAAAGTGGAAAGCAAGCTGCCTAAGACAATATACTTTTGTTTCCATTGAAGTGCTGAAGCCCTAGTCATTCACATTTAGAAACTGAAGCTCGGCTTATATAAGAGAAATGCTTATCCGCATCCACTATCATGGTAATCATCCTGTTGTTTTCCCACGTAACATCATATTCTCCCTCGTTTCTATGTGCAACCCAATCCTGTATATTTTGTTATTTCTACATTTCTAACCCCCAATTGCACAATGTCAATCTTCTTAGTTATTATAATGCTACTTTGTTCAAGTTTTACCCATCCCCCCTGTTTGTTATATCATTTTAATTCCTAATTGTAATTTTCTATTAATTTGACCCCTAACCAGAAATTATTCTGGAACTTTCCTATCCATTTGATATAAATACACGAATGTACAGCCTAGATGATGACTTCGTCGAAAAGAAAATTTTCTTCGCTGCAATTGTCTTTTTATTTACAACTCATTCATCAAATTATTTATTCCATTATGTGACTAGCATCCTTATTCATTTCCTCGCATTTATTGATTAAATAACAATAACTATGATTATGGCAACTCGTCACTTCTGTTACTTTCATCTTTTGTGAAGAGGTTGTCTATAAATGCGATTGTACAGCTGGACTGAATGAATTCTTCGAAAATAGCCACTTTGACGAACTACTTGTTTTGGTTTTTTCATTAGTGTGTGGATGGAAATTATGCACGCATTAAAAATAGATAAAATAATTCATCGAAATTGGTTGAATACAGAAGGATAACATTTAGTGAAGAGATTTTGTATGAAAAACTTTTGCATTAAATACGATACATGTGTTGATAAACATCTCGTTCGAAGGGTCCGTTTTCATTAATGGGTATTCAGTCAGTATCAGTTATAAGTTTTACTGAAAAACACATGTCCGCTGGTTTTGTAAATTCCTCCATAATACATTCTATTTTTACAAGCTCGTTCAGCTACTCCTTATCTGTAAAACGTTTATGGAATTCTGTTATAACTGGGCAGAAATTATAAATATGTTTTTAGATCTGTGTTGAAGAGATGCAATTATTTTTCAACTATTACAAATGAATTCGGTTTACAATAGTTTTGGTGAGAATGAAGCTAATTTCAGAGCAAATTTTGTTATGAACTTATGTCAATATGAGGAAAGTTAGCGAACGGAAATCATTAGGTAACTGTGTCTTCCTGATTCTGAATTAGTTAGTAGTACATGCCTCCATAAGCTTAGGATTTTCAAGCTTGTAGAGTGCCTTATTTTGGCAGACAGTCATAAATTAACACTGAATGTACAAGAGTTCTCAGCACATTTGAGTAAGACTGTATTTAATTGCATGGAGGATTTCATCATGAGCTGACATCATTCAGAGAACCACTGGAAAACCTGGGAGTACTGGACAGCTGAAATCCTCCATGCAATCAAACAAATCACTACAAAACTAATACTTGAAAAAGACTGTATTTATCAGTTGGTTTTCCTTATCACCCTACAGCTTATGATTCTAAATCTGATCCTTTTTTGTCCCTCAATACTCACCAAAGTCCCATATTAAGGGAAGGCGACTGTTCTATGCTGTCTCGTGTTTGAGGTTCCCCTGGTATCAGCTGATTCAGCCCCGAAAACAATCTAATTATTTCTCCTCTGAATTTGCCTCCATCTTGAACTGCTATTTCATTTAGTAATGAATAAAACTCTTAAAACTTCCACCTGAAACTAATTTTGTGCTGTTTCGAATAAATGAGGCACTTTTAGTTTGACTGACCTTATCTAATGATGTAGTGACTTAGTGTAATGCTTGTGGTACAAGTGAAGTTCAGTCACTCTATACATAATACTATCTAAAATAATAGCTTCGAAGCCACTTATAAATCCTGTATAAAAAGGTATTAAAGTAGATGGGGTTTCCTGGGCTAGTTAAGTAAATTTGGTAATATTCTTTGCAGGCAAACATCCACTGTTTGGGAGAAGTTCCAGGCATCTCACTTATGAATGAAAGTCATAGTTCACTCTTACTACTGAACTAGTTCTATCCACCCTAACTTCCAATTACTTTCACCCAGTGTATCTTAAATCCTTTCAAAAAAGTATACTAGCATTATTCTTGAACACTGAGTTGAATGTTTTGATCGTCTTTCCACTTTCATAATGCGTATTTATAAAATTCATCGAATAAACTTTCTAGACTATTCAAAAGAAGAGTGAAGAGCATACTTTGAAATACACTTCGTTTTTTTTTTAAATTTTATTAACTTTCACCATCTTATTAATGACAGAATTTCTTTCTCATACTACTAATCGAATTTTGTGTTACTTCAGTTAATCATACCTATTATACCTTGAAAATGGTATTTAATTCAATGAATTTATCATTGTCATTTTGTGTAATATGACCACTATTCGTTTATTGATCTCATACATGTCTTTCACCAGTACATATATATATATGTATATAGTATAAGCTGACTATAATATTACATAACTTTCTTTTCTTGTTCTTCGATTTTCTAGTATGTATTATATTCAAGGTTAAAGTAAAGTTCGATCACGTGACTTATTACTTGTGTCAGTAATAAACTACTAGTAGACTTTTTAAATGCATTGTCATTTTTAACAGACAATTGTGAGAATGTTTTTTTCGAAGCGTCAGAAGTGTCATTCTCAGATCTCTAACTGTAACACTCTATTTTCACTTCCTTTCGGTCCAAAATGGTAATTTGCGACATAAAACTAAGAGGTTACTCTGCAGTTTTACCTCTGTAGTTCACGATAAGCTATAATACCTTCACTGCATCAAGTGTCTTGTAGAACTTCAGTAATTACAGTTTCTTTTGAAGTCAGTCTTAAGTTAATGTTTCTTTTATTCCTGTACGTCCTCAATGGAACATAGGGCTTTAAGCTAGAGGCCTGAAGTTTCGGTAGCAGGGCTGCTTTCACTTTTACGGGATGGGGTTGCTAGCCTTATACCCAACCTTCTCTCTTTACCAGTCTTATTACTGGCTTAGCGAGGTAAAGGATTGCATTGGCCGGGGATCGAACCCGGACCACATGTGTGGTTGGCGGTCATTCTACCGTTCTGCCACCGACTCACAACATAAAACATTGGCGTAGATGGCACAGTGGTAGAATGCTTTAGTTAACAGACCAGTGTTAACACACCACAAAACACTGTTTAGCTTAAACAGTGCTACCTAAAGTGTGATCCGAAGTAGTTCGCTTTGTATTTTCGGAGTCGATTGAAGGTCGCTAAACAGTAAGCGGTATACTTCAGAGATTGTTTTCTTCACACTTTCCAGTTATTGTTGATGACTTGGATAGTTCCTGATTGTTACCAAGGGAAAGGTTCCATGAAGCCTGGAAAGTAAGCGGCCAAAAACACACTCAGAAGGCAAAAGTTATGAGCTGGTGGATTTTGATTCAGTGAATTAAGATAGGCTATAAGTTTCATTCCTCGTGATGTCATACTTTCATTGATGAAGAATCTCAAACTGGGACAAAATATCTTTCGATTGCTTCTTGGTGGTAGTTGTTTTTAACTGTTTTATTCTTCCCTGAAACATAATAAATGCTCACTAACCTGCATCAGCGTTCAAGGCGTACATCTACACCGAGTGAAGAACATCTTCCAGTTTTGAAAGTTATTTTGTTTACCAGAAGAGCTCATCAGAATGAATGATGGATTTCGAAAAGAACAGCACAAATATAAGTTTTTTATTATAGCAAAAACAAACTAGTCTTTCAATTGGAAAACAGCACCTGTTCCACTCTTTTGGATAATTATTATTCCGCATATTGATAACTTGTTTTGCTCTGGGAAAACAAAATCTGTTTATAAAGTAAGAGATTTATGGTTAAGTTTTATGTTTTTATTCTCTACTACTAATCAGAAATCAGTTTGGATTTTTAATAAATAACTTTCTTTATGGAATAATATGTTAATGCATTATGAAGTGAAAATTGCTAAATAAGCACAAACCCGAAGTTAGAAGGATGACATAAAATTATAATATCTAAGTTTCTGTTCAAATTAATTTGTACTAAGAGTGACAATTGTCAAGATAAAAGTTTATCTTTGGATATTTCATTATTGCATGTCCCACAAACCTAAGGGATAGCAGATGAAGACAGGATTTTGAGTTTTATATGGAGTGAATGAAAATCACCTATCTGCTTTCATGAAAACACTAATGTGTTAACTTTCTAGAAGATTCTATGATCTAGTATCAAATCGAAGTTGTTTAAATATGTGATTTTGTTTTACGCCATACTCTCAGACAGATGACTCATTATTCGCATCTTTTCATGGATGGTACTTGTAGGCAAAAAAAATTATTGAATAAAAGTTTGTATTTCAATTTAAATCAGCATTAGATTATCGAAACATGTTAATTACTTCTTGAAATTTATAGGTTTTGCTACAAGAGAAGGAAGATAGCGTAGAAATTCTTCTGAATAGTGTGATAGACTAAAAATCAGGCACTTGGTTAAGGAAACTTCAGAGCAGAGGAAAATAAATTTGTTTCCTACTCGTAACGAGATGATGAAAAAAGACATCTGGAGAAAACCTTCGGAAAACCAGTTGACTAATGTATTTCCTTTCGATGAAAAGAAAAGTGAACGTGGAGACATGATATGTCCTTATGGATAATTGCATACATACATTCAGCGTACTATGTCCAAAAAACTTTATATCTTGTGAAAAATAAACAGTAAAACTGGAGAAGAATACAATGTGAATACAATACAATGTGAATACAATGTTCACTGACGACTAACAAAGACAGGAATATGATGCACCAATAACAAAACTTTAGAAGATCTCGACTTCGTCGATGATTTATGTCTACTGTTACTTTGACTCGAAGATCTACAGGCACACACCAACAGCTTGATAGAAAAACTAGCGAAGATTGGACTGAAGGTGAACACACACAGGATGGAGGTGATGAAGATAGGCACATAAAAACGAGAAGCCCCAGTTACTATTTTCAAAGTAATAAATTCGAAGCAGATTACTTCCTTCACTTATCCGGCCATGCAGTATCGTTTCAACTGTTGGTAGGACGGATGAGAATGTCAGAGCTAGTCAGAATGAGAAACACAAAACAGGTATCCATTACTATGAAATCAGTGTGGAAATCTTCTGTACTCAGCATGAGGAAGAAAATCGAATTTTTCACACAGATGTGAAGTCAGTTTTTCTAAATGCACCAGAAACTTTCACTGCACCTCATAGAAATCATTTCTATAATGTACGGCTCACTATATCAGATAATAAGGTCGCTTCCAGGAAGAGACTGACGGATATGAAGCTAGTGAAAGAAAGTCAAGGAAACTTAGCTGATAAAGAGTTGAATCGAGGGGAGGGCTATGCTATCTCTTCACAGCATTCCTGCATCCACCATCACCCACAACTCATCTAGAATTATTATTAGCAGACACAGAATTACTCATGAACCTCAACCCTTAGACAAAAGCAGAAGTATAGAATGCAACAACGTTACTGAAAGCCCGGAATGTAGTAGTGTAACAAGAGAAGACAAGGGCCAGGCAACAGAACGTTTATTACGGAAAATCAACAAGTATTTACAGATTTTGATGTATATTATTTTAGGTTAATGTTAGTAGAAACTACAGTCTGTTGACTGGTTGTTTCTCACACAAAGTTAACCTTGCATCTCTTGTGGCTGTGTCAGTTCATCTATATGTTAACTGTATCCGCCTGTCCATCTTGACCTTGTTTTCACATGACTAACATTGACCTCAACTACTGTCAACCAATTTGGCTAGCAACCATCTCTCATCACAATAGGATCACATGGAAACTTTTCAGCAGCACTAAAAACGGCTTCCACAGAAATGTTCATTACACTATTGCCTAAGGTTTGAAACAAAAGAAAGGTGTCAGCAGATTAGAAGAAGTGCTGCCTTGTGAAATTACAGAAAATAGGCAACTTAAATCATTGCAAAAGTTGACGTGGCATCATGTTGCTGTATATTGCATACAAAATATTAAGCCGTATCATCCTAGAGAGAGAAAGTACAGTCCGGATTCAAGAAATAGTAATATCACTAATTATCACCACGCATAGCCTAGAATAGCAGTCACCTCAACTTCATCGACTTAAAAATGCTTTTGACAGAATCAGCTCTGAAGTAATTTGGCAACTGCTTCAATACTGTGGAATGTCGCGAACATTTTAATCCTCATTCAACAGTTATAAGATGATGTCAAATGCCAAATAATCCACAGTAGAAAGTGTATGAAAGCGTTAAAATGGAAGACAAGAGTAAGACATGATTGTCAACTCTCTTCGGTGATCTTCCTGGCTGTGGTGGAGTTGACCAAGCGACAAGACATGTAAAGTGAGAAGACAGACATACGTTGGAATGAGTAAATACCCCAGAAGATTTGGATACCAGAGATGGTTTATGTCTCATGTCGCACAGATTCGGTAATTTACAGGCGGAATCAAAAAAGTTGATAGAAGAGGCAACGAAGACAAGACTCCAGGTAAACATAGAAGAGTCTCGCCATTGAGTAAATTTATTCGATAAAGGCACATAATTATGTGATAATACTTACTAATGATGTTTTGAGCAAAATGTATTGCTCATAATCATATTAGGATGTTCACATAACTCCATTATGGCTAACTTTTGAACTTCACTTATATAACTCCAATATTCTCGTTACATTATGTGTATAAATTAAATCTGAAGGTCTTGTGAGCGCCTTCACATAATTATGAGCAACAAAATGTTCAAACAATACTGTATCAGTGTGCGACTTCACTAAGAAAATTTACTATGTATTGGAATTATACTCTACCACATTGCTGAAGTTCTCTACCAATATCATTGGAATGTAGACATTAAGATTTCCATCAAACAGAAGCGAACACCAAATACCATCAATGGGACATATCTAAAGGACATCTCTTTCACTTATCTGGGCAACATTATTTCAACTGTAGATAGCAGGAATGAAAATATCAAATCCATCCAGCGTCGAAACAGTAAGGAAGGTGTTTATTTCTCTGAAATCGGTATGATGGAGTTTAACCGAAGTCACACAGTTATATGTGCGTGTATTTTTCTAGTTTTCAGCTTTTATTTTTATAATTTTAAATTCAGTGAATATATTGGTTAGCTAATACACATCGGAAGCTGTAATATTTAATCGTACTTGAGTTTATTTTGTCAGTCTGCGTACTTTTACAGTCAATAAATGGGTTTGATTTAATTCCTGAAGCACACAGAACACTAAATCATCCTCTGTGTCTGTAAAAATGTACTGATAAAGTGATAACAGAGACCTGTCACGTTTTAGCTGTTTTACTCGTGGAAGAACACGTGTGTGGTAGGTTATGTACCTAAATTGAAAGAAAAAAATTCACATCTACTTGTGATATTTCTCTTAAAATGAATAGAAACATGACGCTGGTTATCACACAAAATATCCTACAATGTAATTCACCAAGAGTCGCTTCATTTAATATTTACACGGTCAATAGTTTTGAGCTTGTGAATATCTAGTGAGTGGTGAAAATATTCGATATGATGAGAGTCTACTGGCATACGCGAAGTGATAATATGAACCAGACAGCAGACATAAATAACTATCCCAATGTATCTGAAGAGTTTCACAACATGCTGCATACCGTCAATTGTATTTCCCTTTGGTAAATTGGATTTTCTGCATAATTGTAAGGAAGCAGCTCATATAACGCACATTATTGTTGTTATTAGTTATTCCCTTGGGTTCCGCGGGGAACACTGGGCTTCAGCAGGAAAAAATATCTTTTTTTCCTGTTCTATGCAGTTATATTTACATGGCACCACGTTTTCTCATGGGCTGTCATCTCCTGCTCAAGCGATCTCTTCCATGTCACTCTCAGACGCTCAACTCGTCGTTTCCAATTCTAGGCCTACTCGAAGGCCAGTTAAACGTCTCCTCAGCATTTGCCTGATTCATCTCCATTTTCTTCTTTATATTTGTTGATCAGTAGGTTCTTAGTCGGTTCCTTCCTAGAATTTCTTGTTACTAATTCTTTCTGTCGGGCCATTTGATTTTCAGTATTGAGCTGTTGATAAAAATCTGAAGCCTGCTGAAATACTTTTCGTGATGCACAGTACAAGTTTCTAACCTATACAGAAGAAATGACTTCACATTTGTGTTGGAAATCCGAGTCTTGTTCTTTATGCTGAGTGTAGAAGATTTCCAAAACGATTTTAGATTCATGAAGGTGTATTTTGACTTTCTGATTCTGGCCAGCTTTCACATCTTCATCCGTTCCACCTGCAGTCTAAAGAATACTTCCCGGGAAATTAAAAAAGTGACCTCTTTCAAGTTTCTCTAGTTGATAGCAGTTGATGCTATTTATTGTTGCTGTTGGTTGGTTATCTTCACCACCTTTGTCTTCTGTATGTTCATCTGGAGTCCTGTTTTCCCTGCTTCTTACGCCAACCTGTTGGTGTGTGCCTGTAGATCTTCGAGTTTGTGTGACATTTATCACAAATCATCTGTCAAGTCCAGATCTTCTAAAATATTCTCGTTGGTCCAACACATTCCTGTCTTCTTGCTCCTCACAGTCTCCCACATAACCCAGTTCAACACACTCATAAAATTACATCAGTGATAGTAGGCAGCCTTTTCTTACTCCTGTATTCAGTTCAAAGGCTTCCCTGGGTTTTCTGTTTTAGATCATCTGACAAGTGGTTTAGCCACATAGCTGGCTACTGAGGTCGGTACCGATTGGTGTCACGACATAATGGTGAAGTGGTTTCCAGATTACTTCGCAGTCAACACTGTCTCTGGATCCGTTTTCATTGCTTCCGGAGGCATTCGGTCTGGTCCTACCGTCTTCCCGGACTTCAGAAGTTTGATTGAACCCAAGATTTCTGATTTTGTTGGAGGTTCGGTGTCCTTTAGCAATTCTGTGTATAATGTTGGCGGTGTTTCTGAACAAGTTGAAGGTGATGGTCGGTTCAAGAGTATTTTGTAATGACCAGCGCACTGTTTCCTTTGCTTGTCCTCCCTGTTAATTAGGTCCTATTGACCGTCTTTTGTTGGTTTACTGTATGTATGTTACTGTATGCTAATCTTTTCCCGTATAGCGACCTGGTTATCTGATATAGCGATAAATAACATGATGCTTATATGGTGGAAGTTTTCATCTCCTTGAAATTCGAAAATGACAATTTTGTGAAGTTACGGTATAGTTTAATCTACTCTCGGATTCCCGTTACCAAGGCTTTGGTTTATTCTCATGTTTCGATCACAGATGAAATCGTGGACGCGAAGATTATTACCAGAATTTAATTTATTCCTCTTTAGTTTTCAATGGTTCTCTAACTAATGTCGCTTTGAGACAACATTCAAACTAATCCCCTTCCTTTGGTGATTCTTGTCAAATTCCTGTCAAATATTTTAGCTGTCCAAGGACATACATATGATGTGAAGAGAAAAACAAGGCAGATGACTCAAGATAACATTATCCATAACGTTTCATCATGTGTATGTTGGCACAGCTCTAGTTAATACATTTCATAACTTTTTGAAGGATCGTCTTTCACACATTAACCCTTTGAATTCGTACTACTCGACTACACCTCAGAGCGAAGACCCCATTTACGCATTTACTAGTTATTATTATTATTTCCTTTAGTTCCTAGAGGAACATAGGGCTTCAGCCATGCGTCTCCATTGCGTTCGGTTCTCTGCTAGAGTGAATAAGGAAAATAGATAGTGAATAGATAGTGAAAATAGATAGTGAATAAGGAAAATAGATTTTTTTATTTTTTATTTTTTTATTTTTGTTTTACAGCTTGATTCCACACCGTATTTTCAGTACAAGTATGGAATTTTCAGCATGGATATCGGTAGCCCAATTTACAGGCCGACCATAGATATCGGGTGTGCGTCGACAGGGGATCGAACCCCGGACCATGTGCATGGTCGGCGAGAGTCCCAACCACTGTGCCACCGACTCACTGTGGATTTTTTCTTCACTAATTCTGATTAACAAGTTGTACAAAAGTATTTAAATTTTGTTTAAAAGTTTGCCGCATCAAAAATTGGTCAATCAACATAAATGTGAGAAAGCAAATTGAAAACAGATTTTGGAAACGAAGAGTTCCAAGTAGGCGTACGTTTACTATTCCTTTCTGCTTATAATATTCAAGTTTTTAAGCAATAATTCTAAGACAAATCGCGTTTTTAATATTCGCATACTATTTATGTCGCACTTGTAAGCATACTTATGTGTCCTTTTACAGATTATATCTTTTCTGTTTTTATTTCAAAGTATACTTTGTTGCCAATCAGTATTTGACCTTTGACCCTTTCAGTACTTCTCATAGTTTCTCTTTAGTATCATAAATGTTAACAAGTGTTGTGAGAAGTTACGATCAATACTTATTTTTCGTTTACATTCACAGTATTTACTGTACTGTAAATTGCTGAGTTAAATGTACTTGAAAATATGTCGTTGTTTTAAACAAGAGTGTACTGTAGTAAGGCACAGAAAAAGAAATTAGTGATGTACAATTGCCACCAACAGGATATCTTAATAATTTTAAGGTCCAAAAGGTTTTAAATACCACCGCCAGTCCACATTGAGTTCTGGTTCAATTCTATTTATGAACTGTTTGAAGATAAAGGCACTAGGCATAGTTACCTGTTTTGTGACGTGGTTTTGCGAAATTGCTTGACAACGAAGCCTATTACAACTGTGCCATGTTCATGTAATGACATAAATAATACATTATTAAGATATTTGACATCAAATTATAAATACGTGAAATTCTTAGGAGGTATCTGTTCTGACGGCTCTAGAGTTCTTGCTATTCGGTGACATTCATGTATAATCCCCATCCAGGCATTAATGAAAACAAAACACGTAGATCAGCGAAGAGTCTCTTTTCGGCGAATTCATTTTCTTCGCTGTACAATCGCAAATATTTATGTGCTATTTTGTATGTATGTGTACAATAAGTTTATCAAACAAAAATACAATTGGTTATAGTTATTCAAACTAAACAGGTGAAGATTAGTAACTGGAGTTACGCAATACAAAATCAGTCAAGAAAATTAGGTGTTAGTGAAATTAGGGTAGTAACAAAGGTGATGAGTTATCACAAACAGTTGTTAAAAGAAGTTATGTAATAATATGAATAGTTTGATGAGTGAGTTTTACTCAGGATGCACATAGGAACAAAGTAGATAATACGAAATTACGTAAGAGTTCTAAATGAATACAAGAATCATGAGCAATTAAAGAATAGGTAAAGGAACAAAACTGAGTCATCAAAATCAAAAAAGTTGTTACCATGATAGTAGAAGTAGTTGAGTGATCCTTTTTTGTATGCACAGCTCTGGTTTTTCTATGTGAATGGCTAGAGCTTCAGCGATACACAGAAGGAGAAACCGTATTGCCTTTGATAGGTTGTTCTTGACTCTGTAGATTACTTTGAAGGAGGCGTTTGTTGAAATGGAATGATCAATGTTAACCAGATGTTCAATTATCGCACTCCTTATTGCACCACTATTGCCTTTTCGGTGACAGTAAATGTTATTTCATAGTTGTATTTCGGCTTCAGGCTTCAATGTTAAGCATATAAAAATTGTATTTTCTTGATTTCATTCTACTATGTGCGGTTTATTGCGTCAGGAATTCTTTGTTTTCACTTGTGTTCAAGCGGTGCTCACTCAGACGTGGTGTATTTAGACTATACCATATCATCACGCGTCTTTACGGTGCGTTCACTAATGATTTTTTTTAAACTGATGAAATATCACCTTTATTATGGCTCTTTAGTGGAATTTCTTATTGCCATGTAATTCTACCTTATATTGTTTATAAGTACAAGAATAAATGTAAGGTATATTTGTTTTTGTTTTCAGTTTCGTTAAGAAATGAGATGATCTTAGCCAGGTTAGTCTGAAAATTTTCAAAATTTTAGTCTGATACGATGTGTATTCAAAGAAAAAAACTTTTTACTATATTATACCTCCTGATACTACCGATTGTTGTGCAACTAAATGCGGTTCATTTATTGCATATTTTTAGATTATTAAATCTGGTGAGCAACATACGTTTTTGTAACAAGATAACACGTGTACTTTTCTTACTCTCAGTAGTAATTATCGTACCATAAATTAAAAAAGACGAAGGAACTTAGACATTTACTAACAGAATGCCTTGATTTTCAATTTAATGACCTTAATAGATTAAATCATTTGTAAGAATGTGAAAAGAATTTTGACAAGGCTTTATACCTTTCTCTGACTAAAAGACAGTTAAAATACGGTGATTATTAGTTGTAATGATGATGGCGGATTATATTTTTTTCAGGCTTTAATTAGCACTATAATGTTAGTGAAGTTGAGATATAATTTAGAAAAATGCGATCTGAACTTTCCGGAAGGCTGTAAATGCAATCTGACTGAGACTTCTATGTTTTTACAAGATCTGACATTAAACTCATCAGCCTACTTCAATAATTTGTCCTTAAAATGTAATCTCTTGAGTTAGAAGGTAAATATTTCTATTAATAACTTGCAGTGCGCGTGTGTGTAATTTAGGTTTCTGAACAAAGCATTAACAACATATTATGCAGGGTAGAGCGGGTCCACTGTCTGCATCTTGCCTGTTGTATGCAACCTAAATGATCAATTTTAATAGTTCTACTACAGTTTTAACAGACTTTAGTTCATTGGGGGATAAAATGTGGAATAATAATTAAGAATCATCTGGTATATAGATTACTCGAAATGTTAAGTTATTAAAATACAAAATACTGTTGTGTTTATATGTGCAATGTGATGGAATTTTCTCAAATAAAAGAGAAAGTGAAGAGCAAGGGTAGCAACAACATCATGAAGTACATAAGTTATATCGAAATTACTCAAGTCATTAGAAAACTGCTAATACATACGTAACATAATGACAAATGTAAAGAATTAAGAGTGAAAAGATGTCAGCATTTACATTTAAAAGATGACATAATCAATAGATGGAATGGCTGAGCTATCTGTTTTTCGTAAACAGACATGGAGTGGACAATATCTTCATACCACCAGTTTTGTTCCTATCCAGTATAAACATTCCCTAGTGAAATGTTTGTTCTCAAGGGCCCGAAAAATATGCACGAGTGAGACATTGATGAATGGGCTTCGACATTCAGTTTTATTAGCTAATGGTTATCCAGAAAACTTTATCAATTGTCACAGTAAGGATAGACCACATCTAGAAAAGACAGCTTCTGAACCAAAGAAAGCTATCTTTATCACCATTGAAGGGTGACCAGATTATGCAATTGGCACCTCTAAGACTTCGGTCAACCATCAAACGCACATTCTACGCTGCATCTCTTTCTCTCACATCCAGAACATTTTCGATCCCTGAACCTACGATAGAAGGACGAAATTCTGTGTACTCTACTTCAAACTGCATCTACAAGTTAACGTACAGCTGTGGTGACACCTGTATAGGTAGAACCAATAGAATGTTTCAATGTCGTTGAAAAGAATATGTTCCAAAATGGTTATTAAGACACACAAAATCTTAAAGCGATTAATCTGAGTGGAAATCCATCATCATCTATTACAAAGTACTTATTAATGTCAGGTGACAAAATCAGTATTAATGACTGTTTCAGAATTATTTCACATAACTCTAATTCAAGGTTGATTATTACAGGTGATGGAAGCACTTTGGGTTAATCATATAAATCCTAGACTACGTGTGCAAAAACAGTAGACTTCAACCTTGTTCTTGCATTGTCTACTTGATCTATTTAAATATGATTGGTCATTGGTATGTACTTTTGCTTTATATAACTGAGTAATTGTCAGCACTTTATTTTATTATTGCTAACCATGTTAGTTGTAAACTGGTTGCAAAGAAACTGCGGAATGATATCATCTCATGAAATCTGTCTTCTAAATACCTTATTCAAAAGTCATCAATAGAGGTTAAAAGACGAGTTATCAAGGTAGAGAAACACGTAATACAACTACTTTTTAAATAAGTAAGTCATCGTCTGTCAGAGACGGCCTTGATGAAATTCAAGAGACTTTAGCCTGATGATGTGTTTATTATTTAGAAAGAATTCGAGATGTCTGCTTGATGTCCTGTGTCATTTCAGGTATCTCACAACTGCTTTGTTGAATAATTTACTTACTTTTAGTCGCAGACTTTTCAGTATGTGGTCAGAAGATCTAAGATAGGCCCTTCTTTCTGTTCTTCCAGTGTATCTGCTTAGGAAGCTACCCATAAACTGATGTACACCGTTAGAGGTAACAGCTGTGAAGCAAATTCTTTATTCACCAATATATCTCTTTAGGAAACTATAGTGGTTATATTCTAGAACTGTGATCTTCTTTCCATATCATCCTCAGAATTCAAAAGTCCAGGGTGCTTGCTATAACCAAAAAATTGTTGTCCTCAGGACAGATATTCAAGGGAGAGGTCATTAGTGAGGTTGTATCCCAACGTCTGAAAACGGCCTTCGAAAGGACTTTTAACGCAGCTATTTCATTCTATTTATTCACCAGTCAACCAATACTAAGTCCACCGGATAAAGACAAACTGACTGATATCTCACTTTTCATGTGCCTTTACTAGTTTAACGACTTCTGTGGAGCTAGTTACAAAGGGCGAACGATTATACAAGTCTAGTGTCGAATTTCTGAATATCGTCTATCTTGGCTAAGCAAAGGATAAAATTAAGCGATAATCTGCTCAATACTAGCTCATCTCATCGATATAGAATGTCAAATCGACACTAACAGAGCGCTTAAAGTTATTCATCATATTTTACCCAACCTTTCTCACGCTTTATTAGTACAGATCTTATACACAACAGAGGTAATCGGAATTCTTCTGAACAAGCCGATTTCGTGCATTCAAAAAGAAATCTGAGCCGCTCTTTCCTTTGCGAAGGCCGTCCACATAACAGATATAGCATCGTGAAAACCATTTTTCCTACACCCTTTTATCTATCAGCTGACGATGTTATTTTATTACGATTACTGTTCAACCAATTTCAGTTACCTTATTTGAATCTAGATATTCTACGTAGTTCGTTTATTTATTATTCTTAGTCATCATTATTTCATGAATTATTGACTATACAATAACTTGTTGCTGACCTCTACATATTAACTAACCCTGGATTTCTTAATTAATTTCACCCCTCCTATACCTCAGAAATTTATGTTTCTTGTTGACTGACAATCTGTCGCTAATTTCTATTAGCTAACTGCATTATTTTTGTAATCAGTTATTTTCACCCCTCTTAATCCTTAAAAGTGATCATTCTTATTGACTAACATCTCCACGTGATTGGCGTAACTTTAATGTAAGAGGATATATTGATGTTGAGCCACTGTTGAGAAACCAATATATAGATGGAAATTTTCAAAGCACTGTCCATCGATTGATTTATACTAGACCGCACTGCTAAGTTTCCCAGCATGGATGTGTTCACCGTTTACTATCCTATTCTGTTTTTCTGATTTAGAATTCTTCTGAAGTGTGTTGATGACAGAAATTAGATAGGAACATACTACTTAAGCGAGAATTTCGGCAATCAAACTATTTTGCGATGGTTTTATCTTCATCGAGAACATCTTCCTGTGTGAAGTGTGCACATTTTATTTCGAAACTTCTCTTCAGTTGCAGAGAACTTAAAATATACATCTAATTCACGAAATTAAAACGTATACTTTTTATTCTTCTAAGCATAAATTGGACATGAAGATAGTAGTTTAGACAAACAACAAGTGAAGTTTGATGGCGTGTCAGCTGTAACACTGGCATGAAAAGATATTACTTATTTACCATAAGTTGAGATGAGAATTAAAGATGTTTTAATAAGTGAATTAATAACAAGACGCTAATTAACCAGCAGTTCACATGAAAAAGACTGCGTGATAATATACAAAAGAAGTAATTAGAAGTTATTTTGAATCGATTAAATGAGTTCAGATCAGTAAGCCAAAAAGGTAGTAATAATACATAATATTAGAATAAATGGGACAATTTTTGCCAGGGTAAACTGAGAATAATCACAGTTTATTTCTGTGAACACCGGTCGTGTTTGAGTGGCTTAATAAGAGTATATTTAGCAAATTGAAGTGAAGGTGGATTTCTTTGCTTGTTGATGGTGATAAGTGTATCGCTAGAATATCTAATTTGTATTCCGATTCAACCGGATATCTACCAGTGTTCCTTGTAAGAAACTTGGGATCTTTGTGTCAGATACGTTTGTGAATATGTTCAAAGTAATCAGTAGATGTCTGTATTTCCTTACTTTCTATACAATCACTCTGGCACTGTCATATGAACTTGTGAACACAGTTGTTGGTGACTTTCGATGCATATCTTTCTACTTCTGACTGATCAAGAACATGGCTATTATTTTAAGCAAAGACGAGTTATTTTAATAACTTTACCGTTCCTAAAATAGAATATTTTTCTATCTGATACTTACTTAGATTACCAGATCAATTCAGAGTGTTAGGAAAACATTGTAGCTTAGGAATAAATATAGAAATGCCACAATAATCACATTGGTTCGAATGACATTTAAGTTTTTATTAATGTCGGCACGTATTATCCATACAAGAATATTGTTTCGTAAATCCTTCCAAATGGAGACTATTCATGCGTCAGAATCTAATAAAAAGACAGTATTTGTTCAATTTAGTTTTTTCTTTTGTCTACATGCTGTTTGCGCAACAGTCTGAAATTTGGACATTGAATCCATAAAAGGGATTTAATCTACGAATAATTGCCTCTACATTTTCTCTTTAATTCAGCTGAGTGAAAGATATTTAGAGTTCTTGCGCTAATGACTAAGGAAAGAGAAACTAGTGTTTGATAAGGATTTCAAAAGAAGGTTTCTCTGAAGTGCTACACATTAGAATTTCTCTGATTATCATGAAATACCACTATTTGCATTTTTGACTCGATCATTTACACCATGTACTGATACTCCGTTTTAACTACTATTTGGTTTCAATTTAAGTACTCTCTATCATTAATTACATCAAACTCTTCAGATATCTTTGCCACCTTTTGAGCATTTAGTTTCTAAGTTGAAATCTTTTTAATTCCTTTACGTTCCTAGTGGAGCATAGGGCTTCAAGCTAGTGGCTTGAAGTTTCGGTAGCAGTGACATTTATTTTTACGGGATAAGTTTGCTAGCCTCATGCCCAGCCTTCCCTCTTTACCAGTCTTATTACTGCCTTAGCGAGATAAAAGAGTGCGTAGGCCAGGGATCGAACTCTGGACCACCTACGTGGTTGGTGGCACAGCAGTAGAATGCTCACCACTATTCCAGCTATCAGTTATGCGTGCACTAAGGATTCATTCCATACTACTGGCATGTATCTGTTCTCTCTTACTCTCCACTTGGTTAACAAAATAACTAGCTTCTTCTCTTAAACACAGCTTAAAAAGTTTCATCGGTTTTTGGACGTATGTTGTAATACTAGTATAATTGTATCACATCAAAATTAGGTATGCAGAACTTCGATATCCTGCTTTAAAATACTATCATAAGTTAAATCAAGTTTAGTATTTAGACAATAACAGTCGCACTTTGCCCACGCAACTTTATTAGCTCTTTTATGGTAATTTTCATTATTTCTGTATCTTGAATGTTTCTGTTCTTGCGTCATAGTGGTTTTGAGAATTTATAGGTTTCGAGAAAAATACACTGGTATACTTCCACAAGAAGATAAATATAGACATTTGATGGCTAATAAAAATAGGAGTGAAACTTTCATTGCAGTAGCTTTGCAACACTTAACTGCGAATCAGACAACTTCAAAACTCATAAGCATTGTATGTCTTATGTAGTCATGTTACTTGAAGTAATGAATTACACTCATAAATATTCTCATCAATTACTGGCAAGGCTGTTTACATAGTTGAGACTGTTTTTGTCTCAAGAAATGAAGAAGTACTTGTATTCTGTTTTTAATATGCTTGTTTTTTTTCATAAGTGTTATAAATGGTTCAATTAGTGCTATTATTTCACTCCTTCACCCTTTCATCCTTCTGCTATTACCAATACTACTTCTGTAATTATTATCATTATTATTACTAAAAAATTTCACATATCCTATTATTAAGGCTATTTCCAACAAATAGCCATAATAATTAGCTCAATAGAATTCTAATAGTTTGGCGAAACATCAAGTTATCTGTGTATAGGCTGATCAAAGTCATCTAAGGCACATCGCACACAAAGTAATGTTGAAATGAATTCCATTTATGAAAGAAGGGTAATAAAACATTATTATTATTTTTTATTATTCCCTTGGGTCCTGAATGGAACATAGGGCTTCAGCAACACATCTCCACTTTTTCTATTTTCTACTGTCCTCTTCAGTTAGGTCCATGATTGCCCATAATCTCCCACTTCCTCTTCACTTGATCTCCTGGGACGACCCGCTTTTCGCTTCTCATTAGGATTCCATTTGAGGGCCTGGCGGGCAGTGTCATTTGACGGCTTCTTCAATGTGTGCCCGATCCATCTCCATTTTTGCCTACATTTTTGTTGATCCATCGGCACTTGGTTGGTTCGTTCCCACAGTTTCTTGTTACTTATTCTTGCCGGCCATTTATACTTCAGTATGCAGCTAAAGAAGGCAGCTGTTGGAAGCCCTTTTTTGTGATGCGAACGCCAAGGTTCTGAGCCGTATAGAAGAAGTGACTGACTGACCTGACATTTATGTTGGAAACCTGAATCTTCTTCTTTATGGTGGCTGAGTGCAGAAGATTTGTAAGCTGGTTTCAGATTAACGAAGGCATATCTTACCTTTCCGATTCTGGCTAACTTTGACATCTTCATCCATGCCCCTTAGTTGAAACGATGCTTCCTAGATAAGTGAAGGAAGTAACCTCTGTCAAATTTCTCTTACTGAAACTGATTGGTGCTGACTGTTTTTGCTGCTGGTTGGTTATCACAATCTCCGTCTTCTCTATGTTCACCTACAGTCATGTGTTCGTTGCCTCTTCAACCAGTCTGTTGGTTTTCGCCTGTAAGTCTTCGAGTTTGTGCGACATTAAACACAAATCGTCCACGAATTCCAGGTCTTCTAGAGTCTTGCTGTCTGTCTAAAGTGCTGTTGTCTTCTCACTTCAATGCACAGTCTGACGCATAATCCAGTCCACCACAATTATGAATATCATTGATGATAATAGGCAGGCAACCTTGTCTTACTCCTGTATTCACTTCGAAAACCTCTCTGATATTTTCATTATGGATCACGTGACACGTGGCATTGCCATATAGCTAGCTGTTGAATGAGGTTGATGAAGACTTGGGCACTGCAAGCCGTAGTGTTGAAATAGCTTCCAAATTACATCTCGTTCAATGCTGTCAAAGACCTTTTCGAAGACGATGAAGCTGACCTCCCCCAGTTATCTAGCTTGCTAGTTTTCTAGCCAGCCTCAAGTCTGGGTAAAGAGGGAAGGTTTGGCATGGGGTTATTGACCTTACACCACAAAAGCTAACAAACTGCTAGAGAAACTTCAACGCCCAAAAAGTATAATAAGAATATAAAACATTCTAATAAAATATGGCATCACTAAATGAGTGATTAAGGTACTTTCCATATGATCAGTTAAACCCAGACCGGCCAAGAAAGTGACTGAGTCTTAGCACAGAACTAAACATGCAAATGCAGTGATCAAATTGCCACACTTTATGTAGCAAATAAAAGAGAGAAAAAAGAGATTAAAAAGAATTATAATAAGTAAATATGCGGGGGGGAAAAAAAAGTAACATGGAAAAGCATGACGGTTTATTGGATATGTAAGACTACAGAGAGTAAACGCATCCCCTCCTTGGGAACAACTTCAAACCATATCACCAGTAGTCTCAATTAAACATTTCTTAGGATCCCGAGGACCTCATTCAGGCATTCCACACCACTTTACGTGGATCCATTCGATTCCCGAAGATTTTATGGACTAATACCAGGTTTTGGTTTGACTGCCTCTAACAATTTTACAACCTTTCCCCATGTTGACTAGCACCGCTCTCTGAGGAAGACGATATCTCAGTATGCGCAACACGTACGCTCCCCAAAACAATCAACTCGTATAAAAAACCTCACCGTTTAACTTATCTTCCTTACTTAACACTCGACGCCTAACCTCAGTATTAATTATCACGTCATGCCACGTAACTCGGGAGACAGAACGCAAACATGTGTAGTCAAAGAAAGCTAACCTAGTCACTAGTCACATCTTGTAGCCATAAAGGACGAAAAAGCGAACTTTAATGCAGTACATACGTTGTTTAACGGATAACCGGATATCCAATCTACTACAGAGATGAGGTAGGTTAGCAATTGCAACATGCGCTTTCTGTATCCAGGCTGAGATTTCTTCAGCAATCAGCCCGAAGGGACTGATGTAACTTCCGAAATAAGTGAAGTAGTCAACACACTCTACCACTTGACTCCCTATCATTAACCTAGGAGTCGATGCAGTTCAGTCCAGTAGCATCATCTTACATTTGACTGGAGTGATTGGCATGTCAAACATTCGAAGATTTTTGCTCAAGGTGTCCAGAAGATTGTGGATTTTGTAAACGTCTTCACCTAGGAGGACAATATCATCCTCATACTCTAAGTCAACAAGACTGTTCCCTAGTAACAAGTCAATCCATAAGTCCCTAAAATCAGTTAACATTAATCTTTTTAGAACATCTGTGGTGAAATTAAACAAAAATGGTGAAAATGGGTATTGCTGACACATATCTCTGGCTGTCTTCACTTTAGATGACTATTCACCATAAACTCGTACATGGCTTCATAAGTTCAAGTAGAGTACCTACAATTCTTGATCTAAAGAGAAAAATGTACTCACAGAGACATAATGTATATATTTTAATAAGTCAGCAGAAAATATATAAAGCACAAGTAAAACAGTTATTTTCAAACTCAGTAAGATAAATTTGCAGATGTTTACTGGCCAATACTGAGCTGACTAAGTGACTGGGACACAAACAAGAAGTAGCTAGTCAGTAGAATGTTTATCCCAGAGCCATACTGATTATTGCAATGTGATGGGGGCTTGCATTCTGATTTTTTTATACCGTATTTCATTGAAATGAGTGTTTTATAAAAACAAAAACATTTTAAATAACGCTATCAACATGTGGTTAAATGCATCAATGAATCGTTTATTTCATTCTGCGTTAAGTGAAATAATGCCAACAACAAACAGGTCATGAAGTTAATTTAAACACCGACTTAAAATCTGTAACTGTAACATACTTAGATCAATGGAACTTTAACCATACAAAAGCCTAAACCTGTTTGATTCGTTCAGAAATTATGTGTCGTTATATTAAATTTATTTCCAAATGTCGGTTTATAGTGATTTGATTGGTTTTAAGTTGTTTTTAACTTTCCCCGCAACTGTTTTCAGTCCTTCATCTCACAGGAATCACAGAACTTATCTGGGCAATTCAATTTTAAAATCAAAGGTTATTTACACAGTAACATTTCTCTTCGTTTTGCACCCATTATCTATGATTTTAACCCTTGAGTGATCATTTTGACCGATATCGATTCAATTTTGACCTTTTATACTTTTTTTCATAAGTAAAAACACAGTTTTTTGTTCAGCGAAGAAATTTCTTTTCAACGACTTCATTTTCAAGCTGTACAGTCGTATTTATATTACAGAAAAAGTTATTAGGTGGTACTAAATAATTACTCAGTAAATATACATATATATATGATAAGAAAAGCGATAATTAAAATATTTTAAGGGGTATAGTTGAAGTGGATGTCAAGCGCTGTCTAAAAATTTTAAAAATTAGGAGTATGATTACGATTAAAATAAAGATGTGAAGTGAAGTGGAATGAATTCAAGTGGCAAAATAAAATAAAAACTAGAAAGAACATTACTGTAACCAAAGTAAGGGTTTGACAAAACGTTTTTGAACACATAATTTAGGTTTCTATTCATGTATAGCTAAAGCTTCGACTATACTTTGTCGAATTTTATAAGACTCTATATTACAAGTGCATCTACGATTCAAATGTCTGAAATGTGTTGCGCAACTACACTACACGTGTCAGACAAATTATAACTAATTATTATTTTGTTGAAATTCATAAAAAGTACTAATTGCTCCAAAATAAATAAAGTGTATTTTGAATTAATCACACTTGATTGTGACACTAGACTCTCATAATTATCTATACTGTGTCATATATAAATTATATCTGTATATATTAGGAACTGTGCTACACGTTTCCTTTTTGAATTCCTTGACATCTTATTCTATGCTATCAAATTTCACACAGTATTACGCAACGTTTTTATTTTATTCGATTTGTCTACTAATCCTATAATTGCACACCCTTTTTCAAGTTCTATCCATCCTATATGTGACATTAATTTGGTTTGCCACTTGACACTTAACTACGATTATAATCACAAACATTTTAGTTTTAACTGCATTTCATACTATTATTATTATTTTATCCATTCACACCTATGATTCAATAACCTGACCGGATATAACTTCTTAAAAACCATGTATATATATACATATATATATTATTGTACAGCTTGATGATAAATACATTGAAAAGAGTCTCTTCGCTGAATAACTTGCTTTGATTTTCTTTGACATTAGTCACACCAAATTTACTCAAAAGAATAAAACTACTCAGAATGATAATCTACCGTGTTTCATTTTGTGACAGTCTGATCGATGGGTGTGTGAGGTGAAACCAAAATACCGTAGAAATTACCTTTATAACACTTCATCACACAATAATTTTATTAGTTTTAGCCCACTGTGATACAGCACTATATCATACCATGAAGATATCATCTTCAGATGTAAAATTTTATGAACCAGTGAGGAATTTAAATCATATTTTCTTAGAGAGTCATTTTTAAGGTCCCTATGACCAATTGAACAGCTGAAAAGCTTCATCCGCTGATCTGTTTTAGATGACGGAAATTGACATCGGTTGGTACCGCACAGTTAGAATAGAATTAAGCCGGCTAATAACATGCCTTGTACATAAAAAAAGACAGGTGAGTATCATTGAAACAGCTTTTTATGGAGAGTTTAATTCATACTATACAAGTTTAAAATTTACAGCTGCAAGTTAAAAAATGGGCGATATTCGCTTCTTGAATTGTAATTTTTAAGTGTTAATTTGATTAAAGAGGCTGATATTAGAGCAGAAGGATTTATATATAGACAGTCACCATAGATGAAACTGTTTGTGTACATTAATAGCTTTTCCCTAGTCCGTTATAAAGGAATTTCGGTTAGGAAACTAAAACAAGAAGAATTTATTCAAATATTATACTGGGTTACAGAGACAAACTCCTAAGGGAGCTACCTTTGAAAAAGGGCTCTTCTGAAATTTTAATAAAAAGGTATGCCATAGAGAACGAAATAACTGTAACATTTGGGACTGCATTTAAATAGGTGTCTTTAAGGTTGCCATTTAAAGGATAAAGGTCACCCAAATGATAGAACATTGTCTGGAAAACTAGGTTTCACAGATTTTCTATGCAGCATTGATTTTTCCCAGCTCTTCGCTTTTGAGTGGAACATCGAGCTACAATTCTTGCATTAGATTGAAAATCCCCATTGGGTCATATGAAAAAGAGAAGACATTCAGCGAAGAGACTCTTTTCGGCGAATTCATTCACATAGCTGTAAAATCGCATTTATATATAAATATTTGTGTGTGTGTGTACATGAGGTTTGTCAAGTTTAGATAATTGATTAGTTAATACAAGAATGATGTAGTATAGAGACAAAGTTAATCAGAAAGCAACTGAAGTAAGATTGAGTTAGTAAGCTAGATGACGTAATATAATTGGCTAAAATGTTACAAATTAGGTCAGGATAGCAACAGAGGTAATTACAGGTAGAGATTAAGTAGAAATGAAATTGAGTGAATAAGTTGGATGACGTAACATGAATGACTAGAAACTTAGCGTTGTTCAAGTCAGTAACAGTGGTAGTGAGGTGTAGAAATTGAATCGGGTGGGGGTAGAGAACAAGAAAGTTGAAAATGTAAAATGTTACAATTGAGAAGACAAAATAATACTAATGAAGAGACAGAAAAAAAGATTAGGTAGAATTTACTTGTCGGCTAATAAGATAGATTACGTCCATTGCAAGTGTAGTGATTGAACGAACTTCTTCTGTATGCAGAGTTCAGGACTTAGCAACTTTATTTACGACATAGTTGTGTTTTATTGAGTGGAAATAGTAGTCTCACGTCCAATTCTTCCTATCTTCCAGACTTACTGTCTCCTAGTGAGGTAGGCGGGGTCGCAACCCACGTTTTTGCAGTACATTTGTGGTGATGTTTAATGTTATTGTGGACTTTGTCAACAAAATTCTTTAGTTAATTATTTTTCTTGAGTATATATTCCATAAAGATCAAACACACGTCAGATAAGATCAGAAGACTGCCTCATAAATCAATCATAAGAACATTTTTAAAATCATCAGACAAACTAAGAGGCAATACTATCATTCCGAAAGACTGAACTCTGAAAGACTGCAATATGGTATTTCTCTGAAAGACCCCTGTAGAAATCAAGGTCAAGGGAATTGAACATCTCAGCCACTAGGAGAAACTTCAGGACTAAAAAACCTTGAAAATCATCGACCATAGGTCTATATATTTTAGGATCAGGTCACAAGATTGATCTCAATTATTCTGAGATAATTCAGAAAACTTTCAAAACTCACAATAAACATCTCACACTTGAAGTACTTCATATGAAGTAGAATCCAAGTTGTCTGAATAGGAATGTTTGATTGGGGCAGATACACCCTTCTCCAATTATGAAGTCACCAAATCAACACGTATGTAAAACATTTTCAATTCATTAAACACAAGTTGTTTTTACAATTTATTCATTTATCAAATTCAACAGTCTGTACACCTTTTGTTGTTTTCACCAGTTCATGCACTTTACATCTTAAAAATCACGTCATGCTGAAGCACTATAGCATTATAATTTAAATATACCCAATATGAATATTAAAGATTATGATTAAAGAAAATAGATGTCTTCGGTAATTTCCCTCTAGGCTAATAATTATATAACGTCATAGTATTCACAGACATTTGAAGCTAATACGGTTAACAGAACTAAAGTTCAGGAATACGAATTAGTAGATACTCATCCAGCTGTTAAAAAAATGATAATAACAAGGATAAATCCATGCAATTCTTTATATAATCCAGGTAATCAGTTGTTGTGAATGTGTACGTAGAAAGTGAACACTTGTAGGGATAAAGGGACAAATAATCACTGTTCCATAGCGACTAGATAATAGAGCATTTAATTTTATAATCAAATTGGGAAACGAAGATCAAAATACTAAACCATAACACAGCATAACATTCATATTTAGAACTTACCATTTGTTGTCGAACTCCAATGCAACAGAAGCATAAACTACTGAGTAACATAAGTGAAAATAGTTGATAAGTCCGACAACGCCTCCTTGAGCAATATCCAAAGTGAATGGATAAACGAGTAGTAAATTCAACCACGAGTTCCAGATTGGAACACCTAGTCAACACACAGCACAAGATTGACAAATGTTCAACAATTACAATTCCACACAAGGTAACACCTTGAGTAAAAAACCGAAATAGATAGGTAAATGGGTAAATTGATTTTGATATTCTGATCAAACATGTTTTGATTTGTGCTTAGAATGAGTAAAAATGAGTATGCGAAATTGCCAAGTTAAATACAATTGACTGTAGAGCAAAGGGTAAGCAGGTGTATCAGGTTCTCTGATTTTCTGAAGAAGACACGTACATCCATTACCAATGAGGTAATACTAAAAATGAACTCCGTGTATCACTTGTAACCGTTTTTCTATGGTCAACGCAATAATTGATAGGACAAACAACAAAAACTTTAGAAATTTTTTACATTTCTCCAAAGTACATCGTATCACATATTTTCATTGGTGAAAATACTTCTCTACCAGAGACATAGTAGAACGATTCGAGAAGCCCGCCATCACTTTCTTGAGCATCGTCCAACGTGGTTAGATAAACGAGTAGTAAATTCAACCACGAGTTCTAGATTGGAACATCTAGTCAACACGCAACACACGATTGACAAATATTCAACGATTACAATTTCATACAAGGTGTCACCTCAATACCAGAAGTTCTCACGCCTTCGATTGTTAAGCATAGCTGCAGCAGTTGACATAAATATTCTCCAGCCCAATATTGGTGTTGAGATAAAGAGTTTGTTTAATCACTATTCTTCACAAGTCCCTCACTCCCAACCCCGAAACACTTACCTATGCCCATGACACCAGATAACTGTAAATATCAGTATTTGTATTTGTACTGCTAACTTCATTATCAAAGCCATACTGTGCTATGGTTGCATATTTAAATTTGAATCTTAGTTACGCAATTGGTTATTATTACCATTATTATATTGTCGAGGTACTATGTGGTGACATTTACTTTCCTCTCTATCCCTACAAGTATATACATTCTACTTTCACAGCGATTGAACACCGAGATTATTTGAACACTTGCACGAATTTATCCTTATGACTATTATTATGATGATCACTTCTGCTGTTATCCCCTAAGGTTCATCCCTGAACTGATATTATGTTTGATTCTATTGACCTTCATTGTTTCAAATGTCTGTGACTGATATTCTATTATGTAATTGTAAAGCCTGATGAAAATTCGTCACGGATACCTATTTCCTTGCTCAAATCGTGTTCTTAAATTTAAAATATGAAACAAATATGAAAAAGAAACATTTGGAAAGAATCAAAGATTTTGATGGGATTATTTAGCTGAGTACTTTACCAACATCACTGTATATATCACAGTTAATAAGGTTAAATTCAGTGCAATCACATGCGTAACAAATAATTATCAAGTTCAGCATATGTTAGATAGGAAGTGAGTGATAATTTGCTCACATATATATATATATTTAAGAAAAAGTGATAACATTTATAAAAGTACATATTAACACACTAAATGGATTTGCTGTATTAGTAATAACAGGAAACCATGATCACGCAGATTATAGAATAAAGAAATAAAAGGAAACTTTCAAGGATTGGTTTGGTAGGGATTTTGTTTGATTGTATGGAGGATTTCATCATGAGCTGACATCAGTTAGAGAACCACTGGAAAACCTGGGAGTACTGGACAGCTGTTTCGTCCTAGTTTGGGACTCTTCAGCAGTACGCACCCACCGGGATTCGAACCCAGGACCTTCTGGTTACAAGGCGAGCTCGTAGACCATTGAGCCACTGGGACCCGATCCAATGGTCCTTGAATTCTAACTTCTGCCAATTCACGACATAGCGCGACCATTTCGCAATGTCTTCTTAGATGAGTTACTGTCACATCTTCAACCTGCTGTACCCTACTGGTCACGGCTTCCCACTAGAACCCCAGGTTAACTGCCTGAATAGGGCCAGTCACTAGTGAGCATCAGATTAATTTTCAAGTATTGGTTTGGTAGGGATTTTGTTTGATTGTATGGAGGATTTCATCATGAGCTGACATCAGTTAGAGAACCACTGGAAAACCTGGGAGTACTGGACAGCTGTTTCGTCCTAGTTTGGGACTCTTCAGCAGTACGCACTCACCGGGATTCGAACCCAGGACCTTCTGGTTACAAGGCGAGCTCGTAGACAATTGAGCCACTGGGAGCCGATCCAATGGTCTAGGAGCTCGCCTTGTAACCAGAAGGTCCTGGGTTCGAATCCCGGTGGGTGCGTACTGCTGAAGAGTCCCAAACTAGGACGAAACAGCTGTCCAGTACTCCCAGGTTTTCCAGTGGTTCTCTAACTGATGTCAGCTCATGATGAAATCCTCCATACAATCAAACAAAATCCCTACCAAACCAATACTTGAAAATTAATCTGATGCTCACTAGTGACTGGCCCTATTCAGGCAGTTAACCTGGGGTTCTAGTGGGAAGCCGTGACCAGTAGGGTACAGCAGGTTGAAGATGTGACAGTAACTCATCTAAGAAGACATTGCGAAATGGTCGCGCTATGTCGTGAATTGGCAGAAGTTAGAATTCAAGGACCATTGGATCGGGTCCCAGTGGCTCAATGGTCTACGAGCTCGCCTTGTAACCAGAAGGTCCTGGGTTCGAATCCCGGTGGGTGCGTACTGCTGAAGAGTCCCAAACTAGGACGAAACAGCTGTCCAGTACTCCCAGGTTTTCCAGTGGTTCTCTAACTGATGTCAGCTCATGATGAAATCCTCCATACAAAAGAAACTTTCCCAACGTGATATGCATACATCAAGCAGGGCTACAAAAACACACTTCTTAGTTTGTCTAAATTCACAAGTAAATAGTTTAAAATGTAGATCTTTAAACCAACTTCACATTTAAAAGTTTTGGAATCGTGTAAATCTGATATATATATTGCTATAAACCTGTTTTTTTCTTCGAATGGTTTAAGTATTACCATTAGGATAGTTATAGAACACAGTTAAAACTAAATACTTATCTTCTCATCAGATATTACAGTTATATAATATACAACCGGTGTGGTTAATCAAATTAAAGTTGATGCAGATAAATTAGTGAATAATTTTCAAAGTTATCAGAACAATATGAAGAAAGATTCATTCATGCAGGTATTTATATAGTCGAGGTGATAAGTCATTGTTATTATGTAAGTAAAATGTGGATAATTGTAAGGCTAAAGGGGATAATTAACCATTTTCTCATAACAGTTGTTATGAAATTGCGTAAAATGGTTCCAGCGTCTTTAGAAAGTAAAAACAAGATTTTTCATGGCATTGAAATGTTCGAAATTTTGTTTTGAATTTCTAAACACACTTGGATTGTTTCAAGTAATTTTATAATGATCCAACTTTACTTGGCGCTGAAATTATTCCGAGAAATATACATCATCTATGGTCTGGATATTTATAGATAATGTAGTATGGATCTAAGATTGAAATGTACAATTAAAACACATTGTAAGTATTACATTAAAGATACAAGTACAAATAAAGATAATATTTGTGGTTATTCGATGTAACCGCAGAAGAAAACTATTCCAGGTTAGAGGCAAATACCCTGAGGGGATTGTGTTGTGGCAAAGAATGTTTTTGCTATTATTTTTCTGAGTTTTGATATCAGTAGTTCAGTAGAGGCATCGTCTTTGAAATATATATATATATATAAATTATTTTCTTCTGCACTGTTTGCAAGTATTTCTGTCTACCTGCTCTTACCATAGAAACTCATGAATTTTTCTCGATATGATATATATGTATATAATCAGTTTTCTGTTTTCTATAGTTCCCCATCCAGTGTCGACTGAACAGATATTTTTTCCATGAAATATCAATGAATTAAAAACGAAACGATATTCTTTTTAGTGACACTTCGAAATTTAATAGGAATAGCAATGTAAAAGTAATATTAAACCAGAATTTATTGAATCTCAGTTAATATTCAGTAATCATGGACACCTGAAACTAATATTTTTAGTAGAATTAAGGTTTAGGCATATAAATTGGTGGATAATAATCAAAGAAATTATAAAAATAATAGTCATAAAGATAAATTGTTACAAATGTCCATATAATATCGGTATTCAGTCATTGTGAATTTGAAAGTAGAATGCGTATACTTGTAGGGATAGAGGGCAAAATAACTGTCATCACATAGTGCCTCAACAATATAATAATGATAATAATAACCAACTGTGTAACTAAGATTCATATATGCAACCATAGCACAGCATGGCATTGATAATGAAGTTAGCAGTACAAATACAAATACTGATATTTACAGATATCCAGTGTCACCTGGATAGATAACTATTCCAGGTTGTGAGTGAAGGTTTTGAGAAGAAGAGGGGATTATTAAACTCGATTTGTCAACACAAATATTGAGCTGGATAATGTTTATGTCAAACAGATACAGCTATGCTTAGCAATCGAAGGCGTGCAAACTTAGTATACTGAGGTGGTACCTTGTGTGGAATTGTAGTTGTTGAACTTTTGTACTTCTTGTGTTGCGTGTTGAACAGGTTTTCCAATCCTGAACTCGTGGCTGAATTTACAATTCGTTTATCCAACCACTTTGGACGATGCTCAAGAAAGTGATGTCGGGCTTCTCGAATCGTTCTACTATTTCTCTGGTAGAGAAGTATTTTCACCAATGAAAATATGTGATACGATGGAGTTTGGAGAAATGTAAAAATTTTCAAAGTTTTTGTAGTTTGTCTTATCAATTATTGCTTTGACCGTAGAAAAACGGTTACAAGTGATACACGGAGTTCATTTTTAGTATTACCTCATTGGTAATGGATGCACGTGTCTTCTTCCGAAAATCAGAGAACCTGATATACCTGCTTACCCTTTGCATTAGAGTCAATTGTATTTAACTTGGCAATTTCGTATACTCATTTTTACTCATTCTAAGCACAAATCAAAACATGTTTGATCGGAATATCAAAATCAATTTACCCATTTTCTCATCCATTTCGGTTTTATACTCATTCATACCTCTGATTTATATTTACTTTATTTAAAAATTTATGAATGCTGTTACTTTACTTGTTCTGAGTTTTACTCTCCAAACTTCCAGTGTATATATTTGGTCTTTGTATATACGTAGAGGTCTAGTCTTACCAGTTGCATTTCTATCCATTAGATTCTTCAAACTTTACCTACATAGTTCTAATATATTCCTCTACTCATATTTTGTATATTTACCTGTTAAGAATTCGACAAGATCCATCCAAATAAGTCCATAATATTCTACTCAAATTACGGTTTTTCTTGTTTTATTCAAAGTTGTTATCAATAACTTATTTGTTACTTTATTGTTTGTATGCAAATATTTTTTGCATCAAGAGATTACACCTAATTCACTAATTAATAAGCATAATTTTTACATAAGTTCAAGTTCAATCGTTTATATGTTATGTTACATAATAGTTAAACTAAGAAAAAGTTCACACAACAATAAGATGTTTCTCAACTTTTGCAAATATTCTTTATTTATATTAAGGTCATATTAACTATGCACTTAGACTATCAAAAGAAAGATAAATCACTTTTGACATTGAAACAAATTCGTAAGTTATCCTTAAAAAGGTCTTAATCCAGAGGTGGTGAATAAAAGAAACACAAAATAAAGGAATAGTAAATAGGTTTTGCTTAATATCGACGTTACCGGAAAAAAAATTAGAATTTTATGTTAAAATCTTGCAAATTCACTTCAAATGGTTTCAGAATTGATGCAGTTTGTTAAAGACGCCAGCTCGTGGTAGAACCTGCAACCAATCAAATGCCCTGATAATTCCTTGGATGATTAGAAGCAACTGACTGTATATAGAAAGTAACCTGGAGTTTCATTGATAGGTCACAACCAGCACGGTCAACCAAGTCAGATAAGAGAACAGTTAGTTGTCTTCGATAATGACTGGAGGTTGCGCTACATAAGTATCGCGAATTCGCAGAAGTTGGGATTATTGGGCCACAGGGTCGGGTCCCAACGGCTGAACGGTCTACGAGCTCGCATTGTAAACAGAAGATCCTTAGTTCAACCCCTGTGATAGATGCGTACTGCTGAATTATCCCAAAGTGGGATGAAACAGCTGTGCAGTATTCCCAGGTTTTCCACTGGTTCTCTAAGCGACGTCAGCTCAAGATAAAATCCTGAAATAGACATCAATTCATGAATAACCCCAAAACAAGCCATGTAGTCCACTAAAGAGGACTTCTTCTGCGGGTTCGTTTTCTATAGCTGTACAATCATATTTTATATAATTTTTCACTCTTGCAAAGTGATGATCCCTCATAAACATAGTTGTTAATAATAATCAACTCATAGGAGGAGTTGCATAACGAATGAGTTGTTATCAGAATGAACATAGAAATGAGGGAAAATGTAATGTTACATAAGAGTTCAAAAGAAATACAAGAGTTATGAAGGGGTAAGAAATAAAAATCAAGTTGGTAGAAAACAACAGAGTCACTACGATAACAGCAGAAGTGGTTGAATACTTCTCATCTGCAGGCTGAGCTCCAGTTTCTCTGGTTTAATTTTTAAAGCTTTAATCGTCTAATCTAAATGCTTCTGAACAAACACTGAATTAAGAGTTTGTGGCTACAGTTTGAGGACTCCAAACTGAAAACATAACCCTCTACATACATATCGGACAAGTAATCAGCCATCGTGTCTATAGCTACTTGTCAAGAGCTTCCTTATATTCGAATGAATAAAGATAATTACGGCTGTGTTAGATTAAATGACTGGAAATCAGTTAAACGCTGGATGGCGAACCGGGATTGTGAGAAAGACCCAATCCAGTACAAATAGCATTTGTTTACTTTCACTACAATGCCACCAATGGTACAACAACTGAAGAATAAGACAGCTTATGCAATAGTTACCCGTTGAAGGGGACAGTAAATTAAAAAGCGCTGTATGTGTCTCGCTTTTATTATTTAGTGGTATATTGATGATTCACAATTTCATCAACTAAACGTTTTGACTGACCGGATCAGCCTCAGTGGGGACACCATCATTCACTGGAGAAGACAGGTACATCCAGTTGACAAGTCTCAAAGTGAACGAAATGCGTATCCTTGACTGCACTATTAGTCACTGTCCACTAAATTAATTAAACGTTTTTTCATAGTATTGAACACTATATACTATTCAGCTTACTTATGTTTGAATAAACTTTCGAATGTCTAGACAGCAATTATGCAGATGGGTCGGACTTTTTGTATCCTAAGTGAGATTTAGTCATCAACAAATCTTTAAGTGTTCTTAAACTATATCAGTACAACTAACAAGGCAAAATAAGCATGGTCCAACCAATCCTTGAGAAAATTATTGAAATAACCGTAGTATTTGTTTACATAGATTAGTGAATTCACTAACCACTAACCATTCCTTGTTTTTCGTCAGGCTGGCTTTTTTAAGCAATCTAATATACTTTTGAAAAATTCCTTATTTCTACAATGAATGGAATCTTACTTATAGTTAAAACAGACTGCAATTTCTGAAGGGAAGTAATTTACTTTGAAAGTGAAAAGCACCAGTAAGTGTTAAATGAAAATATAGTGAAATATTAGGTTAACTAAACTACAGTTTCAATAATTGATTGATAAACTGTTTTGTTATTAGGAAATATAAAACTTCCTTCAACATCTTGTGTGTGGATTAAAAATCTTTAATTCACTAAGATAAGTCCTCATTAATTGAGTCCCAATTAGGTAAGTATTCTCCTCATGTCAGTCTCAACTATATATACTGATTCACATGCAGTCGCAGTAGCAAGTACATAAGAAGGACTAAGAGGAGAGCATCTACTAGATTTTATGAACATATTCCCGAAAATCTTACGAAAAGTTAGAAAGTGTTTACAAGTGTAGTCACTAAGTAACTGGCTTTCAAGCCTTTAGAGTAATAAGCATATGTCAAGAAAGCCCTGGTTAATTCACTTTTAAGAAGCCATTGCTATCATGCGTTTTCAGACTAATCTCTGCATAGAAAAATATGATGTCATTAATCTCTAACTACCCTGGTAGCTGGATATCTTCACTCTGTTTTGGTATTTTTGTTGAGTCGCAACCTTTTTCTTGATTACAGCTCACTGACCTGAACTCATTCTTAATCTTCCAGTCTAATTAACTGCTTGTTCAAGTATTTATTTCACATTTACTTACTATTTCTTTTCCCTTCCACTTTCTCCTCTCCAACTTTCTATATTGTGTATAGATAAACTATACTTGTTAGATTATTAACTATCTTCCATTCGTGTGTTTTGTTGCACTATTATGCCATCTGTACTGAAATAAATTTTGAAGTATGTTATATATTTTTTTCTATTTACAATAAATTGTCATTTTTAGGCTGAAAGCAGTCGACAAAAGCTGTGAATTTTAGTAAAAGAGCTCCTTAAATTCTACAAATACGTTCGCTCTCTCTGTGTTCAACATAATCAAGAGAACTGGTTGTATGAATTTTTTGCGCTGACTATTCAACAATGAACAATGCGTTATCTATTTACCCTTTTTTGGCTTTTTTATTCGTGTACGTTCCCAGTGGAACATACGGCTGCAAGCTAGAGGCTTGCAGTTTCTGTAGCAGCGTTTATTTTTACAGGATGGGGTTGCTAACCTCATGCCCGACCGCCCCTCTTTACCAATCTTATTACTGGCTTAGTGAGGTAAAGGAGTGCGTCGGCTGAAGATCAAACTCTGGAACACCTACGTGGTTGGTGAGCATTCTACTGCTGTGCCACCGACGCACCTTTTTTCGGTAATGACACAATTTTTTCCCCAGTGACACCAAATTCTAGAAATGACTTGACTTCAGAAATGCTGGAAGTAATGTGACTTTTGGAAATATTGTTTTTTACCTAACGGATACATTTAGGATGTAAACACTTATATTAGTATGCTGACAGGCTGGTATGACTTCTGGTTGTATTCTATGAGTTAAATGGCCTGACCACTAGCTTTTTGTTGCCTCAAGGGACAGATATCTAAAAGAAGTGAGATATACCCGCATGTCAGTAAGGGTCTACGAGTAAGAAAGACTGTTTCTGTAGTTCTGTTATCATTTCTTACAGACTGTGAAATCAACAATATTTGTTTTTACGAGTTGATCATGGATTGATATCAGTTAGAGAACCATTGAAAACCCAGGAATATTGGACAGCTGTTCTATCCTAGTTTGAGAATCATCGGCAGTACGCACCCATGACCTTCAGGTTACAAGGCAAGCTCGTATACCACTTAACCACTGGGAGCCGATTCAATGGCTCGTGAATTCTAACATCTACCAATCTGTGATTTAGCTTGCTTTGCAAAAAACAGGAAGGTCCTGGGTTCAAATCCCACTAAGTGCGTGCTGCCGATGATTCCCAAACTAGGATGAAACGGCTTTCCAATATTCCCTGGTTTTCAATGGTTCTCTAACTGATATCAATCCATGATCAACTCGTAAAAACATAACTAGCCCTTACAAACCAAACTATAGAAAAAATATTTGTATTAACCATCCATCTGTAATCTCACAGAAGCAAGTTCGAGTGAATACGCAGAGATTCATGCTTTTGTTTATCTGATACACTTGATCTCGTAAATAAACCTGAAATTAAGTTAGGATGAGAAGTTATTAATTTTTGTTTCTAAATGGGGTCATGACATGGAGTCATACCTCAGTATTACCTTTCATTTCAGTATCAACTATTACTTTAGAGAATATCTGAAGACATTGCAGTTATCAAATAAGTCAGCTACTTGCATACAAATGTCTCCATTTTAGCCGCATACAAGACAAAGTGAAGGATCTGGGAAGATAAAGCCAGTATAAATTTGATAAATATTATTTTGTCACCTTCAGTGCACTCCAGTAACTAGGGTAAGGCATCTTCTTCCTTGCACGTTTTCTTCATTCACTGCTGCCTAGAATCCTCCTGAAACCAAAACTCCTAGATTTTAGTCAGAAATTTATGTTACTGTAGATTTATTTTGACAAAAATTTCAATTATAAGTCGAATTTCTGGTCGGAATTTATCTTTTAGCATAATACACTAATAAATAATCCGATTGTCAACATATGCAAAATAACAAATATGAAAGGAAAAGTAACTGATTGGTCTGTGTATAATGCCGCATGAAAATACCATTGGTCATTAGGTAACACAATTTAAGGAAGCTAAATTTAGGAAATGAAAAACAGTGAATTAGAAGTAAACTAATTGCAGACAGTGTAAGTTTAAACATATATTTGTGACGAACAATATAAATGGAATAGAAGAATATTTTCAAATTATCTATCATAACTTATACTGAAAAGAAAATTGCTGATTCATGCTTCAGATGTGGTTAATGATGGAGTTCCGCAGATGGACTGATAGAACCAAATACCATCTACTGAAAATATTAGGCTTCGAATCCTATCGTAGCATAAATTTCCATCCATAATGCATAGCCGGCGAAGCCAGACCTGTAGCGTTAAATGATTGCCCCCGTAGCATTCATCACTCAATATTGTATGCTGGCATTCCCTATTTAAGTCGACTTATTAGGCTCAAGTCTAGCAGTCAGGCATCCACGCCATTTTTGTACCCTTTCGTGCTACTTTCGTTCGTTTGTACAAGAGGCTTAGCTGGTTAGGCATTCAGCATCGTACTACGATTTGGATCCCGGAGTATGTTTCGTATTTTGGACGATCAGCTTGGTATTTTGATTCACTTTTGGTCTAAGCAGATTAAATACTATAGGAGTTTTAGGATAAGAACTTGTGATGGCACACATCATACTTTGCGTAAACATCATCTCCTCATCCTCAAACAGCTGTTCCGATTAAGCATCACGATGACTAAAATCAATCATAGAAACCTAGAAGCTTCAGTCCTTTGAACTGTATAAAATATGAGACAAGTACTGAACTACAGGTGCAACTTTAAAAAGGTGTATGAGGACAGCTGCATAAAGTGTTATTAAAAAAGGCATGACCCATGCCTTCTGTTGTGTTTATCTTTTCAAAATGACCGACTCGTGAGTCACAGTGTTTCACTAAATTGACATTTCTTTTTTTCTGGTTATTGGACAAAGCTGCTTGATTAAAAAATGCTCTGTTTGTACTTGTTTTCTTAGGACATAAGTTGAAGTTGAGAGCTTTTTAATGATTATTTTTTCGGTTGATTCAAAAGTGATGCCATAGTCTATATGCATGTGGACTGCTTTATCCCTAGATTTCAAACAGAAAAGGATTCCGTGAGGCACTTCTAAGTGGCGCATCCCGCAAATATAGGACTTTACAATCGAAACTGTGGTTATGGTGACCACATAGTGTACATTGAGACGACCGAAATATTCAGCATAATAACTATCTTAGTCTAATGAGTTCATTTTATGGATCTATTTCAACTCTTACCCTTTGACTTCTACATTCTTCGATTTACATATAGTTAGAAAATATTGTAGGACGCAGACCCAAGTTGCATACCGAAATATTGTGATGCAATAGTACCCGACATCTACATAGACATACATAAACTAACTAATATACATTATAGCTGTACAGAGACACAGTGAAGCAGTGAGAGAAAAAATAATGGTTAATAAACTGATAAACTCTGAAAGTTGAACAGATGAGAAGAGGTGCAACCGGCAAATAACTTTAAAAGCGTTGGAATCATTCCCTTCAAGAAAACGTAAACGACGATCAGTGAGACAATTACCTGATGATTAGAACACGTCCAATCAAGATGTGTCTGAATCTCTCAGTCACAACATAATACATCATTTAACCAACCTATCGGTAGTTCGTACTGCTTGATAAACTTACAAATACTTCAGTCCTACTTTCAGAACTACAATTACAAGGAATAATAATAATGAAAGGTCGGTCATTAAGTTGCAGTTTGTTGCTTTAAGTGTCTCTGAGATAAAAGGCCCACTTAAATCGTACTGATAGACACTGTAGCAAATGAATCACCAAGTATACAACTTTTAACAGACTATGCGATTGCTTATTTTTGGGGAAGAACCTGGACACTGTGGTAGAATATTATTCCATATTAGATGGTTTCACGTAAAACAGAACTGATACAATATCGGTAACTGGAAGACGTTCCAAGCACGATTTATTACTTACAATCATTTCAGTATAACCATACCACTTGATAGCTTTCTTTATGTAACTATGCTCCCTCTTTTTATTTGAATTTTCTGTATATCCTATTTAGGCGTTGTGTCATTTCGACTGCACATGTCTGCAGCTAATTTGATAAACAGCGATTCAGTGACTGTCATCTCTCTCCATCTAACTACCTTACTTCCTAACTTCAGTCTTTCTCGACCTACTGTGTGAATAAACGCAAGTAAATGCATTACCATAGCCGAGCTTTCGTCTAGATTACTTAACTTCGTTGGGTCAATTATTCGAGATTTAGCTCAACTCCTACACTCCACTAATCTAACTGACCTTGACCTACTAGTTTAACCAATTTAATTGACCTCACAGTCATTATATAGTGTCTGATGAATTACATTATTTTTCCTTATTTGATCTATCCTTAAGCCGACCAACTTTATTTATCATTGTTTCATCGAATAAGTTCATCTAATATAGTATTTTAATAATTAAAATGATTGACGTAATGGACTCCTATGCACTCTCATGTTCATGACCAAATTACAGAACAATCCACTAAAATGTTCTACTGTATATTCTTATGATATTTTTATTGTGTATAACAACAACATGAATGCCGATGTCCTTCTGAATACGTCCATTAAAGACCCATCCTACCAGACTGAGTTCAAATATAAAACTGATTAAGACAATAATTAATTATTTCTTGATGTTCTACCAACAAGAAGGTAAGGTATCAGCGGGGTATTTTCTGTAATAAGTCGTAAATTTGTCACTACATCCATTAAGTGTATACCAGATATTACATATATATAGCTGACTGGCATTAGTAATTTTAAACCACTTGTATCAACGAAGTGAATTTATTAGACTCACTAATACGACGAGTACATCAAACGACTGTTTAGCTTAGCATCAGTAATTAACTGGGAATGATTCAACTCACTTAAATGCGAAATTTCTGCTGGTGTGAGGGATTCAGCTATTAGTGAATATGGCACAGACTTCATATACATGCGATTACTTCTTGTAAGGAATTAGTTATAAAAAAATACCTAGTTTATCTGAAAAAAAGTGTGATTTATTTGATCTGTACATATTAAACAATCTAATCACATATTTGCTTGTCAATTCAATTTACACTGATGTGAAGGGTAGGATAAAATAAACAAAATAATAAAAGATTTAGGAGAAAACAAGATAAAAACTGACAGTAATGTTAGTGGTATAATCAGGTCAGAATTACCTAGATAGGTACGGATATTTTATTTAGCACCCATTGATGGTTTTAACGGGCAATATTGAAAGCTGTTTTCATATCAGTCTTATGATTCACATCAGTGTGTTTTGTCATAAATGAGGCTGGTAATCTATCATCTGTGTTTATCAAAGTTTTAGAGTTTAGTTGTTTAATTGTTTTTCATGTCATGTTCTCTCATCCTCATGTTCAAAGCGACATTACGCATCCGCATTCATGTGTCTACAGATATATGTGAATTGGTTGACAATATGAGGCGTGACGTAATCACTGAACAAAGTGGAAGCTTGTAGCAGAGGATATTTTTTTAGCTATTTGAACAGTCATGAACCAGTTTACATAGCAAGTTTTACGGAAGACAGAATCTAGTCTCTGTCTTCTATCTTCTCCTTCCAATACAACGCATATGAATAACTAATGACTTGAACTAAATATTGTGATGTTTGCATTTTTGACGCCCTAATTTATAGTATATTTTCTGCTATCATTCCAAGACTGAGTTATGTTATTTCAATTTTTTATAATGATTGTAATTTCAGGCAGTCTGCCACTGATCTTTTTTGCTTTATTGAGGGAATTACGTATACGAAAATTATACTATTTCTCTTCAGATTGTAAGACAATTCGATGTAGACGTAGGGGACGTAAATCTACCCGTAAAACACGCCTTTCTAAAATGTTCCAACAGCGAATGTCGACAGGGGTACCAACAGGTCTGGAACAACCCACATGTGCATGCGCATACACGTAGATCCCCCTCTATTATTTTATTATTATTGTTCCCTTGGGTTCCTAGTGGAATATAGGGCTTCAACTGCACGCCTCCACTTGCGCCTGTCTTCTGCTGTACTTTTCACCTGCATCCATGTTAGTCCACACTGTTTCAACTCCTCTTCACACGATCTCCTCCATATCACCCTTGGACGTCCAACTCGCCGATTCCCTTTCGGCTTCCACTTGAGGGCCTGACGCGCAATGTCACCCAACGGCCTCCTCAGCGAGTGTCCAATCCATCTCCACTTTCTCCTGCATATTTTTGGGCGATTGATTCTTGTTTTGTTTGTTCCCATAGTTTCTTGTTGGTGATTCTTTCCAGCCATCCGATCTCCGGTATAGAACGAAGACAGTTGTTAATAAAGGTTTGCAACAGGCTGTTGGAAATATTCTTTGTGACACGCCAAGTTTCTGATCCGTATAGCAAAACTGACTTGACGTTTGTATTGAAAATCCGAATTTTGTTGTTGATGCTGAGTGAGGAAGATTTCCAGATTGGTTTTAGTTTGATGAATGTGTTTCTCGTCTTCTCGATTCTCGATTTGACATCCTCGTCCGTTCCTCCTGTAGTTGAGACAATGCACCATAGACAAGTGAATGAAGTCACCTCTTTCAAATCCCTCCCGTTGATGGTGATTGGTGCTGGATGTTGCTGCTCCTGTTGTTGTTGTTGGTTGGTTATTTTCATAACCTCCGTCTTGTCTATGTTCACCTGGAATCCTGTCTTCACTGCCAGCCTCTTCGACCAGTTTGTCGGTTTTCGCTTTCAAGTCTTCGATTTTGTGTGACATCAAACATAAATCATCCATGCGCGAAATCCAGGTCTTCTAGATTCTTTACGTTGGTCCAGGATATCCCTGTCTTCTCGTTTCCCACTGTCTGACGCATAATCCAATCCACCACAATTAGGAATATCATTGGTGATAATAAGCACCCTTGTCTGACTCCTGTGTTTACTCCAAACGCCTCACTGAGTTTTCCGTTGTGGATCACTTAACATGTGCCGTTGTCGTACAGCTGTTGAATAAGGTTGATGAATATTTGGGGGATGCCATAGTACTCGAGTAGTTTCCAAATTACTTCGCGGTCAACGATGTTGAAAGCCTTCTCAAAGTCTATATAGTTGAGGTAGGGGTTTGATTGCCATTCCATGCTTTGTTCGATGATGATGCGTAGAGTTGCAGTTTGCTCAGAACATGATTTACCTTTCCTGAATCCTGCTTGTTCTGGTCGGAGTTCTGTATCCAGCGCGTCCTTTATTCTCTCCAGGATGATGCGACTCAGGATTTTACTTGGCGTCGACAGGAGCATGTTTCCTTGCCAGTTCTTGCAGAGTCCCAGGTCGCCCTTCTTTGGTAGTTTCACGAGGTAACCTTTCCTCCAGTCAGTAGGCACTTCCCCCCCCCCTTCCAGACCTTTTGCGATAATGGAGTCAGCATGTCTGCTGTCGTCTCTGGGTCCGCTTTCAGTGCTTCCGGGGGTATTTCATCTGGTCCAGCTGCTTTTCCAGCTTTCAGAAGCTTGATTGCATTCCAGACTTCAGCTTTCGTTGGAGGATTGGTGTCAACTTGCAGTTGTGTACGTGCTGTTGTCGGTATTTCTGGACAGGTCGCAGGTGGTGGTCGGTTCAAGAGTCCTTTGAAGTAGCCCGCCCATTGTTTAATCTGTCTTTCTTCCTTGGTAATTGGGTTCCCTTGGCTGTCTTTTATAGGTTTCACTTGTGTTGATCTATTCCCGGATAGAAACTTGGTTATCTGATATAATGTCCTCAGGTCCGTTTTGCCTGCTGCATTCTCAGCTTCAGTAGCCAGATTGTCGTAGAATTGTCTTCTGTCCTTCCTGACACTCTTCTTCACTTCTTTGCCCAGTGCTGTGTAAGTTGAGCTCAGCGTCTCTTTCTCTTGTCCATCTTTGCATTGAATTATTTTCTCTTTCACTTTTCTCCTCTCCTCTATTAGCTTCCAAGTGACCGTTGAGAGCCATTCCTCGTCTTGTTTCTTCTTTCTTCTTAAAACCGTTGAACACGTTTCGTTAAAAATCGCCTTCAGAGAGTTCCAGTGGTCTTCCACACATGACTTCTCGGTGATGTCACGAAGTGTTTCCTGCTTTGTTCTGACAGTTGCAGTGAAAGTGTCCTTTGTGGTTGTGTCCTTCAGTTTTTGAGTGTTGAATTTGCATTGTGGCCTATCCCCAGCTGTTATCGATGCTTTTAGCTTCACCTTGAAAGTCCCTTGTACTAGATAGTGGTCTGAACCCACATCTGCTCCTCTCCTCGATCTTGTGTCCAGTAGGCTCCGTCTCCACTTCCTTGAGATTGAAATGAAGTCTATCTGGATTTTGGTGTGTCCATCTGGTGAAATCCATGTCGCCTTGTGTATATCCCTGTGTTTGAACACACTGCCACCAATCACCAAATCATTGAAGGCGCAGAAGTCTGAGAAGAGTTCACCATTTTCGTTCATTTCACCGAGGGCCTCTTGATCCATGGTAAATTCTCTTCCTGTATTGTCTCCTACCAGTTTCGCATTCATGTCACCCATCAGGATTTTGATATCGCTCTTTGGGACGTTGTCCATTACTGCTTGTAGTTGTCTGTAGAAATCCTCCTTCTTCTCTTGTTCTGAGACGTTTGTAGGCGCATAGCATTGAATGATTGTAACCTTCCTTCCTTTTGAGTTGAATCTGGTTGTCATTATCCTGGAGGAGATTGGTTCCCACTGCATGAGAGCTTTAGCCGCTATTGGTGACATCATGATGGCCACTCCCTCGGTGTGCTTGTCCTCTGGGTGACCGGAGTAGATTATTGTCTCTCCAGTTTGCAGTTGGCTCCTTCCACATCCGTTCCATCTGCTCTCGCAGATTCCCAATACTTTTATTTTATATCTTCTCATTTCTGCGGCTACCTGGGCAGCTTTTCCAGTTTCGTACATTGTACGAATATTCCACGTCCCCATCCTTATTTTTGCTTTCATCGAAAGAAGGCACATCGACTGACTGGCTTCCCGAAGGCTTTCACCAGCCTGGGTCATTTCACTTCCCCGATTCTAGCGAAAAATAAGGTTATTCTTCATATTTTTAGAATTTTTAATATATTTGTGTGTTGCAGTTTCTGTAGCAATTTGGTTAAGTTTTGGGGGTGGAGTTGCTAGCATCACGCACCAACCCTCCCTCTTTATCTAGGCTTGGGACCGGCTAGAAAACTAGGGACCTAGTAATCTAGGCGAGGTTCCCCCTCTATTCTCTTCCAATTATCTTTGAAGAACACATAGTCCAAAGCTTTAACCTCTACGGAAGCCCGCCGTCGCTTTGTATATTCAAGGATCATTTTCCTCGAGGCTCACGGCGTTAGTTGTCGTAGGATCGGTGGTAGACGTTGTGAACAAGAATACTTGAAACATAGTGACTGAGCTACCATCACCTCTTTGTGTATTCTTGAAGAACTTTGCTTACACCATTTATACACCTTCAACATTCGTTTTGCAGACTGCCTGATCTTTGCAGGTAACGCTTCATTTGTTTGTGTGAACTTTCAACTCGGTTATTTGTAGCATTACCTAGAAAAAGTCAGGACATGGTCATTGAAAGCTGCTGCCCATAAGTCTCGTTGACTCATCCAGCGCCGTTGTACATTGTGTTTAAAAAATTTACTTCACAACAGGGATGGAGTGAACTGTATACTTTGAACTAAACTGTTCTCTTCTATACCGGTTCAGAAACTCCAAAGGGTATCTGTCCTCTTGCTTGGCGTGGTGGACCCCACAGATTATAACTTCGCACTAGAACTCCAGGTAACCCCCCATATACAACCAGTAGCTAATAGTCATTAAACTAATTATGAAGTGTCGGTCTGTAGGGATTTAAATTGGCTACAAGATTGATCACGAGCTGATGAGAACCATTGAAAGACCATGGAATACTGGACAAGGAGACAGTAACCCACCTGTGGTATTAGCTGGTGATCGTGGTAAATATATCACGAATCGGCAGAAACTGGAATTCACAAGCTATTGGATCAGGTTCCACTGACTGAATGGTCTACAAGCTTGCCTCGTAACCGGAAGGTCCTGACTTCGAACCTCTGTGGTGGGCGCGTACTACTGAATTAACCCAAACTAGGATAAAACAGCTGTGCACTACTTCCAGGTTTTCCAATGGTTCTCTGACTGATGTCAGCTAATGGCCAATAACGTTACTAATAGTATTCCTGCAAACGTCGGTGGTATAGCGGTTAGGACGCTCGCCGACCATACACATGGTCCGGGGTTCGATCCCCGGCCGACGCACTCCTTCACCTCGCTAAGCTAGAAATAATGCTGGTAAAGAGGAAAGGTTGGGCATGAGGCTAGCAACCCCACCCTGTAAAATAAACACTGCTACAGAAACTTCAAGCCACTAGCTTGAAGCCCTATGTTTCACTGGGAACGTGAAGGAAAAGAAAACGAACACTTGAATATATTCTTATCTGGATTTGTGCAGCCTAATAGAAGAGGGGTGAAGGGTTTCTTTTACTCACCAGTAAAATAAAGAGTGCGCAGCAAACAATTATGGTGGGGTGGTTTGAGACGATAATAACGAACTGTCGAGTTAACATTGATAATAAAAAGGTATATTCTGAGCACTGTGGTAGAATAAAATGCAATTTTGTGTATTTGCCTTTTCTTACCTGTCTATTTAAATCAACAGCCTTTGCTTAATTTATTTTGCTTTTCGGCTGTAAAAGAATACACAAACTCCCTTTGCTCTAATAAAAACGTTTTGTATGTGTAGCAGTGACAACGGCTGCATCTATTCACTCTAATGTGATAATTTAAATATTCTTTAAATGATAATCAGAGAATCTGACATAAGCAAATACGAATTTTCAGTAATTTCCAATAACACTGTACATTCGCAAGGGAAGATTATTTAACGCAATCCCTAAAAGCTTGACATTGGGAGTGATCAGTCAGTATGACTGTGTGCAATGTTTATCCATCAAACGCAAAACAACTGAGGAGCTGCGAGGTCACAAAATGTAGTGCTGAAATTTTAGTAGTTTAAAGTTCTGTAATCACTGAGTATACTAATAATGAGTTTTTAATTGACTTGTCTAAATTTCTTATCTTTCTCGTTTTATGACTCGATGAGTTCGTCAGTATTATTATTTATTTTATTTCTTTTACATTCACAATGGAACATAGGGCTTCAAGCTGGAGCTTTGAAGGGATGGGGTTGCTTACCTCATGCCCAACCTTCCCTCTTTACCAGTCTTATTACTGGTTTAGCAAGGTGAATGAGTGAGTTGGCCGGGAATCGAACCCTGAATCACATGAGGTGTGGTTGGCAAGCATTCTACCACTGTGCCACCGACTCATGATTTCGTCAGTACAGCTTGCAAACTTAACATTGACTATTCAAAGATCCAGTTTCTTGGATTGGAGCACATCCTACTTAGACGGTACTGGTTTAGTTGAAGTCTAGTGGTTCGCAGTTCTCTTATTTCAAGAGAAAAAATGATTCGTTTATTCGAATAATTATGAATGCAGATTGTTCACCATTCCAGATAACCTCAAAATTTTCTCAGTCGATTAAGTGTGAGTTTTTTCAAACATATATAAGCCATCAATTTGCCTGTCTAATCAAATCTCTATTTGGCTTCATTGATATTATTTAATGAATTCATAAATGTCGTTCAAACTAGTCAGCTAAATACTCTAAATACACAATTATATATAGCAAATCAAAAGGATAACATAAACATAACATGGACATAATGACAACATTAGATTCAACAAGTGTGTGAATATGACAGTACACGAGAAGTGATAAAATGAAAACACAGTCATGGTGAATCGGTTAATTCAATAAATTCCATATCAGCATGCAGAATAGAGTTAATGCGTTTGAAATAATAAGAAATATGAATACACAGACGCTAAAAAAGTACTGATGCTGAAAGGAAACCTTTATCACCTTCAAATACACAATTCAAAGAAAAGCATGCGAAGGAGTTTTCAAAGCCACTCAGTCAAATTAAGGAAATCATTTAAAACAGCTTTAATCAGAGCTGATAATAAAATGTGAGAATGATAAGTAACGGAAAATAAGACTAATAGCAAAATAATGACAACAGTAATACAGTGAAGAAAAGCAGTGAAGGATATGAAGGTAAATAGTATAGGGCTAAGTAAGCTTCAAAATGACTATGTTACTTTCTGCACGCGAAGATTCAGATTTTTCACTTGAACAGATTAGGATTCGGCAAACGGAAAAGACTTCATGCATTTATTCCCCTTGATAAATTTAAATAAGGCAAGAACAACAGTGGTTTGTGCAGAATAATATGGCACCATCATTTATTTCGTTAGCTTCTCATCAGCTGCTTACAGCCTAAATAAATTGTGAGGTTTACGTACAGAAAATTTTAACATACTTGCAAATTTTTACATGTTGTCAGTTGACAGAAAGTTCCAAAGTAAGTGAACAGTGCTCAGAAAATTGTGCTTATATAGTTTTTACACAGGCAGTTCAAGTTTAAACAAAATAGATGTATGCATGCTATGGTAAAGGAGTTACGTAATAAAGATGAGAGGTGAGTAAAATGATGAGTAACTAATAAATTTGGTAACGATGTACTGAGTTCAAATCACGTCATAGAAACAAGAGACAAGCAATATTACAGATTTAAAAAAAAGAGGGGTGAGGTTAAAGACAAAGATTACGTAATCAGATTAGAGAATAAAGACATCCAGTTACCATGGCAAGGAAAGACGGAAAGAAACGGAAAAGAAACACAGAGATTCAAGCTTGAAGTTCGAATTTTCAGCAACTGCGACGTTTTCTATGGGGTTGAGGTTGCTATCCTTACGCCCAACGTTCCCTGTTTATTGGGCTCACTACAGGCTAAGGGAGCTATAGGAATGTGTCATTTGGAGACTGAAGCCTAGATCAAGTATGTGGTTGGTGGGTATTCTACTTCTGAACCACCGACGCCTTATTGATGAATAAAAGCTTCTGTAAACATCATGAATGCGACCATCTTCCAGCCGGTGTAGTGTGATAGAACGTTTTGCGATGCCAAAGTATGCTCTTGACAGAATCAGATGATAGACAACGATTTACGCCCCCGAATATGTTTGCTATCAAATAAAAACTAGGTGAAGTGAGATGAATAGGTTGACGTGACGAGAGCTGGCGCCTTGGGTTTTATACTGTTTGGACGAACCTTGCTGTTATGTTCACGGTTACCACCCTAACAGCTTAGAAAGTTCGTATTTACAGCCTTCTATAAGAGAAGTTTTGCCAAGTGAATGACATTGTCTTCCTTGAATGGCAGATTGGCATAGTTGTTTTCCAATATAGATTAATCGCTTACCACAGAGAGTCAATGATTTCTCGAAAAAGAATATCTGTGAGTAGTAATGAAGTGGTATAAAAAGAAGCAAAATACTTACTACATGCTTTCCATCTAAGCGATTATGAAGTTACACAGGAGAAAATCGATGACTGTGTCCTTTTTTAGGCATTTTGTTTCGTTACTATCAGTATTTTTTCATAACTATATATATAATCAATTATTCAAACTGTTTAACTTCAAACAGCTGTATAGCTTTGGGATATGAGACGGCATAGTTAGTATTTTAGTCTTCTTTCATAGCTACTTATCCATTTTTTGTCTTTGTGAAATCAATTGTTGAATAAACCTCAAAAGAAAATTAAACAGTAGCATATTTGACTGTTTTATTTTGTCAGTCAATGAATAACGAATACTTCATTTAAAAGCATAGTCTGTAATTTTGCCTTTCTGTTTCAATAGTTATCTTGAATACAACCTTAACTATCCTTTAAAAGTTTCCCTTGTAACAACTAATAGTAATAGAATAAAGAGTAGAGTAGTAGAATAGTAAAGCTAAAGCAATTTAGAATAACAACAGTTCCAAAGAAACCGTCATTCATAAGGCTGCAGTTTCTTGTTGAAATGATAACACAGCGCCTAAGAAATACAGTAAAAAAGGCAATCACGTCAGGAGAGGTACACTGTATCTTCACAACTGCTTCAATTCTACGTTCGAGAAATAAGTATAAACTGGCTTATTTGTTCTCCTCTGAGTGTATCGGTCAGTTTAACTGCTAATGTGGAGCTAGTTACTTACATCGGGTGTACAATTAGGCAGATTCACCATCGTACTTCATAGCATTATCCTGTATGGTTGAGCAGGGAAGAGTCAAGATCTATTTGTACCTCACCTCGTAGATTGTGAGCAGAAAATTGATATGAATACAGCATTTACAGCTATTTATCCCATTTGAGACAATGTTTGTTTCACTTTACGAGTTCGTCTTCAACATACAGCTGGTGCTATTGTAGTCCGCCTGAGGAAGCTAAATCTGTGTGTTTAGAAGAAATTTAAGCAGCCATTTTCTTTACTTTGGCCATCGTTACATGAGTGTAAAAACTGAACAAGCCTTTCCCAAGTTATTATTGTCTTAATTATTTTATTATTCTGACAACTTCATCTTAAACTGCTTATTACTAAATCAATTTGAACCCGTGATTACTTATTATTTTCTCCAAAATTATGCATTATACAATTATTTCTGCTCTTTAATTTCTGTATTAATTTTCTTGGTTAATGATTCTCTCATTTACCTACTGATACTGACTGATTATTGTTAACATACTTATCACTGCTAGATTGGTAAATTTTTTGGCGTATTAATAAAGACGTTCTATATATTAGAGTCGTAACCTCACCCAGTTTACTAGCTCGTTAGTTTTCTAGCCGGTCGCAAGCCTGGTTAAACAGGGAGGGTTAGGTGTGGGGCTAGCGATACTACATCACAAAACCATTAAAACTGCTACGGAAGCTTCAACGCAAACTGAAAATAATAATACAAATTATACATAAAACAAACTTATTCTATGCTGGAATCGGAGAGGAAAAATGACGCCATAGACTGGTAGAGGTTTTGGAGAGTCAGTCTGGCGGTTTGTCTTCTTTCGATGAGAACGAGAATAAGAATGGGGACGTGGAATGTTCATGCAATTGTGGACCCAACTGAAGAGAACAGCACAGCATAGAACAAAGTGGAGATTTGTTGTTGAAGTGCTATGTTCCACTCGGAACCCAAGGGAATAATAACATCTGGGAGTATCTAGGCAAAAACTGCAGTGGAAATATTTCGAAAAATTCTGGATAATTCCGCTTATTGGTAAAAATCCACATCCAGACACTAATGAAGAGAACAAAACAAGTAGTTCAAGGAAGGGGCTCTTCTAGGCGAATCTGTCCTCTTTAGCTGCAGAACTGCATTCACAAACAATATTTTTCACAAAAGGAGGTAGAAAAGAAAGTGGTGAGGTGTCTTCACCAAAGTTTTTAATATTAATAAATACTTTTAAGAGGAGATGTTTAAGGGTGTTAAGGTTATGTTTTCAGACAAGTAATTAAGTGAATGAATCGTAACCAGGATGCACACCAAAAGGTAGCTATGGTCCCATAAGGAATGAGATAAATACACACCTTCTCTTCACTGGCCATTCTACCTCAACAAACTCCTCCTTCAAAATGATCTACAAAGCACAAAAACAGTCAGCTAAAGACAAAACGCTTTTGTCATTTCTGCATTGCTCAAACTCTAGCCATTCATATAGAGACAATGGAGGTCCACATACAAAAGAGAATCACGCAACCACTTATTTTATAATAGTTACGACCCTTTCTTCTTTCTTCCTCTCTAAATGTTGCGTAATATCGCATTTCCCTCGCTTCTATGCACTTCCTGATTACAACTCATGAAATTACTTATCTCATTGCGTAACGATAACACGCTTGTTCAACTCCTACTGATTAATAATCACAACTACGATTACGTAATACCATTACTTTTGTTAGTGTCCCATTTTGTGTGAAAAGTTGTACTTATAAATGCGCTTGCACAGCTGACTAAAACGAATTCACCCAAAGATTCCATTTCTTAGACTGAACGTTTTGTCTTCTGTTGTTTCACACGTAGCATTATAATTTTTACAGTATGGATGGATGAATACAAAAATAAGAAAGAATCTGTCCGAATCAACTACTATACAAAATTATGCAGATGTTATTTATTTATGGAAGTGCATTCCTAATTTGTTTAACAACTTAACCTTGTCAGGGTAACCTATAGGTACTCATTAAGCTAAGGTCATTCTTATCTGGGGTAGCTGTCAAGTGATGATAAAAAATATGAACTCATACCAGTGTAATTATTATGACTGTAATAGACGTTAATGAGAGATAAACTCTATAAAGAGAAACGAGAATAAACTTTGTCAGTTAACTTTTATTACTAAGATGAATAAGCTACTAAATATATCTACAAGGTTATTATAATTTTTCTTATTTATTCTGAGTGCAGCATAAAGCTTCAAGCTTGAGCTTGGAAGTTTCAGTATCGGTAGTGTTTTTCTGTACGGTGTAGGGTTGCTAAAATCACGCCCAACCTTCTCTCTTCACCAGACTTATTACCAGCTAGGCGAAGTTTTGGGGGAATGCACCGGTAGGAGATCAAACCCGGATAACTTGTAGCGTGATTCACCAGCAATCTACCATTGAACAATCAATGCACATTTATAAGAGTAGATGTTTATAAAAGCCTCTCTGAAACTAGATATTAAGCTATCGCCCTGCTCTGATAAAACAAAATCTTAACTAATACTTATCTTTGTATTTGCGAAGTACTATATAACTTGACTTATACAAAGTACAGAATTTTGGGTGTCTGGAAAAAGCCATACAATTTATGTATTGAGAGTTAAAAAACAAAGAATAAGTGAGGCCTTTATCTTGATTGTTCGATTATTTGAACAAGAATGTTTATGAACGTTGCAGAAATGCCATGTTAAGGAATGCTGGCATGTATGAAACCCTACACTGTATCCACTCAACAAACAGTAGCGATACTTTCATCGAAAACTAGCTAGTGTAATGTGCCTAGTCCTTTGTCTGGTGCAGGATGAATTAATCCGTCAGACCAGTTTGCAATGTGACCACCATGTTAGATAGCTTGCCATCACAATACACTGTGAATTCACGGAAAATACCCATCCAGACGTGAATATAAGAACAACAAAGTTCAGCGGGGAGATTCTTTTCGCGGAGTTCATTTACTTAGCTGTACAATAGCATTCATATATATTTATTATGTGTATATGTGTAAATTAGGATTGTCAGACAAAAATAAAATTAGTTAGAGTTACTGTTTACGTTATCAAAATGTGATGAATAATCAAAATTGTAACCACGGGGGGTAAGTATTTGTAGATCATTTACAAAGTCACAAGAAGCTTCTCTCGTATGGCATCTCAGTAACATCTTCTTCTTAAACAACCCGTTATTTACTCTTTCCACCTATTGGATAATTTATTTTTTGAACACGTGTCTCCATTAACATCCTATTTCATATTACTCAACTCTTATCGATACTTATCAATCTTCACCACCCCCCGTAGTTACAATTTTGATTATTCATCACATTTTAGAAACATTTTGATGACGTAAACAGTAACCCTAACTAATTATTTTTGTTTAACAATCGTAATGTACACACAAACACAAAATAAATATATACAAATGCGATTGTACAGCTAAGTGAATGAATTCGCCGAAAACAGCAGTGTGAATTGTTGATGTTAGACAGTTGGAGGCGATTGTCGTGAAGCCTTGAACCGAGGTTTCCTACATGTTAGCATCCACTAGCCAGCAAGACGTATCTGCAGCTTTGAAGGAACTCATAACCCTTCTGAGATTCGAAGCCGTGCTGCAGTCAGAGACGTTACCCCCCCCCCAAGCTATTTCGGCCCGCAATAATAACAATAATAAACAAAGATATTCTTTTCAATCATTTATTTTTGAAAATATAAAACGTTCAGTCGAAGTAGTGCCACACACAGAAAAGCAAGCCATATAGCTACCAGAATGAAAGAAGATAGTAGTAACAAGCAAAAGTTAACTGGTATCACTTTATTTTACAAGATTACAAACGTGATAATAACAATTGTCTTATTCAATCTGTGAACAAAATAATTACAGTTACTGATTCAGAAATCAACACGTCTCATAATATAATAAATGTATATAGGAATAAAAAAGCCGACAAATCCTAGATACAATATGTTATATCCTATATTAAATACTTCATACACAAGTGTCACTGTGCACCTTTTATTCTCTGAGATCATAAAACAAGGAAGAGACTGACAAATTGTTTTTTTTTTACTTCATTTGACTAATTAAAAGATTTAAATGATTCGCTAAATTACGTAGTTCAGCTTTTTGGGATTCATTCGCTGACTGATTGTATACAGCGTCTAAAAAATCACTTGAACTAAGTACATTGAAAAAGTATTTAATCCGTTCAACAGACTTTTGACTTAGATATGGTGTTACAGCTTGACAAATACTATCTTTACAACCATCTAATTGTTCTTTAAGAAAAGCATAATTATATGTATAATCTGTTTGAGCAAAACTTATCAATGTTAAGCCAATTGTACGACCTTTCTCTTTAATTTCATGTATATTTGTATAATCTTCTTCAGATAAACTGCGTTGCTGTGAGATAACTCCAATTTTTCCAATTGTTTTAACCAATGACTTGTACAATTGTTTTACTTCACTTTCAGGTTTAATATATAATTTCATAAGAGCATATAAAGCAGTTAAAGCCTTGTAGGCTCGATTACCAATGATAGATTTAATCGATTGTCCATTTCGCATCACTCGGCCGACAAGTCGTTTTTGAGCACGAAACCATATTGATTGTGTATTATTCTTTTTGTCTAATACATTATTTGATTTTTGATCGTCTTCAGAGCTTAAACTGATTTCATCGTCATTATCATCATCGTCATCATTGTCAAGGCTGCTATCACATGAATTGTCACGAGTATATTTACCAACAGGTGTTACCATGAGTTATGAAAAAAAGATTTTTAATAACTGAAAGCTTTGGAAGGCAGATGATATGCAGAGAAGATCGTTCACTGGAATGACCAGTCAGTTGTATAATAAACTACTTTCAGCTAAAAAAAAAAAGAAAATAAAGAAGGATAATAATTATGAAACATCTTCAGCCGCAAAATAAACTATAAATCTGACAGTTGTACTTAATACATAAATTAGATAGAAGTTGTTAGTGCACAGGCCTTATTAGGATTCATTGGTAAAGTCCATTGTCCATTTATTGAATAAATGTATTGGTCTACTGTCTAAATCACTGAAAGAAATGGGATAGGTATGAACGACTTTAAGCACTGCACAAAGCCTGTTTATTCTGGGCCATAACTTTTCCAAAAGTGACTGAGTTTCAAAGTAGAACTGTTGTACACAAATGCAAAATAGAAAAAAGAAGACTTAATCTATCTGAAACACTATAAAGAGTGAATGCATTCTCCTCACTGAGAAAGATTTTGGATCATATAACCAGTAGTCTCCAGTCATTGGTTCTAAGAGCCTCGAGGAGGCGGACCAAACAGTTTACACCTCTCTACCTGGTTCAAACCAACTGTTAGAGATTCCATCAACTGATGCCAGGTTTTGTATGTATGATATGTGTCCAAGCCACTTAAACTGGTATGCAACTTCACAACTCCACTTTCGACAGTCATATCTCACGGCCGTAAAGCAGAAGAACAGGGCAAACAGCCTTCCTTTTTAATCGATAACCGGATATCATATCAACACCAGAGATGACGTAAATCAATGAATACCCAACAGGCAATTTTATCCATATTGAGATTTCGTCAGCGACCATTTCATTAGAACTGATACAACTTCGCAAATAACCAAAGTGGTCACGAAATTCAACGACGACGAAAGCTCCGCAACTAAACCAACCAGCTCAGAGAACACTACTAACTGACTTTAATCCCTATCATTAAACTGGAAGTAGATGCATACCAGTCCTACATTTGACAAAGACGTATCGCATGCCAAACATAACAAGATTTCTGCTCAAGGTATTCAGAAGACACTGAATCTTGTCAGTATTTTCACCTAGAAGGACGATATCATCCGCTAAAGTTAGGGACCATCTCATCATTTCAGATAAAAACTACCTATAGGCTCTAACGCGGCTGCGTGAGTTCGAATATTCTACTTTGATTAGTGCGATATATTTTATCGACACTCCCTTCACGACCAAACATTGCCAGATCAAGAAATATAGCAGTTATTGGATGTTGAAAAGCATACCTTTTTTATTTTTTTTTATTATAGCTTGACTCCACACAGTGTTTTTGACACAAGTATGGAATTTTCAGCATGTGATATCAGTAACCCATTGATATCGGGTGTGCGTCGGCCGGGGATCGAACCCCGGACCACGTGCATGGTTGGCGGGCGTCCTAACCACTGTGCCACCTATATTTCGGAATTTCTTGCAGAGTGAAGACATAATCAATAAACCTTCCTCATGTCCTAAAGCCTGTCTAGCTTTTTACTGGTTCATTCCTTCTGAGTACCACTCAGTCTAAGCACAATTAGTGGGCCTAGAACTCTAGATGCTAAATTAGCGAATCTAGCCCATATATTATTATCAGAGGAAGAACTGTCTGACGTAACTTTCTAATTCCAAGACACTACCTCATATCTCAGCTAATCCAGACAACAGTTCATCACCGTTTAATCGTTATCTAAATAACCTCTCTGCCACTTAGGGGCATTCATTAAACTAAATATAGCTCGTTGGGTCACTGTGGTATGCCAGCGCAATAACCACGATAAGATTGCACCCATCAGTCGAGAATATTAATACTGGCTAGGAAGTAACAGTATTTTGAAATGTGAGACATAGCACATAAGTTCGTTATTTTCATATCCCAATAGGTTAAAAAGTTCTGAAGGACAAAATATGGTAAAAAAAAGGGAGAGAGCTAAGTAAACATCAATGAAATATCAGTCTTGATATCAAAGCAGTGTCAGTTCTCATTAACTTTTATACTTGTTTGAATGAATTTCATAAAGTGGTCAAGTCGGCGAAACGGTTCCCCTGTTGAATAAAATCAACCGTAACCTAGAAGTGATGAACAAACACACAGAGCAATGAGAAAATTTTAGCATGGAAATCCGTTATTTTATATTAGTGCGAAAGCATTGTAAATTTTATGTTTGATATTCTAACCAACACTGCAAATTTGTAGGAGGTAAAAAAGAGGTCAAGGTGTTACACTCTGTCTTAAAAATCCCGAAAATCATCCAAATAACAACTCGGATACACGAGCTTTTCTACTGCTATCAATGGTTTTCCAGATAGTATGAATTCAGACACGCTCCTTTCGTTGCAGCGAAAACTCATTATTTATCATTAAAACGAAAACTTGGAACCATCGGCAGTACACACCCACTGGGATTCGAACCTAGGACCTTCCGGTTACAAGGCAAGCTCGTATACCATTCAGTCACTGAAACCCGATTCAGTGGCTCATGAATTCTAACTTCTACCAATTCGTGTCGTTGGTGGGACATCCATCCACACACGTGACACCTAATTGGACCTCACTGGTCACGACTTCTCACTAGAACTCCAGGAAACTTCATCCTGTAGCAAGTCACTGGCGAGCATCAGATTAATTTTCTACAGTTTGGTTTGTAAGGGTTAGTCAAGTTTCTACGAGTTGATCACGGACTGATATCAGTTAGAGAACCATTGGGTGCGTACTGCCGATGAATCCCAAACAAGGATGAAACAGCTGTCCAGTACTCCCTGGTTTTCAATGGTTCTCTAACTGGTATCAGTCCGTGATCAACTCGCAAAAACATAACTAACCCTTACAAACCAAACTATAGAAAAAAACTTGGAACGTTATGGGAACCAAAAGATGCGCTACACGAAACCTTGTAGTTTGTGCCAGATCTAGAATACTGCCTGGATGACCAGACAAAAGCTGGTGATTGCCTTGAGGGGCTTCACTCCGAGGCTATGATTTGAAGTTTGATGCACAAGGTTTATATACCACTTAATCCTTTCGGATTCTGGAACCTATGTATACCATAGGTTTGGAATCAGGGTTTTATAGTTACCCTAGATAGACAAGCACGTCGACCAGTCCGATTGTAAGCTCCAGACACCCGTATTCACCCTTTAATCTATGTGAGGGACACTCCTACTGCCTTTTTTTCCTTCATGTTCCCCAGTGGAACATAGGGCTTCAAGCTAGTGGCTTGAAGTTTCTGTAGCAGTGCTTATTTTACAGGATGGAGTTGCTAGCCTCATGCCCAACCTTTCCTCTTTACCAGCATTATTTCTGGCTCAGCGAGGTAAAGGAGTGCTTCGGCCGGGGATCGAACCCCGGACCAAGTGCATGGTCGGCGAGCGTCCTAACCGCTATACCACCGACGCTGCTGCTTGCAGGTAGTGAATGGGACTTACCAATCACAGACTATAGACACGCAGCCCCATGGGAGAATTTTAGGGGAAAGACTGACGTCTACCTACCGTCGGCCGTTCTAGACTGTCTCATGAATACTTTAACGGTAAAAAGCACACTAAACCTAGGACACTCAGTGCAAAACCAAGAAGTATCAGAGGAGTTGAGAACATATCACTTATCTATGTAGTAGGTGTCTACTAAATAAGTTTTATAATTCTACAATCAACAAAAGTATATTTCACTAGATGTTTATGGTCAAACCGAAACTATGACTAATTTCTTTAGTAAGAAGAAGTCACAAACTTGTTGTACAAATATGAAATTACATATGTAAATTAACTACAATTCAATTATTTAAAATTCCTGTACACATATCACAAATGGCAATAATTTATAAACACGATCATTTTCAATATTCATTGAATGAGTGCTTATAGTGTGTTGTTAGTGTGCTTTAGGAACAAATTGACAGGAGATGAAAAAATATATATTAATTAACAGAAATTTTGAAGGAAAAAAAACATTAGCATACTGTTTTCGTTCTCAATGATTATTTGCATATTTACAAGTTTACTCTACTCAGAAAACCAAAAAATGTGTGTACATATCAAAATGACACATTAACTTCAATACCGTGCGTGTTTTTGTTACCAACGAGACCAGAATGAAACAAAATTAAATGTGTAGTCTTTATAAGACTGAAAATAGATAAATATTAAACTGACTGATAAGGGATTTTGTAGGAGGATGTATGTTCGGTAAGTGATAAGACCATCTGTTACGGCCGACGGCAGGTGGACTCCGGTGTTCCTCTCAAAATGCCCTTATGCGGCCACAGGTAAGTCTTATTCACCACCTTGACTCAGTGACAATGGTCCTCACAAAAGTGAAAGGAGGGAATGAGAACGTCTAGTGCTTACAACTGGACTGGTGGATACGCATGTCTCCATAGAAGGGTTAGAGAACTCTGACTCTAAATCTACTGTGTAGATGGGTACCAGAAACCAAAAGGATCGAAAGGTGTACAGACATGTTTTGGACCCTGGAAAACATGGGAAAGTATCTCCTGATGCCGCTCTACCACCTTGTAGATCGGACTTTAGGTCCAAGGGTAAGGGATGGCTCCTTAAGATAGCCAGGTGCTTAGGTCTGAACGTCCAAGCAGTATCCCGGCCCTCTTATAAACTATAAGATTTCGTGTTGTACATCTGTTGGTGCCTGTAATGTGCTAAGCTGGTGTTTCAGTAATAATAAAATGACAAAACACCGACCATTCTTAGCCAAAGTAACAGATGTTTAACTTTTCATTATTCAGTAGTAATTGTTATCAGGAATATACTAACACAGACTGTTGAAGGCAAGAAGCTCAATTAATTGATCTGAGCTATTTAATGGGTAAGAAGCCGGTGCCAAATAGCATGCACCTTTGTCTACATACTCACTTAATAGCTTAAATAGCTGAGGTCGGGGTGGCCGAGCGGTCTAAGGCGCCAGACTCAAGAGTAATCTTCTGGGTGTTCTGGTCCACGATGTGGGCGTGGGTTCGAATCCCACCTCCGACACACGCTTTGTGCGTCGGTGGCACAGTGGTTAGGACTCTCGCCGACCATGCACATGGTCCGAGGTTCGATCCCCTGCCGGCGCACACCCGATATCTATGGTCGGCCTGAATTTGGGCTACCGATATCCATGCTGAAAATTCTACACTGATACTGAAAAGTACGGTGTGGAATCAAGCTGTGAATCAAAAAAAAGACGACAAATACAAAGTAACACAATATCGCTTACTGTTCCTACGATCACATCAAGGTAGTCACAGACACATGATATTTAAGGCTGAATTTGAAATAACTAGCGACAAAACTACCATATTAGCGAAACTAGTACTACAACATTTCTGTTAAACTCAAGAAAAATGAAGCTGAAACATATTTTCCTGTGTATCATTGAATAGATACATTTACGATGGAATAAGATTTTATGAAAGTACTAAGACTTATTTGCCTCCAACAAAGTTAAAATTGTATATTTAAATGTCTTCGTTGTGCTCGCTCCAGGTTGCACGGTTTCATTTTCCCTGATGGCACAAACCACTAAGCAATATCAGCAGTAGTAGACTACTCACATTGAGCAGTAAAAATTGTGGTGAATCCTCACTTCGAACTGTGTAGTTCTAAAATGAAGGATTCGATTCAATTTAACACCATTTCGCCCAGGTAGCTGACCGGATGACTGGACTCCATGAGCTGAGAAGATACAGGCACACCGCTTATGAGTTCGGCCACAAACAAGCGAAAGAACACTCACCTAGATCTGACATAAGTAACTTCCAACTACTTTTATAATCACAGTCTGCAGAAATGAACAGGTAGCATATTATGATTCAATAAGTTTTGATTCCCAGCGGAAACTGTGACAAATTTTCACCTCACACTGTGAAGTTTCTAAATAGGGAATTCAATTTCATCATCCAATTTCAAAACGGATGAGCTCTTAAAATCCCTCACGAATGAAATAACTACCTTTCTTGATGACCTTCGCTATGATTGTTTTGGCCTAGGAGATTTTCAGATCAATATTATTTACTGCATCACTTTATATCATGCCAAACAAACTGACTTGATATGGAAGTACATTCTACCTTAGTGCCCAAGTTCTACACTTACATTAATTCGTTTGAGTACCAGACCTTTAAAAATTTCCTCGTATTCTTCGTGAATACATGAATATAAAAACTGACATCCACTTGTATTCTATTTACAAGTCACTATTGTAACAATTATTCAACAATGCTGAACACATCTGGGAATACACAAAAATTCAATGTTTAAGTTAAATGGAGTTCACAGAGTGTGACATACTTACACTTCAGTAGTCAAATATGTGAACAGATAAAAGGAACACAAATACCTGCAGTATTAGCTGTTACTCAGAGACTAGAAACTATATTCCATCTAATAATCAAATCAAAAATTTGGCTACATCACGTGGACGACACAGTCATCATAAATAGGAGAAGTGATTCAAAAAGCTCTCATTATCTCATGAACAACGTTTGCAGCGACATTTAATCCACAACAGGCGACAAATCAGGAAGCAAAAACACATTTCTGGGTTTCTTGGACAAGATAGTAAATGCGGGGAAATCGTAAACACACATACAGTAAGTCAACTCATTCAAACCGAATACTTGATTGTAACAATTCAACAACATATAAAACATGCATATTAACTTTATTCAAAGGAGCCAGAACACACTACATAACTCCCCCTTCCCAAAGCATACGGCAAAAACACTTGTCTTTCATCTAGGGAAATCAGTTCTGGACTATTTTAACCCCTTAAAACAGATATTGCTGAAAAATGGATACAATCTTTTCACTCCGTATTACGTAGACCAAGAGAACAAACAACAAGAGACCAAACCAACGTTGTCTATATATGTAGTATCAACTGCGAAAAAAATCGTACTGCTCCAAGCTGACGCAGCCTTTATTTTCATAAACCAGTCAAAATACATGAAATTTTTCGATATATTAGTGGGAGTGACCAGCTAGTTCAGCTAATACTGAATAAATAAATGTAGACACCTTTAAGAGATAACGCAAGAAGAATGCTAGGGAACTTTTGAAAGCCTGGTACTCAGATCAGTTGTCAATGAACAAGCATGTTTATTTACGTCAAATTCACTAATCAATAATGTATAAGTCCTGCGATGCAAAGGTCAAATATCAGATCAAAAAGACCATAAGTATCTGTACATGTGAAAACAATGATTAGAAAATCTCCAGAGTTAAACAATCACAGCCGAGGGCATCAAAAAATACAGTTGTACAATGCACGAAGAATTCTGAGAGCTCGCCACATTTTGAAATTAGACTGACAATTTTGTTCCCAGAAGGGTAACAATCAAATTCATCATTTGTGAATTTTAAAGGTCTATGCGAGAGGCGTCACAGTTAAACCCACCAGCTTAGAGAATACAAAAGCAATAAACACCTGAGACACAAATCTTCTCCATTGTATTTAATTGTCGAAAATATCTATTACCTGGGTTATGAAATATCCCAGAGAGTGTGTGGCATGAAGGTAAACAATAGGTGAAAATCAATCCTTTAAACCAAATTCGCACTGACTTCCTGCCTTCAGAGGAATTGATAAAGCTTCCTTAGAAAATATATTCATCTCTAATTCTCCTACTTATTGTTTCTACCTCACCATGAAGAGTTAAGTTAAAAAATGTTCAAGTTTAAGTTGATTTAGCTCCAGTATTTCAGGAAATAGAAGTGAAAACCCTTCAAATAATTTTAGAGCAGTTGTATTTTAGTTTGCTGTAGGCCTTTCACTCTGTCCCTGTGCTGAACTAATCTAGATGCGTAAATTCTGCCGATGTTAAGGAAGCTCGTTATTATTATGACTTAAATGAAGACTTCACACGGCATATTTGCCAGGTTAAACCATGTTAGAAAATATGAATCCACTCTATGCAGATAAACTTTGGAGTCGGTACCAAAGTGTATTTTTTTAGTAGCATGTCTCAGTAACCAAAGCTAAACCTCTTACTTATTGTAAAGATTTCAGTGATGAGTCACATTGGTTCTTCATATAAGCAGTTTCTCTTTCAAAAGCTCTTTGAAGTTAATAGTAGGAAATTTTATAACACTTTACGTTACAGTATTCTTTAACGTACAGCTGATCAACTTTTATAAGGCTAATAGCAGTTCATAAAACATTCATGCAAGAATGATTCCTGAAAATGCTGTAACTCAGAAGCTGACATCCTATTCGGCTTCCTGGATTACAATCTATATTTACCTATCACTTGACCACACACACTGTGAGGCTCAAGATAATTCATAAGTTCTCGAGAAAATTAACATATAAATTTTTTTAAATGTTACGTCTACACAGGTTCGAACCAGCACAGTAAGATTTAGTTAGGTTCAGTACGGTAAACTTAAGGCTTATAGGATTAACAATAGAGAGAGAGCAAGAATGATCAAACGAAATTTGACGAAACTTTCGAAAACTTTGAGATATAAACAGTGAATTCGTTTTCACTGCTTTTACTTCACTGCTTTTGGGTATCTTAGTGACCATCTGTTTTTATCTACATACCTAAGATGAACAGCGAGAACTAAAAAGCAACCGAAAGAACTGTGACAAATAAGCAATTTATAGTAAACAGCAAAGCCATTTTAAGCAAACATTATTTACCAGAGAATATATTCAAAAGTAAGTAAAGTTAAGCCGAGTTTGTATTTGATTTTACCGAAATTTCAAACATGGAATGAGCATAAGTGACCACATAGCTTTACGTACAAAAGCAAACATTCTGTGGATTGTATGGAATTAGTTATATGTAACCCCCGAGTATGGCTGTTATAAACGACTGATATGCTAAATTTATATTGCAAATATACACCAGATGAAAGTTATCATTGACTAGTACATGCACGGAAATGGACTTAGTTACTGTCGTCTACTCTTTTATTGATAAAGGCAAGTCTGTTTCAAGTTTCATTTAACCTACTCTGTCAAGCGTCACACATCTGTATGTAAAACTTCTATAACTTGAAATATTTTACACTCATTTTGGTTACTTAAGTTTTTATGAGGTATCATAGAGTGATAAACCATGGTGCCGGGCTAAAGAACACATTTATGCATGGTGGCGATAACTTCTAGGAGATCGAATTTAGCAAAGTGGTAAATCGACTCGTAGCGAAATCTCACAAAGTGAAAAGTAATGAATCTAAAGAAACATAGGTGAAAATAATTAATGTACATGAGGATGCTACTATTGTTTGTAAACGGATGGGGGGGGGGGAATTAATGGATTCAGACACCTAAATCTGATAGTTTACAGTTGACAGTGGAATACATACGATTGTCATCACAAACCTCACGACCAGCTAGTTATTTTATATCTTGATATTTATTTGAGAATATCAAATAAACTTCTTTACCAGCCAGAAATAAAATGTAGAGTGCCTAGAAAATTTATACTTTATTAACATGTGTATTGGTGCAAAACTTTACGTGACGTAATAAATACTAAAATAAAATGTAATATATTCAGTATGTGATTCGCCTCTGTCAAATGTAAGACGAGGATGCATTTCTGCTATGAACCGACCCCCACTTTAGGAACAGGGAGTGAAATAACCGACAGCAAAGTTCAGGTCACTTGGTATCCCTAAAAGTCTGATGTCTGACGAAACCGAAAATATAAGCAGCACAATAAGAAAATGTGTCAACAAATCCGGTAGGTAAACCGTGAGACTCACAATCATCTGTGAAAATAACACTTGGTAACGTCAACACACAATCCAGTACAGATTTTCCGAAAATGCGTGTAAAAAGCTACCAAATGAAATCAACAAGAACTATATAGCGGTTTACTGAAACACAGTAGCATCAACGACAAACTGATGTGTTGTAGAAATATGTACTGTTTGTTGATAAATTAAGCATTAATATGCTAAACATGTCATTCTACGCAAAATTAACATTTAATATTTTAGCATGACTGTACTTCAGGCTTCAGCGGATTTATTACAGTCAAAGACTTAACGATTAACCATTATAAAGTGAAATGTCACTACTGATGACAAAATGTGTTTGGAAGAACAGTCCCGGTTTATGAATACCGCAAAATAGCCACATGAAAATTATTTCTGGTAAACTTTCGAAACCTTTGGCTGTAAAATACCACTGAGAATTGAACTAATGGAACTGCAGTCACTTATTTTAGCAGATATCTGAACGTAGTCATCTGCACAAAATGAAATAGTTGTATAACATATAAAAACATAGGTTTACACGAAGGAATTTTATGTAATGTAAAAGCATAAAGTTACCGATAAGTGTTTTATCGAAATACAGTGAAAACAGCACGTGAACAGATAAAAAATTAAAAAGTGACCCAAGGTTATTTTCAGTTTGAAATGATGTATTTAAAAAACTCCTTTGAATCGTTCAATGCCAGTTATTTTCATAATTTGTAAGCCAAAAGCTGAATGCCTATGGTCTTTTAAGACCAACGGCCTACAGTTACATTCGTGACAGCCAACTGTCACTGTTTTAGGGGATGAAGGCACTCAGTAAAGCGTTGCGGCCGTTCGGCAAATTGTCGTGCTTTGTTCCGTTGTTCGTGTAGCCGTTCAGGTTATCTTCTATTTTGACGATACCCTCTAAAAGATGAAAACCTTGTTTTTGTCTTCCGCATTCCTGTTCTTGCTCTGTATTTTTAAAATGGTTCTTTAACGTAGGTTATTTGCCGATGCTTTGTTAACAGTGTGCTCTGAGAACTACTTGCTATTCTGGCTTTCCACCCTGAATTCTTGTAGGTGTGATTTCCTTCATGCTGCCATTATGTTGATTTCATATTCTTCCCAATAGAACAGATCAATCGCAAGCGGATTACCTTGCAATAACAACTCACGTTGAAATCTTCGACGTTTCGAGAGCGAAATAATCGTTAGGTGGGTGCTCTGTGTGATGCCGCGTTTGCTGGCTGCACAAATACTGTTTCTTGTAGGACCACTACGCTGTAGCAATCTGATACAGATAAATATAATATGTTCAGGGAATCAAAGGGATCCTTAAATACAAATTAGCTTCATACGTCTCGAATATACATTCGCATACATTTTGATGGACAATAACGAAGACAAATTAAGAACGAATGCTCTCTTGAAGTTACTGTCACGCGGTGGCCTCAGTGTGTTGAGGTAGTGCAATTTTATAAATTCCCACCACTTAATTACCTAAATTCAGCATGTATAAGGTATTGACACCGCATTCTCCTGCAATATGTGAAACTTCAGGTTTTAGTTATATATACGAAGACGAAAAGTGAAGCGTTGCTAACTTCAGATGAAATATATTATTGTAAATTTCATATTCGTATTTTACATTTTACGGAAAGCCATTTCTTCAGATGGTAGTCTTTTTTTCTCGAAAGTCAATATGGTCTATGTAATCAAACAGCCGAAGTCAAAATCAAGTAATTCAAAACGATACTTCATGATAATGACTTTCGAACGAAGTATACCCAAATATGGAACACCCGACAGTATCCGCAGTTCACATATATGGTCTAGCTTTCATCAGACATAGTCACATGCTTGAGCCAATTTTACAGTTATCAAAAACAACACTTAAAAGTGCCTTTAAATCATTTGGTCTCTCGAGGTTCTGAAGACATACTTGCGTCTCAGAAGTGTGACTTCGTATAAATGTGGTGGAAAAAATCATCTAATAGATTCAGAAGGCAGAATATAGCAGTCACACTTTAAAAACCTATTAAAAGTAGAAATATGACTTTGCTTGTTTCGTTGGTGTATAATTGACTCCAAAAAGTAGACCAAGCTTCAGTGAGATAAATTGCCGCAATAAATATATATACCGTTATACTATCAGCTATCACGTGTAATTCAGCCAGTTATTCCAAATTTATCCAGCTTTAGAAGATTCCGTCTGACAGTGTTTTTGCTAAGCAGCATTTCATCTGCATCTAGGACTGGCGAAAGTAATGAAATATGAGCTAACCACTTTATGCCTCTTCAAACCTTTATATTCCCTCCTGAATATTTTTGGATGGCCTTGGCGTAGTGGGCGGATTCCAGTTGTCTCTGTCCTGTTTAAGATCACTGTCTTCTTGTTTAACATGAAGTAACAACTAAGTGGAATGCAGATACTTCAACATAATCGGAAAGTCGCTGCAACATTGAGAAATTCAAAATGTTCAGCTTGAACATCTTGGTTGACGACACCACAAATACTCGCAGCATCTTCGATCGCACCTGTCAGTCCTTAAGCAGGTTAACTAATGACAGAATTCAGGAATCTTCTCCAAGATATCCGTATATGCAATGCTTCAGTTTGTAAGGATGAATAAAAAAGAAGGCACGGAACGTCTGGAGTTATAACTGCCATCATCCAAGGATTCCTGCTGAAGGTGTGAAACGTAGATACGCTAAACTCTAACCCAAAGAATACTAGGCAATCTGGTGATAGGGGTCAAGCCCTTCCTATCTTTTAACTTGATGTTCGCGGGCTATACCGAACTGTTGATTTGGGAACTGGCTAGAGTAAGTCAATATCTTAGTGAGTAACCCGATCGGATATGTGGTGAACATTCTACTGGAAACAGCCTTGACACGACTGTTACAGCCAGACATAAAACTGGCTGTTTGATTATTCTGCAGAAGAATACTGTGAAAAATACAAAAGGATATGGCTATTTTAATGGTCATGCTCACTAATTCCAAGTGCCACAGTTGCATATTTCTGTAAGTAATGGGAGTGCGAGACTTATATTCACTTCTGCCACCTGTTAAAATATTTGATTCGCAATTCGAGAGTATCCTCCTAGATGGACTACCACCTAAGACGAATGTTGGCCACCGATTCATCGAATTTGCATGTTTTTTTGGATGAACTCTTTCTTCTTTTCCCCAGTAATGTTTATAATATTGCTTAGCAGTGCATAAGTTATTCCTGCAAGCTTCTGATAGTTATACATTCGTTGAGGTAGGTCTATGGCCGAACTATGTGGCCGACAGAACGGCGTATTTTTACCATTCTTCTGATTGCAATAATATATTTGTGCCTGTCTATGTAAGAACGCACCAATTGTACAGGCGTGGGTAGGTATCGTTTAAATTGCATAAATTTAATTTTTGGCGGAATAAAACGTACTTCGGTAAGTGCACATGTTGAACAGCGATTTCATGCTGATCATGCACAAATACAGGATCAGACATTCAAATTTCACCATAAGTTGTGGCACATCCTGAAGTGTTGCATCAGGAACAATACGAGAAACCATATGGGTGACCCGGTGTTATATACACCTAGTTCTGCCTAATTTCGCCTAAAACCCTGAAACAAATATTTTAAGGAGATGTTAGGCATTGGAGTGAGCCCCTTGTTTTTCCCTCTGTTTACATCGCTGGATTCCTATTGACTCTTATTAATTTTAACGCCTCATCGAACTACTGCATTTCCAAGACCATCCTAACTGTTAATATACAGAGTTTCTGCTTCTTATCGACGTCCAGCCTTTTCCTTTGCCTTTACGTGTCGCGGGGCCATTGCTTTTGGCGTGCGATTTGGGCAGACTAGCCAGTGAATTAAGTTGATATTCGATCATAGTCTACTAGGCTGTAGTTCCGGTCACAACACCCGGAAATTCATCATTCAGAATAAATGCATCAATAACAAAGGAGGTCAAACCATGCGACCAGTTTTTCATATGGCACAGCTGAATATTTGCAATGTTATTGGTCATAAATAAACATCAGCTTAATGTTGCCTCAGTCTACCAAGAACAAGACACGCACGCACTTGTGGAGAGTATTGTTGCTTCTGAACGGAGCTGACATATTCAAGTCATAGATAGGAATAAATATATCATCATCATTATACCTTTCCGGTACCAAACTACAACGGGTTAGGATAAGTAGAATCGATCGAAACAAATGGGTATTAGCTATATTAGCTGCTGATGGCGTCTTAAGTTCTTTTTCTATGCAACATCTTTGTCCCTCGTTGTGGCTTCTAAATGTGAATGACTCCCACACACAGTAAAGATGAAGTATTGAATTGCAGCGCTCTCTTTCGAATGCAAGCGTATGGTTTGAGGGGACTATTTCAAATAGGCGCCCCATTGCATATTCCAAAACATCAGTATTGTGTTACGCAACACTTTCACTGTGACGTCTGAGTTCAACGTCATTTTTATTACATTTGCAAATTCTCCGCGGACAAGGGTCCCCAATTACTCATTTATTATGTGCATATCAACTATTAGCGCTAACACGATAATTATATAATACATAATACAACAATATATAAATATAATGCATTTGCAACACGAGCTGTACACCTTGATTTCTCAGTAAGGATTTTGTACACTTCATAAGGAATAAATAATCTTCTTCACCAAATCAGTCCTCCAAGTCGACAAAAATTTCGAGTTTGAATAACTTCCAGCCTGGTGTTTAACCACAACTTAAAAACTCAACATTTTTTTACAGTTTCTGAGAAGGCAGCTAGCAGTTGTAAGTAGTCGAAAATAATGGTTTCTTTCAAAAGATAAAATAAAAAATTTCAGTTCGCATTTGGTGTGAATACATTTATAGATTTTATCGTCCACACTCAATTTTCATAAAAGTTTACTCCGCAACCATGCACATCCTTTACTTTTATGATCGCATATACTCTGATTAATTTCTAGATATGATGATGGTTCTGAAGAAGAATGTTAGATACAGTGGTATGATAATGCACATATCTAACTCCTCAGAGCCGATGTGCTTATTCGACGTGACTAGATAACAATTAGAAAGCCAAAACGACATAACGACTTGGTCGACTAAAATAGTGAAAATATTTTGGTATGACTGGTGCTGGTTGATTACCAGAGATGATTCAGGAACAAAAGAAGGTGACATGACAGAGTGCCAAATAATGAGGATGCTTGGTCAAGTACTTCCAACTTAATCAGTAAAGTTAAACAGAGAACAGCAATCAATAATGATGAAGGCCGCAGACCAACGATTTTAGGGAATAATAATATATATTTATTCCTATCTATGTGGGACACACCAGTTGTACAGGCATGGATAAGCATTATTTACATTACATGAATTTGATTTATGGTAAAATTACGTGGCTGCTGTCTTTTCTGACATTAGTTTGTGAGTACAATCTGCTGGCTATTATTTACCATTGTAGAGTTTAACTAACATATACTCGTCGTTCCAGTATATATATATATAGACAGTATATTCCTCTGGACAAATCCAAATTTTGTGTGGTCGTAAAAGTAATTCCTTCCTGTCAAGAAACAGGATTACCTTTAAAATCACTAATTCAGGAGCTAAGGTCTGAAATATAAAGACCTTGCTAGTTGACCAGTGGTATTTTTAAGAATTTGCATGCGGTAGATTCTTTAACCTCATACTGCCTGACTTGTTAAATGTATGTGTATTAATATCCATTTAATCAGTAGCTTGAAAGGTACGACACCAGGAGACTAAGTTATCTGGAAGTCCGAACTAAAGAGTGATTTATTTTTAAGATTGAGGGTTGTGGTTTTATATTATTACAATTTCAGCAGATTATATGACGGCTAATCGGGGGATTGAGGCGACATGCATAGTCACCAGCAAAAAGGAAGCACGAAAACTTCATGAGAACCCTCTCAGGGACATATGCGTTATGGAAAGCCCAAAATACCCTACTTTACCACCTGTGGGTTAGGTGATTAAGTTATGATTACCAACTAATGACTTGTAATGTTCGAAGTGAAACTGGTAGTGTATTGTAAGCAAATAACCTCACAAAGTAATTATAAGACCTTCTTTAAAAGTTCAAGCCCGCATGACTATTTATTGGGTACATAATTTCTTTGTGATCTGACAATTTCGTAGTATTCAAAGGAGCTCTTTTCGTAGCATTAAACAAGGCTTCCTAAACCTCACACGTTGGAATACCTAGAGATGCAATCAATGGTATGTTCAGCACACTTAGTATTATAAAAATAGATGATGTTTACCCAGAGAAGTTTTGCTTGTGTTTGGGAAATAATTTGCAGTCACTTAGGTATTAAGATGCCTTCCACCTTTTAAGCAATTTTATCGTTATTTGATACCATCCAAGACTAGTTTCAAACAGTAAGCAACGGTCCTGTGAGCTGCTGACCGTGATAATTAGGACTGAATTCTCTGCATGCAAAAATGCACTTAGTGCTCCGGCCTGGATGTAGACATTCAAACCAACCCTTTCTCAATCGTAGGGACAGAAATATAGGTAAACGTAGCTACACTGGAGATTTAGTTTTATAGGATACTTCAGATTCTTCGCAAAACTATGTCTCCTTGCAACAACTATATTACTGAAGTAAGAAAGTATTTCACTATCTAACAGCTTTTTAATAAGCAGCATCTGTAACGGTAGATAACGCAGTATTTTGTAAAGGAATTGACTGTTTGGCATTTGGTGTGCAACAAAGGTAAAATACAGAGGCCTTACGCTGAAATTTCTGTTTGTGCAAGCTGTTCGTACTCGGTTTCTCCTGTCTTCATTCTATGCTTATCCACGCAGTCCGAAAATGGTCTTCATTTCTCCACTGTGCAGCTTAATCCATCACCCTATTACCTAAGATTCTTCGTTAAGACACCACACACCATGCACTGCTTCTAAATTCTTGTTGGCACCATATGCCGCACTCATTAAAATGTTTCAAGGGGGCCTCCCTGAAATTCTTGGTGCTTTCTTTTCTAAAGATCGGCCCATTTATCCCACTGTATCCATCTCCAGTTCCACACGATTTCGATTCCCTCCAGTTCTGATGGTATATAAGGAGCAGTATCTTCAATTTACAGTATATGGTTTTTCCTGTTTCGGAAAGAATTTCTGTGAACGTGGCCAGCCACCTTCAGTGTATCTTCTTTCTATACACTTTACTTGATCTCCGAATTTAAACTTCATGGCGTGCCACTAAAATCAGCTCAAACCATATCTCCCAGTTACCTCCTTTTGAGACCAGCGACTCCTTCAGTGTACACTAGTTTCTTTCTGGCAAACAGTTAGTATGCGAAAAATATGGCGTTGTTTTTATCTACCTAACTACTAGCTGCTGTAAGCAGGACATAAACTTTTGCCTTAGAAACAAGGACCCTAATTTGTCAATGTCCCTTGACTCTGAAGGATGCACTTACAAATGTATGTGGCACACATTCTAGCCGATATTCCTTCTGCTCACAACTGACGCTGTCAGTGTCCATGTCTAACTACACTGGACTTAGCAGCGTCCTTAGAAGACCTTCAGCGACAGTGTGCAATAACCAACGCGAAAAACCAGAACACAGATTGGTGACTAAAGAATCCTTCATTCTTGCACCAATATGGGACCAACCACAAGGTTATTATACACAAAGCCTAAGAACAAATGCTACAACAATTACTCGCAATAATACTTCTGACAGTATTCCTCCGTCTTCTAACGAACAGCAAATGATGGAACGATGACTGCAGTGTCGATGACTCCCGCCAAAATATGGAGTTGGTTTTGAGTAAACAACCATGGATTGATCGTTTGTCCAATGGCGTTCCTGCTGGAGGTGTCAGTCCTTACCGTGGCTACAACGTTTGCAAGTTGACAAAAGACTAGGGTAGTACGATCAGAAAGTTTTTCGACGTTGGTGCTACATATTGATAAGTACGTTCTTATTGAAATTAAATGCAAATAAGTGTTCAGGACCATTCTCCATAACACTGATTGTCTTAACCCTGAGCAGGCCTGCTGGAGTCCGGGGAAGGGGCGCTCTAGCCACCCTATATGACATTAACTTCGTATGATCCCAACCATACTTCAACACCACTATATCTACCTGGCGGGCTCACAGAGAAGCTACGATCAAAGGGTGAGGGCACTGGGGCTGAACTGAGGAACCCATCCTACCTTGTCAGCCTGGTTGAAAGGATGTATTTCCCTATCACATCCCACCTCGACCGGAGCCTCGACTATGACTCCCGTGAACTGGTCCACCATGCACTGAACCTATGCCATCATCTGGTCATAGTCCTCCCCCCATAGGCCCCATTCCGCCGCCCATCAGACTCATGTCACCACCACCCGTCATGCACAACCTTTCCGCGCTGCAGTCCATTCGACGCATTCTTCCAGGATCGCCTGGCGGCTTCCTTTGTGACAGTGCTGCAGAGGCCCCTCAGGATAACCCGCCCCTGTAGTTGAGGGAATCACTTTCGTTGAAGGTGGTAGCATCCTGGTCCTCCCAGAGACCACGAGTAGGGGCAGACTAAGCTGTTTATACCAGTCCTTAAACAGTGAACAACATTATTTTGGTCAGCGAACGTCCGTACCACCCGATCAGCAGATAGAGCAGTCAACCGATGGTAGACCTTGATGGCACCCATTTATAAGGGTCAGAAAGGTCTGTAAGGATTAGACTTAGTCTTATGTAGGCCTAAAAAAACAACCTTACAAAACTTATTCACTGCTTTCTGATCTTAGCTGTAACCTGCCTAACGTGCAAGTACTAGCGAACTGAATCAAGGTAAGAAGACTCGAGGTGGCAAGTGTGCCTGGAACAGATTTATATCTCACACAAATGTGATATGAAATTTGATAAAAATAAAAGGTTATACACTTATCTGCTGCCTTGACCGTGGTAGGCTCGTAGAGTGTGCTGAATGAAAGCAGAACGAGAGGGCGAACCCAAAAGGTACAGGAGATTGACAAATCGAAGGAGAAAGAAGTGCCAAAAGGTGGGTGAGTGCGTTCAAACAAAAGTTCAAAGGTTCAATGCACACTACAAGTTTTTGACACTTTCTCACCCACACCCAATCGCAGAACCGGCTTTAAATTCATATATTAAGATTGTTAAGTCCTTCTCGCTCAAGATCCTCTTTGCGCCTATCACAATGTCATGGTGCTTGGGTACACACAATGCATTCATTATTTCCTTCAGTTTCCGACGAATCTCTGGTACGACGCTACCTGCATTACATTGCCTGCAGATAACCTCTGATGGCCATTATCCGTTTTGGTTTTATTCTCTCGGAAATATTCAGCTTGATGTTATACTGTGATTGGCTTCTCTTGATATTTCCTGACTCCTCCCAATCATGACCCCTTCAGCCCCTCCATCGACAAATCTAATCGGAACATTCGTCACACCACCGGAAAATTGCTTGAATTTGTTCAGAGGACCATCATGTTTGTGTCTAGACCTATCCTACTTCAAGATGAAGGGTAAACCGGAATAGCCGCCGGTTAAGTACATGTCAAATTGATGATGAACGTTTGGGGGATGCTCAACGACTTCGCTTATTCTAAATAATCTTATTTTCGTTGGAGTCGACATTACCTGCAGTGGCTTCAGAGTTTGCTGATTGGCATATAACCACGGAAATAAGATTAGAAACGTCATTAGTGCTATCCAGAATTTATGCTGTTGATAATTATCTAGAACACATTACACTAGTTAGTTACTTAATAACCAAGCGAACTTCAGCGCGACTGATGATACAAGACAGGCTGAGATTTGTAAGATTTATTATTCAGCCAACATCAAACCAGTATAGAAAAGTTAATTGTAAGGTAGTTCGGTCATCAGTTCCACAGTCGGTTTATAAAAACACACTGAAAATAATTTCTGATAGTACTGATCTAATTTTCTACCAACTAGCAAACGTGGAAGTCACGTCAGGGATTTTCGCTCCCAGGGAAATTGAAATTAGTTCGAATAGGCAAGTTAATTGGCCATTCCTTGCATGTTCACAGTCAGCGGCAAACACTACCTTATATGTATTGCACTGTTCTGCCGATATCTGCCAATATCCTGATCGGAGGTCATATCGCAGGTCGATTGGGGTTCCTGCTACCATCGGTACGACACATAATTTCTGTGCCAGTATGCTATTGAGCTCTTGGAGATCTACAGAGAAAGTATAACTGCAGCTGGATGTCTTCACCGGAAAGGCCAGAGGGCTGTAAGTATGGTCAGCCTCTTCGGTCATTCCTTGAATCGTGTATTGTTCTGTTTACTTATTCCTATTCTTCACACGTCATGCTGTGAAGATCACTTTTCGCCAATTCTTCAGTCCTATTTCACGTTTTAACTCGCCACAGTAACCACAGAGTCCTTTGGACGAGGTGGACAATCTGGCATACTTAGTCGTCAACTAGGTGATACTCCTGAACGATTTTGTCGTCTACTTGGCTCTCTTCATAAATCATAAGACTGTCCATATTTCATGCTCACTTTTCTTCATATTAGTCAGTGCACCTGACTCTCTCAAGAAATTCTCTTCCAATATCGTTCACTGTAAATATGATGTCACAACAAGTGAGTATCGCATGTTGCATTTCCTGACCTCTAAAACAACATCGAAAACACTGGGGCCAGGAATAAGTATCATCCTACAGTCTAAACTGCCAATGTATGCATCCTTATGTCTTGACACTGTTCTTTACCTTTCACTGACTGCATAAACTAAGGAAACTGGCCCTCGACCGTTTACTTACGTTCTTCCATACACAACCTCTATTTCTATCAGTTCTACAACCACCGAACCAATATAAGAGAAAGAAGAAGGATTGAATCGTTTAAATTCTTTCTTCTTCTTCTTTTTAGGCTGTTTTTTCACAAAACGATTGTCAGTCTTCTTCATTCTAGTTCAGATTGCTGACACCTGTTTTTGCAGTTCTCTGATCAATTAGCTTCTTGGTATTCAGTGATCACTGCTGGACTCCTTAATTATCTTGTGGTTTTCGCCACCTCTTTCATGTCCAAAGGTTGTGCTACATTCACTGAATGAAGCTGGTCAGTGATAACAGTCATAACGGATTCCATAAATTTGTAAGCTAGTGACTACGTTTCTTATCTTCGTCTAAGACTGATAACGCAAGTCTCAGAAGACTTATCAGCGTTAATACCGAAGCCAGCAGATTTTCATCTTCACAAAGCTGCACGCTTTCATATTTCTTCAACTCCTTCAACTTGTCGGTACAGTTGTCAAACTCTTAAGTCAGACATTGAAAGACGTTTCATGATGTCTCTGTGTCAACTTCATAAGGACTACTGCGGACAGCTTTCGTCTGGCCTCTTCACAAGCGTCCCCATAACCACTGTTTTACAGTCGGGCTCTGTGGAGCTGTGGTATCCCGTAGGAAGCTCCAGACGTCTCTCTCTTCAGAAGCTACTAGCCACAGTACCATTATCTGATCAAAGGAGTAACCGCAGTATTCGGTAGCAGAATGGTCTGTTTGGCTAATGGTATACAACGATGGCCGAATGCCACACATTTACCGAAGAATTGGTGGTCATCATCAATTTTGTATCGTAGCTTCGGTAGACAGCATCTCAAGGTTAAAGAAATTTATCACAGGAATAGAAAAAAGTGATAGTCAGTGAAATTACAGTTAAGAGCAACGAATTTTTCACGGAATATACTCTTGAAACCTAACACATAAAATTCGGGAATTCATAATAGTGGAATTATAACGGTGTGCGGTTCACATTATTTACACGTCTGATCCAAAATTCTGCATTTCGACAATTATTTTTTTTTGAGATGAAACCTACAAGAAACTTTCTATGTGCAGCTCTATTGGGATACTTTATAAAATAAGCGTTGATGAGTTAATGGATATGTAAGAGTTAGCCTTGGCTTAACTTAGACCTAAAATAACCCCTCCTACAAAACTTCTTCACTGCTTATGGCCTTAATCGTACTCTGCCTAACGTGCAAGTACTAACGAACGGAATCAAGGTTAAAAGACTTGAGATGGCAAGTGTGACTGGAACAGAATTGTATTTACACAAAAGAGATATGGAACTTGATAAGAAATAAGAGGTTACACACTAATCTGCAGTCTTGACTGTGGTAGGCTCAGAGAGTGCCCTGGATGAAAGCACAACGAGAGAGCGAACCAAGAACGTACAAGAGTTTCACGAATCGAAAGAGGAAGTAGTGCTAAAGGTCAGGTGAGTTCGTTCAAACGAAAGTTCGAAGGTTCAATGTGCACTACAGATACAAACTCGACCAAGCCGGATAGTTTTACGTTTCCGTGCTTAATTATTTTGATTAATAGATGCTGATGACACGTACATCAAAGACAGATTAGACATAAGGCACAACTCATGAAATTCGAGCATATTGATATGACTCTTAGTTGATATTAACTAAATATAAACAAAAATGAATTACCATGATACCGTTTAAATTGACACAGAATATTTGCAGATACATTTGGACAAAGTGAATTAACAACACACTGACTGACCTATCCGTGCAAGTGTATGAGAAGCACTAAAGTCTTTCTCGACAAAAATAACTAGTTAAGAAGAAAATATACACATACATTTGGGATACAGAAGGAGATGTCACTCGAATTTATCTTTTAAAGATACGTAATTTAGACAAACTTCCTAAAACAGCAGAGCACATAATCAGGTGGAAATGTGTCTTAATTATATTTAACAACCATGTCTTTGATGAATTTTTATTTTTTCTTCTAGAACTACCACTTCTTTTTCTAAACATTCTACGTCACTATAAAATATCTCATGAATCCTAAATGTCATTTAAAATTCTGGCCCAGAAAGAAACATTTATGCACAATTTAGAATTTTCAGTTGCCCTTCTTGTTGTTCCTCACACAACTTCAAGCAGCATTTAATAGATATACTTACTTTTTCGGTCGTTTTGCGAAAGTTTCTCAGTCAATCTTCACTATTAAAGAAATTATACGGCCCTTATCAGGGCTTCTATCATACTCCCACTGAAGAACATAATCAAACATAACTTCAGATTACTGAAGGTTAAGAAACTATGATTATTACTAAGTCTTATCACTTGATTGATATCAACCAATCAGCAGTTTACCTGTGAAACTAGTCGCAAATTTAACGAAGGCCTAAGAGAACGAAAAGTTTATCTCCCTTTAAATTCAAACTCAGAAACGTTGATAAAAGCCATTAGGCATTAAAGAGCAAGTCTATGGCTTCCAGTTCAATGGATCCAAAATTTTTGAATCGGATGATATACAAATTTTTCCTAACTTGAAATAAGTCATGAGAAATTTACTGAATAACTTATGGGATAAAATTATTTGAAACTTGTTGGTAGTTTCATTATAAAATTACTGAAAATAATCCCAGTGGGTTTAAAAAATCAAGACAAGATTTTGTGAGTGTTCCTCTGTGTCAACCACAGCTTCTTCAGCACAATTACTCGTATTTTATTAATTGTAGGTCGTTTGTATTGGACAAACATCATTTTGAAGAAGAATTATCTTTGTAAAGTGTACTACTGCCAGGAATCTGTGAGTAATATACTGGTGACTTCTTATACAATAATCGTGAACGGCAGTGTTACGGATTAAGTTGAAAAGGGGAGAAATGAAGATCACTGGGAATGCATAACTTGCCATTCCTGTACGTTATTTTGCTTAGTGGACAATTCTGTTACTAACTACCACTGTGTTCTGCTGCCATGCTCTGATATGACACAATGAAATGTAAGGTCAAAAGGTTGCTAGAGGAAAATCTCTCCTATATTCTACAAGTGGAGACGCAACTCAACAATATGTCCGACTTCCTAATGAAGCTACCGATGAAGATTTTACCAGGCCTGGCAATGAAATGTCTATAGATGTATAGCCAAGCTCGGAGAACAAATATTTATCTGTTTACCTGTTTCTTATGTATATTTATAGACTGAGTTAAGCTCTCTAAGTTTTCTATTTTTTACAGTCATAATTCTTCTTGACTCGTTAGTCAACAACTGTTCAATTTTCATTGTCAGAACAGACACAGATTTGTTAAGCCTGTTAAACAACATTATTATTAGCATTCCCGTTAGTTCTGAGTGGAAAATAAGGCTTCAAAACCACATTTCTATTTCATCCTGTTTTCTGCAGTCCTGCTTAGTTGGTTGCATGACTGCCCATAAGCTTTCATCTCCTCCTCACATGATCTACTCCATGTTACTCTCGGAAGCTTTACTAGTCTTTTCCATTCGGGTTCCACTTGAGGGGTGGGTCGCTAGCTGCACACCCAACGTTCCCTTCTTTTACGGGCTTAGGACAAGATAGTAAGCTAGGCGAGATTCTATCAAATAACGCAGAATGAATTTAAATTGCGCTCCAATCTTTTATGAAAGAATAGCTATTTCTACAACAAGTTTTGAAATTACAGCCCTTTGCAAATATCGTATTTCGTTAATTCCTTTAGTTTCTCAGAGTTTTAAGGAAAAGAAACCTTTGCATGGTATTTATGAAACGTTTTGTCATGAGACACTGAGTTTTGAAAAACTTTCCACAGTACATTTATATAAGTTTTCTAATGTTTTTGTTATTTGGATATAAAAAACTTTTCCTCAAATTGAAAAAAGCTATTATTCTTTTATGGTGTTCATTCTAAAGATTGTAATAAATGGTGTGAAATACGCTAGGTTGTGTGTACTGGTATGTAAATGCAAAAAAACACACACAGAACATTTCACATCTTTTTACCGCATCACTTAATACTACAACTGTCCACTTGAATCTGTCAGCTATTTATGACTAATATTCAGATGGACTGATACACTTACTAGTTAGAACAAACGACAATATGACTTTTTTGACTTCATGATTACGTCAAGATGAGTAAGTGGGAGGTGTTTTTGACGAAAGTAGTGATTCATTCATACTATACCAAGCTTATCCACAAAAAAACACACTAACTAGCTGACAGTACAACAAGCTTTACTAACTCGAAAACTGATAAAAAATATGTTCTGTTTGAATGAAAAGAAAACTAACTGATTATTTAACTTGCTATTTAACTGTTTAAACAGTGTTCATCTCTCCATTTACCCATTTATTTATATTGTCTGTCTACCTATCTTTAGAATCAGTGACAAACTTCTTTATATATCCAATAAAAGGTTGATTATCTATGTTGGTGAAGTTATACAAAATATAACTAATGATCACTGTACATGTGTGTACCTTTCATTCTATGATTCATCACACATTTACTAGAAACATCATGAAATATATATTCATTAAATATATCTAAGTAGTACTTATACTTTTACGTAAACAGCATATTTTCCTTCGATATAATCATTTTTTCTACATTATGCTTCACACTTAAACTTTATTAAACAAGGAACTATTTCTATGGAATATTTATGAGAGCTGACTTGTAAAAGAATAAACTTTTAAATCGTCTTTTCATTCATCGTATACCAGCTGCAGATACAATGAGAGTAAGTGAAGGTTGTCAAAATTTTTTAGTTTTGATTATAACCAGTACTACTGATGGACATGAGTAGTTCGATATCAGCCATAACGGTTATCTAGTTAAACGGAAATTAACCATCTGTTATTCATGACTTCCTTTTCTTTGTATTTAACATATTTAATGACTATTATTACTAAGTGGGTAATTTCAGAAGAACAAGTAGTATGTATTCCATAGATGAGTAGACCACTACCGATTTGAATGACGTAACGGCAGTAGTGAAATCGTTTTAACAAGGATTGTGCGTCCAGTGAGATACTCTAAAGCTAATTTAGCTAAAGTCGTTATTCAATAGTAATACTAAAAGCTTCATTCTGAACAATATGTTTATATACAGTACATAATTTTCAGCTTGGTTTTAGCTAATTCTTATACAGAAACTTCAAGTAAAGTCATTCGAATGAATTCTGTTACATCAGCGACATGTTCCAACCTTTGTCTCATTCTTCCCGTCAAAACAGACCAAGTGGCAAGTTGAAAACCATCAGAAGGTGCATGAGAGTACAGATTATACTGAAATGAGGTAAAGTGGTGGTTAAAACGAAGTATAGCTCAAAAAATTTGATGCATTGTGCTCTGTGGAAAATTAGGTAGCCCTATATTTTAAGCAGGCCGCCCACAGTGTGCCTAGATAGCGTTTTAATAGAATGGTACATGAATATTATGTATATATATAGAAAAAAGTGGAATGTTGTTAGTCAGTAAAAGACTTAATTAATAGTGCCTTTTAATAAACCTATCTTTGGATACAAATCACTTTGCTACCTGGATACTTACCAAAATTGAGTAAATGTTCTGTAGCATTGGAATTACTCAGAAACCGAAGTGACTAAAAATGCCTAATTAGTAGTTTGTAGATGTTGATTAAATTGGTCACAACTTCTATTAGAAAATCTTCAAAATTAAAGAACATACCGCTTCAAACACAGCATACGTATTTTTCAAAAAGATGATATTAGGGGAACAAGCAATTTAGACTTAGAAACCGAATGTTTTATCAATAGGTAATAAAGTCATTAGGTCACCTTTCAATTCTCATCGCTATTTTTAAATAAACACTCAAGAAAATTTAGTTTTTGTGGCCATCTTAAATTGGTGACTAATTTGTAGAATAAGTTATGTCAAACGAAAAGAAAAAAAACTGTTAAGAAATTATCATGGTAAGCCATTCACAATCTCATTCTGTTACCTTTTTTACAAGGACAAAATGATTATTCAGACAAGCAGTAAACTCAGTCGACTTACGAATAGTAAGTAAAATTAATAGAAAATTCTACATTGCTCAATGTCTGTACACGAATGAGAGCTGTAGGCGCGAAAAGAACTTGATACTGGGAACTAGTAAGAGATAACTTGGAGTCAGGCCGTTACTCAATAACTGAAGAAAATAGAAATCCATCAGTAGATTAGTAAATGAGAAAGAAATGGGGCTTCACTCACCCTAGGAAGAAATATAAGGGAAATACACTGATTCCAATGTTTTATAAAGCAACTCCTCAAACGATATTTACATGAGTGTCAGAAGCTGTATGCAACAGAAACGAGGCTACTACAGTAGCGAAATTTTCAAAATAATTTGGTCAGCAGTGCCAGAAACAATGCGCGATAGCTTTCTTTTATAGTTTTCTTATTCTTTTGCATTCCGAGTGTAACGTAGGGCTTCAAGCTCGAGCTTTGAGGTTTCAGTACAGTTGGTATTATTTATGGATTACCACCGGCTTAGTGAGGTTTAGGAGTCCCTTTATAGGGAATCGAATCCCGAACCACATGCATGGTGGGCAAACATTGCACCTTTGAACCAATGATGCCTCTTTTATAAGTATGGAAATAAAATTTCATTGTACAACGACAGATGCACCGACTTGTAAAGTTAATTCTGTAGAATGGAATCACTATTTCCTTCGTCATCACATAATCATACTGAAATCTGCCTTACCATTTGCTTAAGTTTGTTTGCCTTTAAAAATAATAAAGTACATTGAATGAAGAGGCTGAATTTGAAAAAAAAATAAGATAGATACAATCTTGCTTCATATTTAGGTTATAGCTACAATTCACCTTTGACCTGAACATCCAAAACAGACATGTCTGATGTAATGATGGGTTACTTTATCTGCTGTTATGATTACAGATTATGAATAGTAATCAGCAAATAAACAGAAACAGTATTCACTAATTTAATTTAGTAAACAAGAATGAATGATGTTAGAATACGGTTGGTTTTTATTGGTTAATTAATACCGCAAGTTGCAGATATATAGTCAGTTTCTTTTTAAATTCATTTACCAAATTGATGAAAAAAAGAAGCTACAGAGTAAACAATTTACATAATAAATAATTAAAATTCAACTGTTCAGATTCACTTATTTAACACAGAATACCCAGATAGTTGCAAAGATGAAGTTATCATGTCTGAACAATGATATCCTGGATTTATTCTAACTGCAGACTATACAATATAAAAACGCACTTTTAGGTTATTACATTTTTGCGGTTGCATAAGAATTTACTTAACCAATATGAAAGACTATTGATATGATTGACAGTAAATTATTGTTCCGAAAACGATGATTTTCAACACTGCTGAAGAAGTAAGTACATTTTATGAGGTGATAAATATTATTGCTACCAAACTTAAAAATTATTTTCTTTTCTTAACATGAATCTAACAGTAAACCATGCCCATAAAATTATTTCTAATGTATAACTGCTGGTAGTTTTTCCACTAAAGCGCTAGATCAAAAGTTATTCATTGGCAGTCATATCTACATTCAGTAGGATGTTGTCATTCAAATAAAATTCTGTCAATGACAGCAATTGCTTGTTATCAGTAAACCTAAATTAAATTTTTCAAATTAGAACTTATCATACCGCATATTCTTTTGTCAGTCTTTAAAGTACTTATTTTTGACTAACATGAAAGACAATCATGTGCCTACTTCATAATATTTAGAAGTAGAAACGCATCATATTCTGCTATAAAACAAGATGAACAGTCTTAGTATCTGTGACTTATACTTCAAAGTAATTAGTTTTCCCGTTAGTTATCTGATATCACTGAATAATTCATGCAAAATACTCAGGCGTATATCCACACTGTTTATTCATCGATCGATATTCACCAGTGTTTGGTTTACAAAGGCACTAAGAATGATTATGACTAGATATTCAGTGAGAATTTCATCATCTTTCTATCTAATTAAATTTATTGTACATCACAAGCTTGCACAAAAGGAAGTCAAAGAAATTGGATGAGTAAGAAGCAGACAGAGTTTTGTGTTAGAAAAAATAATGTGCTTTAACTAGTAAGAGTTCTCTGTGTTTAGAAATTAGATCATGTATGTATGAAAATGCATAAACGGAAAGCACAGAATTCAAATATGAATGAAGTACTAGTAATGTGTGACACATTCTACAATAGCTTTAATGCCTAAGAGGAACAGTTCTATCACTGTGCTCACCGAATAAAGTATGAAGTAAAGTGGATGGTTGTAATTCTTTCTTAACCATTTGAGGTTTAGGTGGAAACTTTTGATATCTGACGCCTAGTAGAAACGAATTTTAAGCAGTAAAGTTTATCTATAATTGATGACCGCTTTTTGATATCATTTCAAGTTACGTTTTGTGTGTTTGCAACCAAGTCATACATAATTTGTTTAGCATACAAGTTACACATACTTGCTTTTATTTTTGATGTGAAAGGAATCAAAGATATATGTCACATTCAATTGGTGCTTTGTGATAAAACCGCTTGCTTTTTCCACCTACTAATATACATGCATGTAATAATGATTGGCAGTCACACAGTATAATGAGAGGTAAGAGTTTACATCATTCCAAGACCGCTCAGCCTTAGAACATCTGTATACCAAAATAAAAGATAAATAATTGATTACTTGATATTTCAGCTACTTGAATATAACATAATTGCCATAAAATGTGTCAATAATCTGAAATACTTGGCGGCGGGTAGGGATATTTTCTAGCAGTGAATGTACTGAAATTGAGCGTTTCGCTTGGTCATGTGGCTAGTGATCTCATCCCATGAAAGTAACACCACAGCTACGAAAACCTCAGACCTCAAAGCTTGAAGCTTAGTGTTCCAATCAGGAACGCGAAGGAATGAAGAAAAAATAATTGTTTTTTTATTGTAAAGTATTTAAGTTACTGAGTTTAAACAAGTAGTTGCTTTTTTAGAATATATAGGTCGATTTAAAAGTATTATTAAAATTGTTGAGAAGTTTCGATCATTATTATAATGAAGACTTTAAAATGTCCAAGGGATTTTGGTACCAACATACATTTTTCTTTACTATCAGACAACAGAATCCTTGTTAATCGTGGAAATACTAAAATATCCTATCACTAATTATGTTTTTTCACCCTTCCCAAGAATATAAACATCAAGATAAGCATTTTGTGATTATTCTGTTTCTTGGGATTATTTTGTCATTCAAATGAAGTTAGTCATTACAAACCGTTTAATTCTTACTTTTGATAGAATAATAATATTTTCAAGAATTAGTTTTTAGGGATTCTACTTTTTACAGGTTAGACCACGGATTGATAGAAGTTAGAATTCATGGGTGACCATTGAATCGGGTCCCAGTGGCTGAATGGTATACGAGTTTGTCTTGTAACCGAAACGTCCTGGGTTCGAATCCTGGTGGGTGCGTGCTGCCAATGAGTCCAAGACTAGGACGAAACAGATGTCCACTACACCTTAGTTTTCAATGGTTCTCTAACTGATATCAATCCGTGGTCTAACCTGAGAATAATAATACACGAATGACATTAATGAAGATTCATTTACTCTGTTGTTGGGACAGATAGTGACGAAAAATGTTATAGAAGATAAACAAGGCTCTCATGGTCTTACTTGTCGTAATAACTGTTATCTTATCCTTCAAAAGTTTTAGCTTTTGTAAAAAGAAATCCTGATTCACTTCTAGGAATAATGTGAAATTGGTAATTAGGTTCGCTTCACGTGGATCTCATAATGATTCTGAATTGTGAAAAAAAACAAGTTTTGATCTGTTTTCATTAAAACTACTTTAATGAATCTATTTCTGATTATTTAGTTAGAAAGAGTTGTTGGCTGAAATTCTAAATTTCTCAGCATTTACAAAAGATCACTGGTAAAGAGAAAGGTAAAACGTTTGACTATTTTATATGACGAGGAATACCTCCTTTTCACAATGCTTATGTTCAGATTAAAATGTTTTTTTCCGAAATGAAGTTTAGGCCGACAGAATTCTCACTCACATGCTTTACTGCTTATTGACTGATAATCTTATCGAAGTACCCTCTAACACATACATTATCGTCCTTTTATACAGTATTTGTTAGTAAAACGTTTATCATGAGGCATAAAAGGAAATTTAAGTCAATCTTATGATTTCAAATTCATTCATTTTAGTTCTAGGCCTTTGCCTTCGTTTGAAGTTTCTATTGACTGATATATATATATAGGCGTCTTTAGTGATAACTTACGGTTTGATAGATTTGAGTGTCACTTCACAATCACTTTTTATCATTGGAAATATCATTATGACACGTTTAATAGACAAAAGTATACACTGACTTCATGAATGTAAGCGACACCAATGACATTTACTTTATATTCCCCTGATTTTTATAAATATATAAATTTATACAAAATTCAGTCTTAATCATCATGAAATACTACAAATTTGACAGTCCCATATAAAGCTGAACATTGAATCTTTGACAGAAAAATGGAAATAGCTATATCAGGTTTCATTTTATTTCCATTTGGTTTAATTTAACGTTAAAGAATGTAAATAAAAACATACGCCTTATCGATCGGGTCTGTTTAAAATATAAATAAATTGAGCAATTACTGGTAAACTTTGAGGAGTGTAGTCGTTAAATATTTGAAAAATATAATGAATAATGCAATATCAAGTGTTTTTTGCAGGAATTTGATTGGTTACAGGTGTGAAGTTGGAATTCAAGGGCCATTGGATCGGTTCCCGGTGTCTGAATGGACTACAAGCTCACCTTGTAATCAAAAGGTCCTTGGTTCGAACCGCAGTGGACGCGTGCTGATGAGAAGTCCCAAACGGGGACGAAACAGCTATCTAATACACTCAGGTTTTCCAGTAGTTCTCTAACTGATTTCAACTAGTGATTAAACCAGTAACGCAGCAGTCAGTGAAATTTATACACTATAATTAAATTATGTTTGATACGGTTACCTACTGATGACGTTTAAAGCACAGTTTAGCGCCAATATTCTGAACAATGGTAAATAAAATAGACTATAAACTACTAGCAAGTGATTTATTCTGTGTACTGCATCAAACAGGGGACTCCATTACGGAAACTCTGATAAAAAATGTTCCGTAATTCATAATGTGAAGTATATACTGCAACAGCGTTGATAAATCACTTCAGAGGAATGAGAAATTAAACATATTGTGTCTTTAGTTTCCAATAAGTTATGTCTCATTACCTGAAAAGTGTGTAGCCTGCTTTGAAGCTTGCCTTAAAAGTACATGTCACGTAAAACTTACGAGGTCGGAGAGTAAAATATGACATTTTGAATAAAAGAAAACATAACATGACCACGCCTTGGAATTGTGAACGGACTGAATTAAGTTCAGTTTGATGAATGCGTAATTGTCGATGAATCAGGAAATTTAAATGCGAACGAGAAGAATTCGTCTTTCACATAACGGTACACCCACTGACTGGGTATTGGTTTTCAGGGGAACCGAAAACACTTATCCCTGTCTCTTGCGAGACGAAACCGGCATGCAGTATCGCCCTGTAGCGCAACCACTCGAGAGCCCTCTCCCTCGGTCTTTCCAAAACAATGTTTTGGACTATACATTATTAACGAAATTTTAACGCAAGATAGACACTTCATACTAGTGACTGGTTTGGATGAGTATTTATATACCCCTTATGTCAACCAGTAGTAGTCACTAATCAGATCAAAGTGGTCCAAAACTGGACTGCTGTTTCGATCGTTTGGGACCGAGCTCATCAGTGATGAACCTGCTTCGATTAAGCCCAGAGAGCAGAGTCAGTTCAAACCACCCAATTTCTGACATAGGAATAAAACTTGTGCACTGTGGTGGATTATAATACCATTATGGGTAACATTTATTTTGATAAAGTCTCACAGTGTTATACAGTAATATTTACTGATGACCAAGTTTCGAGCACAAATTATTGCCGCTCATAATCATATCAAGGTACTCACATAACTTTATAACTTCGTTTATATAGTTCCTTTATTTTTCATCACTTGACTTGATTGGTAGTAGTATTTTTCATATTTCCGGTATGAGTGATGCGTCATTCCTATTGCACATGTTGGATGTAGACTCGATGATCAAGATTTTTGTAATCAACGTCTCAATCCACCCACCCGTATTACTTCTTAGACTTTTAACTCTCTCCCACGCTATTGTATGGCCATTAAGTTAATGCGTACAGTGCGATTGCTGAGTTTTTTTTCTTAATTACTTATCTTCTCAGGGTCAACCATTCTAACCTTCTTATGTTCTGACAGAAAATTTGACTACTTTGGATCTACTAGCTTGACCAATGTAGTTGACCTCACTCACAGCCATTGTAAGGTATTTTATAAATTATATTATTTTGTCTAATTAGGTCGATCGATGGTGTCCTTTAACCTACAGAGCTTGTCTCTGAATGAGTTTGTGGCTTTAAATGCCACTCTAATTCCCGCTTTGTTTAAGATCCTACGTAGGGTCTCGTATGTCCCCTCCTTATGAGGTAGATTTGAAGATGCCTTATATTCTCTCTTATTTATGTTGTCATTATTAGTTTCCCCATTATTTTTATTTTGACCTTTTATGATATTCCTAATGAATTTTGTAGTATGATTATCTGTCTCCAGAGCTTCTTCCCTCCGTTTCATTTCGTCATTTAGGTCTTCGCTTGTACTACTTAGTGCTACTGCTCGGTTCGTTAGACACTTAACTAAGTCTGCCTTGACAGTTAACTGATGAGATGATTTAAATTCTAAATATTTATTAGCAGAATGCGTTGGCTTTTTATAAACGCTAGTGTGTGGTCTACCTTCTTCCACTCGTTTTATTTTACAGTCTAAAATAGCTAATTATCCTTTTTCATTTTCCGATTCAAATGGTATTTTCATTTCCACTTACTGATGAGTTTATGCGTGTCAGGAAGCTGGAGATATGTTCTGTATTTAAGACTGTAAAAATGTCATTCACACATATCCACCCGATTTCTGAATTGCTGGTCAAGCCATACTGGTTGAAATTAGTAGTTTGCAATCACTCATCGCAATCAATCAGTAGTATGTAGTCTTAATCACGCACTCAGTTTATTAAAAGGGAAAATTAATGATATAGGTCTCAATTGAGCAGAATACAACATAGGTTTAGTGCAATTTCGCAAAATGTCAATGAGTATGCCAAACTTTATTCACAAAAACTGCAAGATATTGAAATATAAAATGGATTGAATGATAGGAAATGAACATTAATACTCTAAAAAGTCATTACAAGTAATAAGCAGTTTTCAGGAGACCATAATGAGAAAGAGAATAACTTACATAAATCTTATTTTTTATTACCTGAATCAAGAAGCATGTGAAAAAACCACTGCTTATAATTTCTTAGCACAAGGATTCTTAAATATGACTTATTTTTCACGGTTTATTCTGATGACATCTACCATACAGCTCAAAATATGGGAAAGGATGTTTTTGTGCAACGAAAATTTTGTGAAATCGTTTCTCTAGAGTGATAGATTAAAATAAAATTTGATGAAGCGTGTATGTTATGGAGTGATTCTTCATTGGTGATACAATGTCTAGAGTCAATTTTACAGGAATGTTGGAAATATATTTGTACATTGTACATCTTTCGTGCTGTTTACCATAATGATGAATGTCTCTAATTTTTCCATAAATTATTTTGCCTTCATCCTCGCAGGAGGCCGATTTGCATTTTTCCCTTCTATAAGCATTGCATTATATGTGGAAAACACCAGTGTATGCTCTTTACATTTTCTAGTGTGTTAGGGATCATAAGTTTTCGTAAGTCATTCATGTTGTGATGTGTTAACTAATTCAAAACCTTAATTACCTGCTTTAACGCAAAATTTATGCGACGTCTTTGCTGAAAGTCTTTCAGAAAAATTTCTGTTGACTGGAAGCAAAATCAAACGAGAACTGAGGTATTATTAGAACCACTTTCTCCCAACACAACTACCTCGGTGCTCCTTTGTTTGAAGTATCGGACCCAATTTTTAATGAGCGCTTCGTTTCACTTTCATCGATAGAAATATTACCAAGCTCTAATCTTGAAGAGTGATTCGTTTGTTCATTAATCAATTTTTTGGTAATAATATGTTTTAAAAGAAAGTGAAAAGCTGCTCCTCCAAGTGAAACAAATGCTAAAGTTGTGCATCACTTTATTTACTTATCAGTGATGGAGATACTTAAGTTTCCTACTTAATAACTGTCTGACAACCAGGTGGTTGAAGATTCCATCATATAAGTGCATAACTTGCCATAAATATTTTTATGACTGTTAAAAAGCCTTTGGATATCTTATGTTCACTAAGAAAAAAAGATAACAACGAAGTTCATTTGAAAGCATAGATACTTATTTGTTAATATATATCCATTTTTAGAAATCAAGTTTCATTAAAAAAGTGTTCTGCCTAACTAAATATCAAATTACATATTTGTTTGACAACATTTACGTGGCCATGTGATCAAAACTGCCATGAAGAAAGACCTATACTAAATTGTTCAGTTATTGATAGCTATTCAGTAACATATGTGCAAGATTTTAAAAAGGTGTTTTACGGTCACTAAGAGAGATAAACATCTGCAGGAACTCACTACATGTTAAGTGATAAGTGCGACATTACTCAACTTTCCCTCCATAGTTAATTGTTTGTTGACAACACAGTAGCAGTCTTTGATATCAGTAATCATGAATATGGTGTAGTGTAGATATGTGAATGAGTATACGCGCATTGGGGTGGACATAAGCGGTATTTCTTCACTGACTTATTGTGGAATCATATTTGGGCTGGTAATCACCAAATGTAGGTCAGCTAAATGAAAAGAGAGTATAATACATTTAGATAAACTACCTTTAATTGCTTCAGAAATGGTGTCACCTTTGAATGCCAAACTCATAAAAGTGTCATCTTTTGCAGTAAGATTTAGCTGGAGATGGTTTCTTTCTTTATGTTTCTGTCAATAAACCTTCTAGGATATCCATTACTTAAGAGAGTTGTGAGGAGGTTTTCTAGTTGTATTTCGACCGTATCTGTGGATTAAATTTTCCGAATTCTGGAGCATACAGAACGGATAATATTTCTCTCCCTACCAAGAGGTACCCAAGTACTGAAGTTGGCGTACTGCCCTGTTAATGTTGGCCTTCGGCAAATTGACCTTTTTAACGTACCATCCTCTCTTCTATCTGGTTTCACATCTAGGAAGTGAAATGAGGAACTCGACACTTCTTCGATAGTGATAAAAACATAGTTGGGTAAGAACCGTTAAATTTTCTAAGAAGCTCAGTGGCTGAACAGTTGTCATCACAAATAATGAAAGGTGAGCATAAGACCGCGAAGTCTTAAATTTGGGAACATCTTTTGAAGTCACATCATTGGCCCCACATGATTTATCCCTTAAAGTTGTTTACAGGACCAAAACCAACCACTCAAAAAGCTTAAGAAATAAGTATCTATCCGATGGTTATCCGGATTTTGTTTTTAACCTGAGTGGTTTTTCATGTACTAAATTGCGAAATATGGCTTTAAATATTATACATTTGGATAAATCCGGTTTCCCTTGATTGTATGATTTGCAATCTAAATGTTAATTAAGATCTTTGCATGGGTTTTTATATTTCCACTTAATGGTTTGTGGTATGGAAAAAAAGCTTAAGTTCTGATTAATTCCATCTGTTATATAATCAACTCACAAAATGAATCGACACGTGATGAATTCTAATTTATAGCTGAGAATCTAGAAGACACTTACTAAAAGCTTTACTAATGGATAAAAACATGTTAAGACTGCACTTAAAATTAAAGAAAAGGTTATTTTCTGTAAAAAATTTATTTCTACCATCCATGAGCACCTTGTACCGAAACCATGAAGAATGTGGCACTGTAGTTAACTGATCTTGTAGTTGAAAAAGAATATGATAAAAAACCATTAAATATTCTTCATTAGCGTTAAAATGTATAGTTTTTGAAGCTTAAAGTACTTTTAATTGGTATGATTTCAAAAATCAAGTTTTTTGCAAGGGTACATTATTCTTTTGAATTCTATCTCCTAAATATAATTTTGAAAATGGCATCCTGCTCTTTCTGTTTCTTTTCATATGAATAATTTTAATTAGTAGCTTTCTATCCTAAAACACGTAATACTCATTGGGACTTTGTGGATCTTTATACTTATTTATCACAGAAAATGGTAAAGAATCCAAAAGTCTCCCAGGGAAGGTTGGGCATGAGGCTAGCAACCTCATCCTGTAAAAATAAACGCTGCTACAGAAACTTCAAGCCACTAGCTTGAAGCCCTATGTTCCACTGGGAACGTGAAGGAAAAAAAAGTATTTGCAGTAACACATAGATGCTAGAAAATTTTCGAGTACAGTGACAGACTATAGTATTTTATTAAAGCAAGAACAACAGTTTGTGCAGAATAAAATATTACCATCATTTATTTCGTTGGCTTCGAATCAGCTGCTTTCAGCCTAAAGACATTATTAAGTTTATGTACAGAAACAGTTTTAACATACTAACACAGAGAGTTCATTTCTTAACAAAAAATCAATATATGTATACAATGGTAATAATAATAACAATAATAGTCACTTTATCCCAAACAATAATAATCATACATAATGGGATATTTTAGCGTTACACAATCAAATGAAAGAGAGGATGAAAACAACATGTTACCAAAGCAAGGAAAGACTAATAACCACTTCTTTCTGAACGCCTAAATCGGGTTTCAGGCGCTCGATGGCGATTGCTTTGGCGAACTTGAGGAGAATTGAACTCTTTTGCCTACTGATAATTTTGAACGATCTTGCGACTTCCACTTCATGACCCGCATGAAGGACATGCCTGACAGTGGCACTGTTAAAAGTATTTTTTTCCCTTGAGACATAGGCTTTTTGGTACATGTTCGGAAAATCGGAGGTGTATCCTTCTTTCTGTTCTCCTAATGTAACTACCCCCGCAAATACATGTAAATTTGTACATGAGAAGGGAATCTGTCAAGTTTTGATTGCACCAAAGAGCATGTTGTCCAAAAGACGGGAACCAACTTATCATTCAGGATCAATAGTTTTGAGAACATCTCTGAAAGTAAACACAATATGGTTAGAATAGCACCATAAGAAGATGCAATAATAATCATTGCAATTTGAGCGTTTATGTGTTCTTTAATTGATTCTCTTGATGTTTGCAACTGACTCACAGAGATGCAGCCAGCAGACTAATGTTATTAACTGAATACATAAAAAAGTAATTTATCAATTGAATATCGTTATGATACCTTTAAGAGAAAAATTTCACTTAGTGCAGATTTTGTTTACTCATGCTTTAATATATAGAAGTATTCATGGGATTATAATGATAACTGAGATGGTAATTTTACATCTTTTTCGAACTATTCAATTAAACTTCATACTCAAATGAAAACTTTAGAAGTTCGGTAGAAAGGAATTAAAATAACCCAGTAAATTTACAATAAATCAGTTTACAGCTTGTTAAGTTTTAAATAGGGTATAGAAAATGTTATTTCGATGTTTATCATAGTTTGCTGCCTACTATCATCCATGAAATTTCCTACTATGGTGGACTGGATCATGCTTTAAACCATAGGGGGAGAAAAGATAAGAATACGTTGAACCGATGAGAAGACTCTGGAACAAATGAAGTTCACGGATGATTTATGTCTAGTGTCACAGAAACTCGAAGATCTACAGGAGAAAACCAACAGGTTAGCAGAAGAAGAAGAGAAGACAAGATTTCAATTGAACATAGAGAAGATGGAGGTGATGAAGATAACCAACTAATCAAAAATAATAAGCCCCAATGACCATTAGCGGAATTAACTTTAAAGAGGTCACATCTTTCACCTATCCTTCTCTCAATACTGAAAATGAAATGGTCAGAAAGGATAAGAAACAAAGAAGTGAGGAACTGGAACCAATGAAGAACCTGTTGCTCACCGGATATTCTGAAGAAAATGGAGATGGGTCGTATACATGCTGAAAAGACCGTTTAGTGATATCACACACAAAGTAGATATTCGAGTGGAACTCAATTGGGAAATAGAAAGTTGGGCGTTCAGTGGTGACACAAAGGAAATCGTGTGAGGGAGAGATGAAAGCTTATTGGCAATTGTAGGGCCAGCTAAACAGCAGAGCAGAGGGCAAGATGAAATGGAAGCCCTATATTCCACTCCGAACCCAAAGGAATATTAATGAATAAAAGTAAGTGCATAAAAGACTGTCTATTTCGATTTCACATAGCGTCGAACATTTTTATCCACTTAATTAATCAGGTTTTTGTGTAGTGATGGCTTTAGCTATTTTATTCTATTAATTCAGCCAAAAATTGATTTCATAATCATACATTATTTAAATGTGATAACTGTTTATAATGTAAAGTTTGGTATCAGATATCATAAAGGAAAGTATTTAGCTTCAGCTTCCGTAGCTTAGGCTACTCGAACCTTTAAAGCAACGAAACTAAAGTGTTAAAGTGAAACAAATCCATGTTTGCGCAGAATTTGAAACCATGACCCCGGATTACTGACACTATGCTTCGCTAAGTGAGCTACAGGCTAATATGCCAAACGTATCTTAACTTCAGCTAGAAAGACCCTCAGCTTTGACATCTTATGAAATGACTGTTTGAATATATGCTGGTCATCCTAGTGGCAGTTTAGTTAAATCGTCTAGTTTCACTTTGAAGCCTATTGAGTAGGAAAGAGTGGTCCCTGTTACAACCAGTTTGAAAGAGGAAATTCTTGGTGAAGGCAATATAATAAGTCATTAATCAGGTAACTTAGCTGATAAGGAGTTGGCTAGATCATTTACAAGCTGCATATCAGAAAGCCTTCCGGAAATCGTTATTATTTCAACTTCAATCAACACCACATCATACTTATTTCAATATTTTGTTCAATTTAATCAACATGGGGGACACATTTTCCCTATACTACTACCTAAATGAATCATTATTTACTAGCGAATTCTAAATAAAATACAGTTTGTCATTCAGTTCACCTCTAATTTGTCTCTATCACCAACAGTTTCAAGGTAAAACTGAGTAATATAAAAATGACAAATTAGCTGTAATCGGATTTATATTAAATTTATTTGACGTTGCATAGAAAACATATTCTACCTCTAAACTGATATATTTTTATATATTTGAAGGTTATTCTGACTATTTCATGAATGAACTGAAAATGCAAAAGAGTGATTAATAATAATAATTTGCTTTATTCCAAAACAGTACTTGTGATACAGAATGGAATTCTGAGCATTTTTACTACAGTATTGCATCCAGTTAGTACATTATCAATAAATAGAATTCTACATAGATTAAGGAAATCTCAGTTCATTATTACAACAACACATTGGCATATCGGTAGCAAAGGAAAGCTGAAACAATGTTTGACGGTTTTAGAAAAGTGGGAGCTGTCATGTTTACTGGCGTAAGCGAGAGAAAGAAACACAGCAGCACATAACGGAAAAAAAGAGAGAGAGAAAGAAAAAGAAAAGAAGGAAAGAAAATGTTGTACCTATAAATGATGTGAGTTGGAAAGACGAGATCCAGTTGTACTACTGACTGTTTAATGAATTATAGGTGTCACGCCTAATGCTTTCTTTATCACACAGAAACCAGCTAAGTAGGGTATGGTTGAGTTTTTGTACTTGCTGGTGCGAGCATATGGTTTTCTATATAGGCTTCTGGTTTTGCCTGATAAGATTCAAGGGGAGAGTTGTGAATGAAGAGGGTGGTGTGTGTTAGATAAAATGGATTTGGCCCATTTTTCACATGAGTCCGTGTGCCTGTCGACCTGAATAATAACAAGCTGGTTAGGTGGCACGTTGCTTACCCTGCTGACAACCTTTAACATCCTGCGTAATATGTTATAGTCTTTCTTCAGTAGCCCGGGAAAAACTAAGGGGGAACAATAGAGAATAATAGGCAGGATGCGAGAATTAACGAACTGTAGGAGTAAGGGTTGAGTAATTCCAGAATGTTTTAACTCCTTAATGTAGAAGGTAAGACGGAATATTTTCTTAGAAATTGCTAAGATATGAGACGACCAGGAGAGATCAGCAGATAGAATGACACCTAGGTATTTAATTTCCGATTTAGTTTCTATTTCAGTGCCGTCTATGTTGCATACCTCGTGAGAGCAAAACAGTTTGTTTAGGTCGGATTTATGCCGAAAGGTGAAATTGACTGTTTGGCATTTGGAAGGGTTTAGGGTAAGACCATTTTGCTTGGACCACTGGCTGATTTCTGACAGAAAGCCATTAAGTTTAGAGCAGTCACTTTGACATTTGACGGGCAAAGACACAGTCAGGTCGTCAGCATATTTGACAAAATTATTGTCATTTGAAGATGGTGAGTGATGTAGAAAGAAATAAAAGAGAAGTGGGGAGAGTACAGCGCCTTGGGGGACTCCGGCTTCAGTGAGTACGGCAGAGGATGATTTACCTTTGTATGCGGTGTACTGCATTCTGTTAGAGAAGTAGGAATGCAGCCAGTTAGTGACCCAGGACTCAGTTTTTGTCAAAGAGAGCTTATTTAGGAGGAGACATCTAGGTACAGAGTCGAAAGCAGAAGTGAAATCAAGATGCGTGCAGCGGACGTATTTGGCACCTTTATATAATGATGAGACGATACTGTTGTGTAAGACAGCTGCAGCGTCTAATGTACTCCTACCCTGTCTATAGGCAAATTGTTTGGGGTCTTCGAATTTTTTGAGGGAGGGTTCAAGTGAATACATTTCCGAAAACTACGATAAAAATTTAAAAACGAAAACATTCCGTCATAGATGGAAAACTTCTCAGGCAAATATTTTTAACATACTATTTCCCAGAATTTAAAATAAAGTACTTTGCCTAAATAATTTTTTGGTTTTCAAATTCTTTTTGACCAAAAGAATGCTATGTACTGAAACTAGTTCTGCAAATAGGAGTTTCACTGAAAACTAACTTACAACAGATTTTCAAAGTGAATCGTATTTATTTATTATAGCTTGATTTCATACAGTATTTCGGTGCAACTATGGAATTTTCAGCATTTGATATCGATAGCCCAAATTTGGCAGGCTGACCACTGATATCAGGCGTGCGTCGGCTGGGGATCGAACCTCAGACCATTTGCACGGTCGGCGAGCGTCCTAACTACTTTACTACCGACTCATCGTCACTCTGAGTGGACAGTGGATACTAAGGATTAAACTATTAGTTTCCCCTAAGTGATGAAATTAACTGAAAAATAAGTTGCCAAAAAACGAGGAAAGTGAACATAATTTATGATTGAGAATTAGTAAATATATCAAGCAGATAAGCAGACAAATTTAGAATTTAGTATTTTGAGAACCGAGTGGAACATAGGCCTTCAAGCTCGAACTTTAAAGCTTCACCAGAGGTGTTTTTACGAGGTGACATTGCTACCTTTACGTTCAACATTCCCTCTTCACTGGGCTTACTTCCGGTTAAGCGAGGTTTAGGGGTGTGTCGGTGTAAATCAAACCCGGAACACCTCTGTGGTTGGTAAGCGTTCTGCTAGTGAACCACCAATAGAAAATTTAATATATTCATGTAAATTCTCAAACCTATGTCACTAACAAAAGATTATTGATGGAAACGTAAACAGAGAATGGTATTTGCTAGTGGAATGAGAGCGTTAGCCACAGTAAAGTTTGAACTTCAAACTGTGTCGATAAAGGTAGGTTAAGTTTTCAGTCAACAAAACACAAATGAGGAGAGTCTAAGGTATGTAGTATCAATATAAACATTTTCACTTAGCTTTTTCCTTAAACTAATAGCCCATACAAAGAAGTCTAAGTAAATCAAAGTTGTATCCCATAGCACTTATGCTAAACTCAATTTCGGTGTTGACTTTTGTTTCATTCAGTTATGTATTATTACACTGAGTTACTGGTACCATCCATTTCTTATAGATATTAGTGGCTAGCAGTATTTTTAGTGTGACCGAAGATAATTATCTTTTAGCCACTATAATATTCTTACTTTGGCATGTACAGTGAAATGTGCAGATCTTTTCTAAACTGATATAACACAAATGCCTAGTGACCTGCGCATGTCTTCGTAGATTATTAGATACACTATGGGTCTTGAATACAGTCATTTTGGGGCTATGAGAGTTTTACTAGTCCACCTGTCTCCCTTCTAATTCACGGGGTTAACGCTTTGCTTCTTAACAGAAAATCAGTCTTATTAATATTAATTTCACTCTAAATTTACTGACTGAGAACTCATAAACTATCTATTCCTAAACTTTTGTAAAAGCCTTGTATTTAAGTGTTTCTAGAAACCCGCAGTTTTACTAAAAATGCTACTCACTCCTCCAGATTTATTCTGAAGTATTTTCGTCAGTCTTCATTTGTAGTTTATTTGTCAAAACATAAAAGCCTTTAAGTACTTGACATTTATCCATTGTGAAGGTCAACACATATGACGTTGGATTTCCCTTTTTCTATGAGATGTCTTCTTCTGTATCAAAGATATCATTTTCAAGAATTAGTTTGTAGGGATTCTATTTGTTTCAGTTCGAGCCACGGATTGATATCAGTTAGAGAACTACTGAAAGCCAGGGAGTACTGGACAGCTGTTTCATCCTAGTTTGGGACTCATAGGCAGCACGCATCCACTGGGTTTTGAACCCAGGACCTTCTGGTTACAAGGCATGCTCGTATACCATTCAGCCACTGGGACCTCATTTAATGACCTGTGAATTCTATCTTCTGCCAATTCGTGATTTTAGCGCGACCACCAACCAATGTCATCGATGAGACATCCATCCTCACACTTGACTGGATGGACCCGACTGGTCACGACTTCTCACTAGAAGAACTCCAGCCAACTTCGTCCCGTAGCCAGTCACTAGCGAGCATCAGATTAATTTCCAAGAACTAGTTTGAAAAGATTCTATTATTATTTATTTCATTTCTTTGTAAAATAATAAATTCAACTTGAACAATTTACGTATACAAATATCAGTGTATCTGAAACCAGATAAGTTTAACATTTACTCAAACATTTTCATTTGGGCCATTTTAAGAAAGCAGTCGAAACCAAGACACAAAACTCTGGCCTTGATCCATTCCCTAATGATGTTTAAGAAAACCTGAAAATGAAAGTCAGGATTATTTAATTTTTTTATTTTGATTATAGCTTGAAATCACACAGTATTTTTGGTACAGGTATGGAATTTTCAGCATGTGATATCGGTAGCCCAAATTTTGCAGGCCAACCATTGATATTGGGTATGTGCCTCGGCAGGGGATTGAACCCCGGACCATGTGCATGGTCCGCGAGAGTCCTAACAGCTGTGCCACCGACGCATTTAAAGCATACTATAACTGGTAGTGAGATTTAGATACCGTTTCCCTGGATTTCAAATTTTGGGACTAAATCTTTATCTTGCTTCATGTAATTCAACTTAATGTGGACTTGTTATTCCTTTAGATATTTGTAGTGGAATAATTGCTAGGAAAATTTCTGTCGAACCATCTAATTACAATATTGATACTTATTTGGAAGTTTCAACTAACTTTGTATTTATTATTCGTTTTTTCTCCTAGACTCTGTATCAGTGTTCTAGAATTTGCATATCGTACGTTGACCTGATCCTTATTGTTTGTCTTTGTTACTGTTTAATCTCTAACTTTAGTGCTTCTTCTTGTGATAGTGTTATGATATTGATAATGTGTTGTTTGACGACCTCGATTTTTTTTGAGTGAATCAAGGTCGTCCTGACTATGGACTGTTAGCAAGAATTAGGTTGTATGATTCTTATGAACGGAATTTTGATCGCACTTTGCTGGGAACATTGTACTTGATTCTAGGTTACTTCTTATAGTTGAATTTCGGCTAACTAATTTCTTTCAACAGTACTTGTTCTGCACTTAACTATCCGGACTGTATAGCTGCTTAAAGGTACTGTTGAGGAAATTTTGAATTTTTGATGTTATGATTGTTGAATAGGATCACACATAGATTCTGTCATAAGTAAACGTCTTATTACTGACTTTAGGGTGCTTTGTGACTGTGCATGTCTCAAAGAAGCTTTATCAGCTATAGGGTAGGGTGAAGAGATCGGTTTCTTGAGTTCAGATCACAGCGAGTCGTTTTCGATCTTTACAATATTATCAAATATTTCAAGCGAATTATTCATCTTATTTGCATTATTATGAACCGCGAAAAAATTCTCATCATAGATGATGTCTGCTTTACATTTTATGGAGCTAATATATACAGACGTTTACAAGTGAAGTAATACTATACTTGAAAAAGTCATTCATACATCCAAATCTCCTTTTATCAAGAAACATATCAGAAAAAGTCTTCAGTCAGCTGGTAAGTAGTTTTTGAATTTACTAGTGAAATTAAAATATAAAATAACCTTAAAAAAAAATAAATTTGTGACTTTCAGACTATCATTAAGCTAAATCTCTTACCTATTATAAACATTAAAAAACGTTTCCAATTTAGTTTGTATATGTTACTATTATCGTTTATCTTAAATTGCCTCTGATTTTTTCTCTTCACCTAAATTACTGATGCAAAATGTAAGCAAAAAAATAACATTTGTTTAAACAGTTTTCTAAATGAATTTCTTAAGGAGTAGTTACGTACTTCAGTTTTGTGTCTTAAGTACAGATATTATTGTGTTTCAGTTAGTTAATCGGACGTGCATACGTACATTACAGTTAATAGTGTAGTGATAAAAATCGTCTAAATTTAGCTTATATGTGGTTGCTTACTAATCTGTCATTAATTTAGCATCCTTTTATTTGTTTTTCAAATATTCTAATGCCGTATTCGATTGACAATGAAATGTGTAACGGTACAAAACTGACAATTTGACAATGAAAAAGTAAAAATTTGAATTCTTATTCTATGTAAAAGAGACAGTGCTTTATATCAAAATATTTGAGAATATGTGGTTTATCTAAAAGCAAACTGTTGTTTGGATCTAAGGAGATAGAAGCATTTACGAAAAAGCATTCAGTCTAATATAATGCAAGCCAAAATTTGCTTTCATAAAGCATATGTAATATAATAATGATTAGACGAAATAAGTGGAAAATCTGATTCGCCTTTTAGCTGTTCGTGACAGTGATATGAACAATTTGTGCTCGTTGACGAGTGACGATTTAGTCTTTGAAAGCCATCAACATCCCAGTATCGTGATATCTATTTTATTTCTGCTATTTCAACAAAGTTCAGCGAAGAGTCTCTTTTCGGCGAATTCACTCACTTAGCTGTACAATCGCATTTATATATATTGTGTGTGTGTGTTCATTAGGATTGCCAAACAAAAATAATATAAAAATTAGTTAGGGATATTGTCTACGTCATCAAAATGTTTCTAAAATGTGATGAATAATAAAAATTGTAACTAGGTGGGTGAAGATTGTTAAGTATTGACAAGGGTTGAGTAATAGGAAATAGGATGTTAATGGAGACATGGGTCCCAAAAATAAATTATGTAATAGGTGGAAAGAGTAAAAAAAGGGTTGCTTAAGAAGACGATGTTACTAAGATGCCATGCGAAAAAAGGAAAACAAAACATCATCAACAGAGTTTTCAAAATTCAAAAGAAAGAAAAATAAAACAGTATTAACAGAGTCGTGGGACTTGGAATTATACCCAAGGTCGAAGAAAGAGGTGTGCGTGCATAAATCAGGGTTTTCGATCCGGATCGCTAGGGCCTCGGCAATGCAAACTATACGGAAGCTTACGGTTTTCGGGAGGCTTCTTGTGATCTTGTAGATGACTTTGAATCAATTCTTTATGTATACTTAGTGACCGATGTTGACTATATTTTCAATTATAGCACCCTTTATTGATAGATTGTTACTTTTTCGTAGCCGAGTGGGATAATGTTCTTTGACTCTCTTAGATAAAGAACGCTCGCTCCACATGAGCAAGTAAATTGGTAGATATAAATAGAAGTGGTCAAATGCGATAGTTTATCTTTGGAGTTGTTGAAGAACAATGGGCGGCTTGAGAATACCAGTCGTAATGCAGAAGCAGGGAATGTTCTTTTCGAGGCGTTAGATATTCTTCTCTTTCAGATATCGGCCAGAAGGTCGCCTTTGAACGCCACATTCATGTATATCATCTTCTTCGGCACAGAGATGGGTTGTTCTTTGTTGATTTTCGGCTTTATATGTTTATCTATAAAGCGTGGTGGATAGCCATTCTCAACTACTGTCTTCCTCAAAAAAGTGATCTCTTATTCTACTGATTCGTGGCTACATATTCTGTGGATTCTAGTCGCAAGAGATATCAGGTTCCGCTTGCGATTGATGGGTACTCAACTGTAAAAGTTTGTCAGCTGGCTGTTCCACGTAGGTTTTCGATATATTGTTGTCTTCAGAATCCCATCAGTCATCTTTATTAGTCGGACGTCCATAAATGAGACTGTCCCTCTGGTTTCTGCTTCAATTGTAAATTTGATGGCTGGGTGGCAGCTATTTCAAATTTAGTATAAATTAGCAGAATTTAAAGCAAAATCTCAGGTAGAGAAATGTAACAACAGAGTTCCTTTCAAATTCATTAGTTTGACAACTTAATGGGTAGTTGCAGAATGATAACTTCATCATACAGCCTATAAACATGCATAGACCTGGTCATACAATTTCTGAAAGCACTTACGCTTTATAATGAAGTTAAAAAAAATGTTGGACGTAACAAATAAGTTTATCTGAAATACCACACATTGATGCAGTAATAATGGCACAAATTATTGCTTATAATCATATCAGTTCATTCTCACGACTTCATAATTTGTCTTAAATAATTTCTCTCTCTTTTTCTCCAACTTCCCCATGTTGGTCGTTGCCACTTTCCATATCTCCGATATAGGCACTGCGTCGTTCCAATTGCACGTATGCGCTGTTGAATCGATAAACAAAGCTTCAGTGATTAAACTCTCACTACACCTAACTATATTATTTTTAATACTTTTACCCAGTCCCACCTTATTTTGTGATTACATGCAAATGAATTGAATGCAATGGCTGAGCTTTTTTCTAGGTTATTTAACTTAGCAGGGTCAATCATTCTAGGTCTAGTTAAAGCTTTGTGTTCCAATAATCTAACTGAAATTGATCTACTAGTTTGACCTATGTAATAGACCTCATATTTATTACGTGGTATTTGGTAGATTATATTACTTTTCTCAATTGGATCTATTGGATCCTTAAGCCAACAAAGTTTATCTCTGAGAGAGTTGATTGGTTTAAATGCTACCATAATTCCAGCCTCATTGACATGATTCTTACCATGAATTGTACTTATATTCAACAAGGAATTCAATGTAAATGTGTCGCACAACCATAAGTTACCTGTGGTTCTAGTGGGAATCCGTGATCAATAGGGTGCAGCAGGTTGAAGGTGAGGTAGACTCTCATCGAAGAAGACATTACGAAATGGTCGCGCTATGTCGTGAATTGGCAGAAGTTAGAATTCATGGGCCATTGGATCGGGTCTCAGTGGCTCAATTGTCTACGAGCTCGCCTTGTAACCAGAAGGTCCTGGGTTCAAACACTGGTGGGTGCTTACTGCTCAAAAGTCACAAACTGGGACGAAACAGCTGTCCAGTACTCATTGGTTTTCCAATCGTTCTCTAACTGATGTCAGCTCATGATGATAGAATTCAGTCTGTACCAAAGATAGGACTAGACACATTACACTAGTTACTGACTAGTGTCCAAACAAAAAAGTTTCTATATGTGTATTCGTCTAGGTGACTGATGATAAGATCTTTTGGTGACCTGTTTATCCATGTTATCATGCTTTTCAGTCTCCCCTAAAAATCCTCGACTGAATAAGTTTGGGTCCCAGTAAAAGCATTGACAACCACTTCCTGGAAAAATGCAGATAATAAAAAAAAAACATCTTAATCCTAACTCCAAACCTAACCCTGACCCTAATTCTTACTCTGATCCCAATCCTACATAAAAACGAAATCTGAATGATATTGGTACCTAATTTCGTGCACAACGTTCATAGTGGCCCTATAATAATGGTAGGTCCCCTTATCCAACCAGTGGCGTGTGTTTAAGGTTATTGATGCTTTCTCACTCCTGGATTGCTACACTCCAACTTGGACATCTTTTAACATGATTTAGGAAATGAAGAACTATATGAATTGTGGATTAGAAACATTCAAATTGTAAAAAACCAATAGATGCTACTACAATGAAAGCTCACGTTTAAAGACAGTTGTAGTCACATCCAGTGCTATCTGTACGAATGAATTTGAACTGAAATAGTCTTTATGGTAGCTAAAAACTGTGACGTTATCACACATACTATTTATTGTCATTATGATACAATGACTTAAAGATATTTTTATTAATCTTCTTGGTTATTTCTTCAAGGGGCTTATACTCAGGTAAAAGCTTTGGACGCTTTTAACTTGCAAGGAATTCACAATTCTTATAAACTTCTTTATTTACTCAAATAACTTCTGATGTGTTAATGTTTTCATTTGTTCTGTATTCACCATCACAAAAGTGGATTGAATGTAATGTCACCACCAACAGTAATGCGTACGAAATTTCACGTCACCTTTGTTTATTCTTGTCATCAGTAGATAATGAATAATATCTTGTTCACCTATTTCATACTCAAAACGGTTTATTCTTTTCATCATTGTTCTAAATATCTAGTTTATAAATAGTTTAGTAGTATTTTTATGACTTATGAGACTCACAGTTCACTTCACAGAGAAAGTTTTCTACATTTGAACAGAACATGATCGTTTTCTCTCTAAAGCAGAGGCATCTTCAGAAAATTTTGTAGATCACTGTGCGAAGAGAAGGTGACAAATTCCAGTTAATTTATTTGTGCGATTAAGTTGAAATTAGTAATTTATGGTCACATAGATAACTCAAAGTTGAAAATGGTCTGAATTAACTTGTTCTGATGGTTTTATCCAACCTGATGATAATAATTCAAGAGAGATATCTTCTGAAATGCATCTTTAAATCAATAGATTCTCTGGTTTCTCATGTTTCTTATGTCTTTATAAAAGCTCCTTTCAACTTGTAATAGTATTCAAAAGACCTGTCGTGATTTAAAATTTAATATACCAGAGTGATTTTCACCGAAACAAGATGTTTACTTGTAATACTATGGAAAATATGTTGGTTGTTTGCTGAAAATTATTTCAAATGATTTGATTTATTAATTGTGTTGTCTGAAATTAATAATTTGCTTTTAATACATTCATTGAACTTCATGCATCATACTTGCATCAGCTACGGTGTGTTAGAACTGTATCTCTAAACTTATTGTGATCATCCTTGACAGTGTACTAAAAAATAAAAATGTCTGATATTTGATTTAGTGCTGTGCAATAAATCTTAATACTTCTTAGTCAACGGAATAATTCTGTTACAGATTTAATGACATTCTATTTCACTGATTCGTTAATAGAATATCGATAAAAGTCAAAATATGGAAGCTTCAGTTGTTTAAAGTCTCATCAGGAAATATGGCTTGTAATTTCAAACAACCATGACCAGAATAGTGCAATTGAAGTCATGTTTCTTCAGTTAATGACAGGTATCGACCAATATCTCAATGCGATAGATATTTATGCGGTGCTTTCATTAGTTTTTCTGAAATGTTATTAGTATTATTTAGGAAATGGAAGGATATTCAGTTCTTAGCTGAATCATTTATGCGAATACTGAGCCTCTAGATATTATTCAAGCTCAATAAGTCATTGAAGTGAAGAAATTCAACAGCATTTGAAACAGTAGCATTTCCAAAGGAGCATTGTAAGTACCGATCATCAAAATATTCGTTTTTAAAAACCAGAATTGTACAGTGAATCAAACAAAAGCTTTGCTAAGTAATATCTGACAAGAATTAGAAAATATTCTCAGTTTCACTTTAATATCAAAATTATTCGTTTACTGTCCGCTACATGTAAAGTGTTTGAAAGATCAAGTCCCACTGACTTAGAGAGTTTGATTTTAATTCTATAGCATAATTAATATACTGTCATATCTAGTAATTCATTATTATCAATATTCTATTTCTTGGAGTTTCAAGTGGAACATAGGGCTTCAGTCTTGAGTTTTGAAGTCTCATTAGCAGTGATTTCATTTTAACATCATACGGTTGCTAGCCAAATATCCGACTCTCCACCTTTACCTGTCTTTACAACGGACCTAAAGAGGTTTAGGAGTGCATCACCCGGAGATGAAACCCGGATCACATGCGTGGTTAGCGAGCATTCTACCACTAAAGCACCGACCCTTTTTATAAAAATCTAAAATTGCTTAAAACTAACATAGATTTTGTAGACTCAGTACAGCTAGGCTAACCACTAAATTACAGTTGGTGTTTGCAAATTTGTCCCTCAGAACGAATGTAAGATAGTAAACGTTCATTGCCTTTTGCCTAAAAGAACACAAAGTCATTGCCTATCCAAAGATTTTCGAGAAGTAATTTAGTTAAAGAGATATTTTCGCACAACTTTCTTAGAATGATCTTGTATGACTACGAATGAATTACACTGATATTGTGCATAAAAGTTCACAAAAACAAGTGTATGCCCCTGCAGAACTTCACATATTGTTCGAAAAGATTTTCTGTTAAACACAGCTATACAGTGATGGAACATATGACAACGAATGCAATTTCAACAAGTCTAAAATATTCTCAGTCAACGAAATCAGTAAATGTTTAAGGAAGAAAATGGAAATCAATACGATAAAAAGATTCTTAAAGGCTAAACAGCGTCTGTGGTACAGCGGTAGAATGCTCGCCAACCAAGCAGGTGGTTCAGGGTTTGATCTCCGGCCGACGCACTCCCTCACCTCTCTAAGTCAGTATTAAGATTGGTAAAGAGGGAAGGTTGGACATGAGACTAGCAACCCAATCCTATAAAAATAATCCCCATTGCTACTTAAACTTCAAAGCTCTATCTTGAAGCTGTATGTCCCCTTGAAAACTTAACGGAATAAAATGAAGGCTAACCAGGTTTTAAGTTGTACACATTCAGACAGAATATAACTACATTATCAGGTAGTTTTTTAATGCTGTTAGCAAGTAGAAACAAGCTTATGCCATATGCAGACATATTGCGTAAAAAAATAACTAATAAGAAAGCTTGGAACCAAAAGAATAACTTGTCAGTGTGATTAAGCTTCTTTTTTTAGAATATTTTCAGTTAAAAAAGTGACAGTTTTCTCCGCAGTATATCTTAGCATTCGGTTACGAAATAGTTAACCAACCGATCTGACAATTTTACCTCTAGTTGTTTTACTGGACTTCATACTATAAGACTGACACATGGCTTTGAAAAAAGGTTGTGAAAGTATTACCAATAATCTACCTAATATATATTAAGATCTATTTTTATTTAACAAACACTGCATTACAATTATTTAATATTGAAAAAGTCACAGAGAATTGTATAAAGTACTGAAATAGTTAAACAAAACTCGTCCTACCATGTATCAGCCTTAATTTAATGTACAGTTTAAAAGAAAGTCATATTCAAAGACAAGTTTTCGTCTGATGTGTTTCACTATGCAACGCAAAAACGAAAGAAATAAAACATATTATGATACAAAACATCTGTTCCGAGTGTATTTCCTTGAGGCGAAAATCACCGCTCCATATATTATTCAAACTTATATTCTACATCTGGCCTGTCTGTATTCTATTTCTAAGATTTGGAAAAACTCTATACAAACTAAATGCATTCGAAAGAATCCTTTCTCAGTTAGATAGTTGTATAATGTTCATTGAATACAATCAATTAACTGATTGTACTGAATACAAAAATAATGCAATATATGGTGAAACAGATAGTGATTATACAGCTGTAATGAATGGAATTCTCGAAAGAACCTATTCCCTGAACTACAGGTAAACTATTGATGCGATTGATTGAACCTGTAACTGACATATTTATTAGCCCAGTTGAGCTTAAGAATTTGTGATTCAATCTCTCAATGACATACAGTGTTTTCTTAAATCTGAAGAAATGAAAGCATGATTAGTTTGAGTCTTTAAATATTCCCACTGTTTAAAATTAGAACAAGACATCCTGGCGAACAATATTGTTATTTGATCCACAAATGCACCTTTATCAGCTAAATTTTTTAAATATAAAGATATGTAAATTAGAGCAAAGCCTGAAGAAGAACTAACTGAAAACGATACTATTCGCTTATATGTCTTGTTCTGAATAGTTTGAGTTTAACAGCAACATAATAGCTGAATTATGCTGCATCGCTTCTCACATATAAATAACTTAGTGATTCAGATGGACAAAATATATTGAATACTTCTCTTTCAAGTTAACCTCTAATATCTCCATCTTAATATCTTCAACTCAGCACACAATACCAGCTGAAATGTGAGTTTTTTCCCTTTTTCGAATAGGTTTCTTTCGTTTCAATAGATTTAAGTATCTTAGGGAATTTGACTTTCTGACTAGTAATTCTTCTTCGATGATCTTTGTCCATAGTCTGAAGGTTATTCAATAAAAAGTTTGAAAACACCCGTAATCTCAATCTTGCCTATTTTTACTGCTGGCTATTTGTATCACAGATTCAATTCTATTTCTTAGGTTTCAAATGATGTATGGTTACAGCAAAAAGAATGTGATTCGTGTTATGATGTGAGAATTTTTGTGATTTATGTTTATTATACTAAAAGTTCAATTGACAATAGAGTGGTACTTATTCTCTCTACGTTTTCGAAATTGTATTAACTGCTAAGGTAAAATGTAACACATTACACAGTAGGTAAGCCTAAAGGAATTTAAAAGTGAAGATGTATTTGTATATATCATCTTTGAGAATGCTAAAAGGTTCGCCTGATAACATAAAACAAATAACACAGTAAAAAAATCCAAATCCAAAACCACGCAGTGCAGAATGTGCCTGGATAGTTTTACTTAAAATATCCGTCCAAATTATTTATTTTGTGGTATCGGTGTCCCACTGCTCGCTTATTCAATATACTTCATGAATAATCCCCATCCAGACATTAACGAAAACAAAACATGTAGTTCAGCGAAGAGTCTCTTTTTGGTGAATTCATTCACTTAGTTATGCATATTTTTTGTGCATATATCAGTTCATCTGTTGCTGTGGAGCCAGTTACATAGGTTGTTTGACGCGTATCCTGTCCAAAAGGGTTCAAGAACATAATCCCACATAACTACAAAAAGGTAATAATGGCTGTATAAAGAGTGCGATGGTCGAACATCTCGTCAGAATTGGTCATTCGAACTCAACAAACGCCCCCTTCAAAGTGATCTACAAAGTGAAGAACAACCTACCAAAAGCAATACGCTTTCATCTCCTTTGTATTGCTGAAGCCTTAGTGATTCATTTAGAAAAAACAGAGTTATGTATACAAAAGAAAATCATCCAACCACTTCTACTATCATGGTAAACGTGTTGACTTCTACTGACTTGATGTTTGTGTGCTTGTTTATTTCTAACTCCTTTTGACATTTGTAATTTATAGAATTCTTATGTAATTCCATATTTTCCTATGTGCATCCTAATCACGACTCACTCATCAAACTATTCATCTTATTACGTATCTGTACTACGCTTATTCAACTTCTTTTTATGTGTTGATCGACATAAAATTTGCCAGCGCGCCACGAGAAGCATCCTTAGCAGCTTCCTGCAGACTGTTATTCGACAGCTGCCTTCACCGGCTTGACACTGAAGAACACATGACTGGCCAGAAAGAATTAGCAAAAACAAACTATGAGAAAGAGCTAGTCAAGAATCTATTACTCAACAATTATTCTGAAGGAAATAGAGATAGGTCCGACATACTATGAGGAGAACATGAAATCAAATATTATTTAGGCCCTCGAGAGGAACCTGAATGGCGAGTGACGAGTTAGGTGTGGCTCCAGAGAATGACATGGAAGAAATAGTGTGTGGAGGAGATGAAAACTTATGGCTGTCGTAGAACAAGCTAAAGAGAATTGCAGGGAACAGGATGATACTTCTGTCCGTTAGTCTTTCCTGGTCTACTGAAAAAGGACTATTCCATCCTGAGAAGGATGTTGACAGTAGTTAGTAGGACTAGTGGTGTTAATCTCAGTCAGCTCGTGACTACCTTAGTTGATAGGCATCTGAATACATGTGAAAAATGGTCTAAAACCATACTCTCAGACCCCCAACACCCCCTCTATTCCCAACTCTCGCCTTGTATCTCATCAAGTAAAACCAGAAATCAGTATAAAAGAATCTATGCTCGTACAACCAAGTACAGGAACTCAACGATACCATACTTGGCCCGTGTTCTAAGCGACAGAGACAATGTTAGGCGTGAAACCTGTGACTTGCTTTGTTATTAACAACATAATTTCATACTCTTTTATTTCTCTCTTATTTCGTATTCTCTAGTGAACTCCTTCTTCAAACTTACTTAGCTACCTGAAATATTAACATTGGCTTCCTTTTTTGTACTTTACTATATTCCTTCTATTGTGTATCCACTGGTTCCGACTATATCAGCACTATGAGTATTACAAAATTGTCGTGTCATTAACCATCATGTAATTATTAGTTTTGTGGTTGTTTCTCTTATTTTCTATACTTTTCGGCAATATTAAACTGACAATCATTGTTTGTGAAGGCCATAGTCACCACCTCAAAAAAAAAATTTTGTATTATTCAGGATTACTCACACTACCACCACAAACACTGCACTAGACCTTGGTAGACTTTGGTACTTTTTGCATTCATCATTATTGTTTATCCTGTTTTTTTGTTTTTGTTGGTGTCTTCAGATTTATTTTTATTTGTTTAATACTTATTTTAAATGTCGGTAAAATTAGATGCAAATATTGTAGATATGTGCTGAAAATTCCACACTGTACCACTAGTACTGTTTCTGGAATAAAGCAAATTATTATTATTATTATTATGAAACTGAAATGTGCTACTAAAGTTTAATATTCCAGTCAAAACCCAAGGGAATAATAATATATAGTATACCATTCATCCGCAAATAAGACACTTTATCTCCTTTTTCACATTCCATACTGTTCTTTTAGCTGGTAGGAATTCAGAAAAATCGAATGCACAAAGTGCACCCACACATTTCGATTGGATCACTAACTCTCTGTCTCTGTCTCTTAAGGGAGGAATTATTCTACGGTTTTATAGATCAGTGAAATCATTAAATCATTTTCAGTGTGTCCTTCTAAAACTAATGAAGACTTAATTCCAAAATGTCAATATTTATGTCTAAATTCTGAAATCCGCGCTCATAAAATGTCACAAGGGAAAAGCTGATTGTGCATCTGTGTAGTGAAGAAGTAGTTTGTTTAGCTGAAAACTATGCTTTTGACAATTTATTACTTTGTAGGACAAAATTTTATAGTTTATTTGTTACAACTGAAAATGTAGCGAAAACCTGATGCGCATTAATGAAAAGGTTTTATCCAACTGTGGATTTATTAGACTTCACGATGGAAAATTATTCCCTTTATTCATGTACATCTCTAAGCATCACAGATATATGACAGTATCCAATTTACTTAGTTAAGAGTGAAATAGACTGCAGTCAGAAGGTAGGATGGCGGGGGGGGGGAATCTGGTGAAACTTCGGTGTATGAAACACTGTCGCAGAATGAACCGGTTCTTAACACTATTACTGTAGAATTTGTTAATCAAGTCTGTTTCACTTCGTGCGGTGGTTATACTGTGCATACTAGGTTACCTGGGGTAACACATTATATACAAACTGTGACCTCAGGCATTATTAGAATTAATAAATCCCCTACCTTTCTCCAAAATATATGCCTAAGTCCATATTAATCATAAAAAAACTAAGACTTTGCTTCAAGTTTTCTGACTTTCTTAATTGTAGCAATAAAACAAACACTAGAGTCGTATTAATTTAAAATATATTCTGTTGAATAGCATAAAATTCGAAGTAAATGAAAACAATTTTATGAAGTTTATGATGCTTTGATGAATTGTCACTGAGGGTGGTCATGAGAATAATTAATTATTATTCTTTATTCATTCGTCCTTGGACATGTTGAAAGCACGTGTTTTATGTAAAAGTTGCGTCACATCTGCTTGCCTGAAATGTAAATACAGCTGTATGATTGTGAATATTAAATTTACAATATCCGTAGATTACTTATTCACGTGAAATTTCCCTAGAATTCTGGTATAGTTAATTTTTGCAATATCTCAGTATTAAGTATAAAGTCTAACAAGTTGAGTTTCTTACGTAGCAGTGTGAAACAAACTTTATTTAACCTTTTAGAATTTCACGGTATATATTTATATTTAAATAAATTTTTCTTTAGTCGCTGACATTCTGTAAAATGTTGTTTACTAACCCTGATGACGTTGAAAAATATGTTTTGATAAATTATCTAAAGTAATAGACAATATCGTTCTCTTAAATGTGTTGTTCTAAAGTAATAGAGACGGAAATTAATCATTATGGATGCGTAACATTAGCTGTCCAGTACTCCCCGGTTTTCCACTTGTTCTCTAACTGATGTCAGCTAATGATCAGATCTGTAACCAATCAAATCCCTGCAAGTCAACAATTGATAATTAATCCAATGCTCACTAGCGACTGGCTCTACACGGGAAGTTACCTGGAGTTCTAGTGAGGAGTCTTAACCAACGGGGCCCATCATGTTCGGTAGGAAAACAGTTACTCGCCTGTGATATTATCTGCCGGTTGCACCAAATATTGTCAGTTGACGGTAGCCGGAATCCTTGAGCCATTGAATCGGGTCTCAATGGCTGAATGGTCTGCAAGCTCGCCTCTTAACCTGCAGGCCTTTAGTTCGAACACCGATCGTTGAGTACTGCTGAAGAGTCCCAAACTAGTATGAGACAGCTTTCCAGTACTTTCTTGGTTCTCTAACTGATGTCAGCTCGTGGTCGAACCCGTCACAATAAATACTGATCATAATCTGTCGGTAAGGAATGTAGTGTGTTACACGGCAGTGTTGTCATGGTCCTCTGTGAAATATTGAAATAGTTTAATAATATTCAGATGGCAGACAAATATGAATCTAGGTTTTTTAATTTCTCGATCTTATCAACAAGGAATATTTTCAGTCTTATAAAAACCACATGTTTTACTCGTTGTTCAAAAAATATTTTTCACGTCTCAGTTGTTCAATGGACAAATAAAACCTTTGTTGTGCTGAATCTGCTGCTGACTGATATAATCTAATATCTAGTTATAATACTCTATTATGAAATCTGTAGGAAGCACAAATTACTAACAGCATTATTGTTAAATTTAACGAATAATACGCTGTAAACATTTCTCTAGAAAAACTGTATTTGACGCATTGTTATTTGAGTAATAACCATACTGGGTTACCCGACGCATTAAAAATTACTATTATTTTCTAAGTTGTTTGATTATCTGTGTTTTCATGATCACTGAGGTTATTTAAGTAGTTGAATGTTTGCAGGAAGTGAACCGTAGACTTCGCTATTTGTATTTCTTGACCCCATTACTATAATCTGCAATGTAAATCTACCTAATTAACATATGATTAGTGTTCGTTGAGATATGTACCTGTAAAGCAGATTCTCTGATGTTAAACAGCATGCATGATTGCTTGTTCATGTGGGAAATTTAATAGACTAAGTGGGATTGAAATATACTACATTTTATTAATTGTTTTCACTATTTCCGCCTAACAAGGAGATTAGTAAACATTAGTAGAAACTAAAGAATAACAGTATCTACTGACTTCGGTGACCCAAAAGTACGTCGATTTTGTGATGAAAGTAAACGGATATAAAACATGTTTTTATGAGAGTTTCTGACTTTGAAATTCTTTTAGCTTTGTCAGAAAAATAAAACCTCATGTATCTGACACTACATATATATATTTTATTAATGCAGATTTTGGATCTGCTAATGGGATTGCAATTGAAATCACTGTTTTCCAGATTGTATTCAACATGAAAGAGAATTACTTTTTGAACTCATCTTCAAAATGAATTTAAAAACCTTAGAAAAGGTCGAAATTCTAGCGTCACATTAACAGGTACAGATTAACCACTATAGCGTTAACTTAGTCAGAAATCATCACTGTCGACATTTGAAACCTTGATTAGAACAAACACTGTTGAAATATTTTAATTATTGTCTTTTTACAAAATAATTTCAACATATAAAGTCCAAAAAGGATTAAACAAAGTAATATTAACTTTACAATTAGATCTCTATCTATGGCTTTTCTCTAATAAAAATAGCATTTTTAATACAGTACAGAAAAGTTTTACCAATCTAGTGGTGATAAGTTGGTTAACAATAATTAGTCAGTATCAACGTGTCAAAGGGGTGAGAATTAACCAAAAAAATAATGCAACAATTAAAGGAAAGAAAAAGTTGCAAAAATTAAACAAGTGGATCACATAATGCATAATTTTGGAGAAAAATAAGGATTAATTAGAAAATAAATGAGTGTTCCAATTGATTTCGTAATAAGTAAGAAGAACTAATCACAGTAATAAAGCAATTAGGGTACTGATAATTTATGAAAGGCTTCCGGGGTGGAGGGAGCGAATGTTATCAGTTTTACGTATTGAAGGCCAATGTAAAGAGAATGTCTGTGCAAATTTCTTCCGAACACTTAGGACTTGCTTCTTCAGGTGGATACCGAAGGCCTCATTTGTGGTGTCGAAGACAAATGCTTAAAGCTAAATTAATAGAGGTTAGAATGCGATTAATGACTTAAAATGCTTTATTAATATCAACTAAAATAGAGGTATAAATAGACCTTGTTTGTCCCTGGCTTAACTCTGCAGAATGACGTTTGGAAATCTGATGAGGAGCCTGCCTATTTATATACTTAGTGCGACTACCTCCAGGGAAGCAGTCAAAATGATGTATATATATTTATATGAGGATTTGATTGCCTTCCAGATGTCTGAATGGGGATTTTTCTCTGTATCATGTCAACAGACCACTATAAAAACAATTCCATTATTGTGGAAAACAAATCAATGTGGCAGTGTGTTTCGTAATGTTTTGAAGTTTAACTTGAAATCAGACAGAAATCAGTGACCCATTAACTAAAGGTCAGCCCACTTCTCTTAATTGCAGAACTACAATATGGACTTTCTGGAGTTTTAGTGAATGGCTGTGACCAATAGGATTCACTAGGTCGGGTAAGAAGAGTAGTACTGTATGATGCCAGTCAACATAATTCAGAATTCACATGGAACTGGATTCCGATCTGGTGGTTAAATAATCGATAGGTTCTCATGTCAGTCTTAATGTTTCGGCTTTCGTCGCTGACATCTTTGGAGATGCGCACTGCTGAAGGGTTTCAAGGTATAATAGATTCTGTTCAGTTCTGTAGGTCTTCCTGTGGTTCACTAACTGATATCAGTTCGTGATGCAATCTACTGCAGAATCAATCAAATCCCTACAAGCCGACACTTGAAGTTTAATGCAAATGGTCATGAGTCTGGTTACATAAAATCGCAGTTACCTAATCTCACTGAATCCTACAGCTAATCACACTGTTTTCCTGCGCTCATAAACAGCTGTGTAGTTGGTTAATCGTAGACTTAAATGTTGAGTAATACAAAGCTATCAAAGATTATAGCTTGAATGGCTTCGAATATGACAATCATGCTGTCGTATAACTATAGTTCGTATTTTTCTTCCTCATGAAAGCTTTTGCACTATCCATGAAAAAGCCATTATTTCTTCAATTTACGTCATAACATTTGAATTGCATATGATCTTTGTGCAGTGTGTGTCACATACACTTGGTACTGTTCAATCTTATGAAATTCGCGTTCAAACTGAACACAACAAAAAAATTAACACGTGATTCACTGTTACTGCATACGCAATCATTTGAACAGGAATAATCTAAAAAGGGTTAATCTGTATTTTTAGAAATGGATTAGATTGTTATTAAATACACAAAAGGTAAACTAGCCAGTGCAGAATGACATTTTTTTTAATTTGAAGAAAACGAAGACATAACCCATTCGTACATATTAATAATTTAGCCAGCACAGATTCTATTCGAAACGATTTGTTTATGTCAACTGTCCTATTTTTAGGAGGATGAATCACAAACACACACCATAGGCAGTATTTCGTATTACCTAAGATTGTGCAGTATGAATACAGTTTTCCTATGACAAATGTTCTAAAACGCAATACACAGTTTTCAGAAATTCAGTGTTTTTTTGAAAATATCTAACTTTATTTAAAATGAAAAGGAGAAACAAAACAAAGACTTTCCTGACATCACTGATCCTTTATCTTTGTATGCTAGCTGTGCGTTTTATTAGTATTTTCTCTCTTACAAGCTTTTGTCAATCACGCCTACTTGTAGTAGGATGGTTGATGTAATAAGAATTATTTGTGTATAGTTGTGGAAGAATGAGATGAAGACTTCCAGTTAGAAAGTTCTAAATATAAATAAACTAATAAGTGAAATTAGCAGTGAAACACTAGAAAATTCAACTAACTGAATATTACATTCGTCATATAAATACTATAAGTTTAAGTGGGTTGATGAATAATATAGTATAATAAATAACAACATATATATGAACTATATGCATATATATACATATATATCATATAATATATGCATTTACTGTTGTCAGAAAACTATCAGGAAAAGCCTGACAGTGGGAAGTTCAGAAGTGCAGAAGTTCAAACAGAAGTGCAAACCATTTCAAGTTGTTACATTCCATATAGAACACAAAGGTATGAAAAAAGAGAGCGAATTCAAAATAAAGGAGATTTGAAGCTCAGGTATACGATTTGAATTAGTTGTGTTCTCTGAGCTGGTTGATTCAATCGAGAAGCTTTCTCTGTCCTTCTAGACAACATCTTCAGCGTAGGTTTTAGTATAGAATGAACTCATTTAAATTCTCCATGAATGATGTAATTGTATCTCCTGGCAACCACTGTCATGACTGGTTGTTAATTTACGTCTCTATTGATCATTTTTATTGACTTGGAATTCAAACTTTCTTGTCATGTGGTTTACTTTTTATTAGCTGGTGGTAAATTTGGTCTATAATAATGTGTTTTCTAATTCCTGTTTCTTTTGAGTACCAAGCTTCCAGGAATTCCCTGGCAATTTTGGTATTTCCTCTATTTAAGATTTCGACATTATCCCAGTTAAATTTGTATCCATAATTATCCACATGTATCGATAAGAAAGAATACATATCATGTCTTTTTACAGCCAATTTGTGTTCTTAGATTCGGATTCGAAGGGGACGCCCACTTTGACCGATGTGTTGTTTGTTGCAGTTGATACAGTTTATTTTGTAAATGGTATAAAGACAAAGAATTCAAAAGAATTATAATAAGCAGGAATGTGTGGAACATGGAAAATATGAGAACTTAATGAGGCCGGGTGATTACAAAGAGTAAATTCATCTGCACCACATCATAAATAGTCCCCAGATATTGGTTCCTAACATCCCTAGCAGCTGATACTTCCCTACGTGACTCAAAGTAACTCTCATTGACTTCATTGGTTCGTGCCATGTCTTAGGTTGACCACCCGTAACTTCAGTATATCCCTCTGCCAGCTAACATTCCTCGACGTGGAACGCAACGACTCGACATGCGCAAAATGTGTTTCAGCCATCTCAATCAATGTAGTTTCACAGGCACATTGACTGACTTCTTTTCCTTAACTAGCACTCTACACCTGACATCAGTAGAGTACAATCTATTGTACTATTTAACACGGGAGAAATATAGCCCAATCAGATAAATGGTCAGCACGTATGCACTATCCACTGATTCCATTTTTAATATTATTTATTATATTCCACTGCGTTCTGATTATAGCATACGGCCCGAAGCTTAAGCTTTGAAGTTTCAGTAGCAGCTGTGTTCATTTAACAGGATAGGTTTGCTAGCCTCACACCCAATCTTCTTTCTTTACCAGATTTATTATTCATTAAGCAATGCTTACGAGTCTGTCGGTTAGGGATCGAACCCCAGACCACTTGTGGCCTGGTTGGCGAGTATTCTACCATTGAGCCACAGACGCACAACAATAACAACTTTCAATTGCCTACTTCGTGGTAGATAGTAACAGAATCATGAACCCACTGAGACTCGAACCCAGCCTACAATGTTTCAAAAGCAAGAACTTCATCCAATAGTTGGCCGAGTCATTATTCTGTCTTCAGTTCCCATGAAATTCAAGATGACTGTAACACCAAAAGTGGTTATAGTTTGGCAAATATGCTTTCTCTTTAACCTAATCCCACAATTATCTTTTTAAACTGAATCAAAATATATGCACAATTAAAAGCTTTATTGCAGAAGTCGTATCAAACCGTAAATTTTACTGATACTTATCTGTCATTATTAAGAAATCCAAAATCATTATCTAAATTCATAATTACTTAACTGCTAGTAAAAATAATCACAGAATGATATTCATACCTTTTCGATTATTACAGTGATGTGAAAATGTACATGAAATTGTTTAAAATTTTTCTTGTTACCTTGTAAAGTGTATCTCTACAATGACTGCCTTATTCAGTTCCTTTTCTTTTAAGATTTGAAATAAACAAACTAAGGTAGAAATAAGTGCACGGATCAGTTAATGGGATTATCTTAGTCTTATCAAAGTGCATATATATATATATTCACCACACATATTTCAACCCACTCAGAAATATGTTTATTATGAAATTGCTAATCAATAATCCAGGGATCATGGCTTTCAAGCAGTAAAATGATAATGTAACTAACTGATATGAATAAAATAAGCAATAATAACAAGTGTTTGCTGGCAGCTGTTTGTAATTATTATGTTAGCTATTCACACTGAATTGTGTAGATACAGGTTTATGCTTGGTGATATTACAGTAGGATAAAATAAACATATAGAGTTTAATGTAGACATTTTCAAAGCATTTTGTGGCTGTGTTATGATTTCACTTTGCAAGATTATATATATATTTCACATTATCATGCATAGTGTTCAATTTTCACTGGGTAGCAAAATTGAATGGGAAACGCCTTTCATGATGGAATAATTTCTTTGGGTATAATATTCATAACTTTATCACCTGGACAAGATAATGAGCAATAAATTTCTATCAGAACTTTATCAACAGATAAATAATACTGTACCAATTTATGTTATATTGAACAAAATTTTGAAAAGTTAGGGTCTAGGGTTTTAATTTGGTTCTGGTTTGATGTCAACTAGAGAAGCATGGAAAACCACAGAGTACTGGATAGCCATTTCTTCACAGTTTGGCACGCTTCGGCACCACGCGCCTATGACCCCATCAAGAATGCTTTTACGTGATCAAACTCCGAAAAACATCAAATTCTAACATAAAAAATCTCGAAAATTAAATATGATGCTCAGTAGTGACCGTTTGTGAGACAAAGTTGCCTGGAGTTCTGATAAGAAGTTGTGACCAGTGAGTTGCATCAAGTAGGGTGTGATATCAAATACTCACTGATGACACTGGTTTGATAGTCGTGCTAAAACCATGAACTAACAGAAGTTATAATTCATGAGCCATGAATTCACACTCAAACTGCCTAATGCTCATCAAGTTTGGCCTACTAACCTCAACGTGTTGGATTCGACCCCTGGGATGGTCGTGGGCGCGTACTACTGAATTGTCTTAAACTAAAACGAAATAGCTGTCCAATACTCTCTGGTTTTCAGTGGTTCTCTAAATGAAATCAATCCATGATAAAACTCCAAACACAGTTATTCTAATAGGCAATTACACTCTACCAGCTTGCCCGAATTCTTTTCTTATATCAATGAAAATTTTAATGTCCGAATTTACATGTGGATAAAGTTGACTCACATGCTTTGATTCCATTTTTGTACCAATGGCCAGTATATGAAAAAGTGTACTTTTTCCGATGTTTTTCTCCTTAGGCCAGTTTTGTTTCAATCCGAATAACAGTATTTATTCCGCAAATAGTCATACACTGAAATGAAAACAGATATATTGCACAATATTCAGAGTATTGGTTTCACATAGTGAAATTATTAGTATAATGACACTAAAGAATTTATTAATAGGCTTAGTATACACTTCTATTTTCCTGTGAAAAGTACAAGCTGAAGCTTTTTAAAGCTTGCTGTGACTCAGCATGATGACTGTATGTTTATTAGATTATTAAAGCGGTTTCTTGATGCAGCTGACACATATTTTTTTCTGAAAACACTTTTCAGAATGTACTGCATTTTATAATTTTTATCTTATCCAAACCTGAAGTTCATTAAAACCTGATTGTTGTATTATATCTACAAGATTGTTAGTTTAAAAAACATACTTGTTCCCACTCTACGAATGTTCCTTGATGACTGAATTATAAACACTTTTCAGGCAACAAAAGAGTTCAGTTTATCATTTATTGTTTTTCATAATTTTAGAAAATAAAATATAACACCAGGAACCATATTCCCTAAAACCATTAATTTTTACGCATACATTCCGCATTCTAACCTGAGCTTGTCTGTGAAAATTAAAGCTGTTATTATTATTAACATCAGAATTTGTGATATATTCACTTTATGTAACTGATACCAACGTTTCGAATACTTTACAGTGACTGTCTTTCTATTTAAGTATAATCTCTCGGCAATGAGTAGGAAAAATAAAGGTATCAGGAAACACAGATACATTTCTTTTCATTCTGAAACACAAATTTTCTCTGGTAAATATCACAATAACAATAATAAACTTTATTTGACAATGTTGGGTATGATAACACTTCAAAAATCTATTGACATAGGAAGGGATGTAAGCGACTGTGTCTCGGACTACAATTTGTATTTGTCAATCAAAGTTTCTCAAGTTAACTGTCAGTGTTGCACTGACCAATAATGATAAAAGTTTACAGCATAAGTACCGTATTTGTTCATTGTATTACTAGGTGTGATCATACAAACTTAAATAGTTTTTGCTCTTGCAAACTTCATAATATTTCAGATACATTGTGAAAACCCCAATGTGCTCCAAATAAAATAGCGATTTTAAGCCATTTTTTCTGAAACTTGCCATTATTATTCCTTTCAGTTCCCAGTGCAAACTAGGGTTTCAACAGCACATATCCAATTTCTCCTGTCCTCTACAGTTCTTTCCAGTTGACTCCACGATTCCCCATATTCTATTTATCTCCTCAGTGTCATTCCTATACCCACGCCCAACTTGTCGTTGCTTACTTGGGTTCCACCAGAGGGCCTGACGCACGATGTCACTCAGTGATCTCCTCAGAGTATATCCCATCCATCTCCATTTTCTTCGGAATATTTGTTGGGTGGTAGATTCTTAGTTGCTTCATTACCAGAGTTTCGTTTTGCTAATCCTGTCTGGTCGGCCGTTCGACCTTCAGTATCGACGTCGCAAAGGTAAAGTCTGAATCAGCCAGTAGAAATGCTTTTGGTTATGCATCAAGTCACTGGACCATTAGTGATAAGAATCCGAATTTCGTCCTTTATTCTGAGTGCAGTAGATTTCCAAGCAGATTTTACATTTATGAAAGCTTGATTCGCCTTTGACATCGTCATCCATGTCATCTGTAGTTTGAATGATGCTGCCAGTGTAATTTCGAATTTATCTCTTTGTCGATGAGAATGATATTGTACTTTGAATTAAAATCTCTCTAAGTTTATGGATTTTCTTAAAAATGAAATGGTTTCTTTCTTACACATGAAACAACACTAAGGAAAGCTATAAGGTTTGTTTACATCATTATAGTAAATGATAGTTAAGAAGTTAGATAATTATATTGCTTAATTAGATTCCCACAGAAAGATTGAATATTCCTTTTCTACTGTCTACGCTTTATATATATATATATATTTCCTAAAAAACATGTATAAACAATTTTGTCTGGTTGTGCAGATTGCTTTTATGATCCTGTAACATTTAAAGGGAAAACCACGTGATAATGTGTTGTTATGTTTGTTCGCTTTATATTATAAACGCTTGTTTGATACAAGTTAGCATAAAATGAAGAAGACATTAATGAATCGATTATTGTGGAGGATGTTTGCGCTTTAATTAAAAACATTTGTTCAGTCTTTTTTCTTATGCTATCAATAACACTTTTGGTTATAGGAGATAATTAAAATGTACGTATATTTTTTATTGGTGCCGATTTCCTAGCACTTTACACCACTGGTGAATGGAAAATATATAACTTTTTCAATTTTTTTTATGATGGCTTGACTCGACAAAGTATTTTGGTACAAGTATGGAATTTTTAGCATATGATATCGGTAGCCCAAATTTAGCAGGCCAACCATTGATATCAGGTGTGCATGGTTGGCGAACATCCTAGCCGCTGTGCCACTGACTCACAGAATAAGCAGAGAATGACCATACAGTCCGTGACAGAGAAGGAGACTTAGGCCTCTGCAGAAACTGACGTGGAATCATGCTTCTGTCCACGTCAGCCAAAATATTAAGTCGTGTCATCCTGGAGAAAATAAAAGATGCTCTGGATTCGAAACAACTCCCGGGAAAAGCTGGATTTAGGAAAAACAAACAATGCATTGATCAGGTTGCAACGTTACCCATCATTATCGAACAGAGCATACAATGGCAATCGAATCTCTACCTTAACTTCATGGACTTTAAAAAGCCTTCGACAGTTTTCACAGAGACTAGTTTGGGAACTGTTCCAACACTATCAAGTGCCCCAAACCTTTATCGACCTCAACCATTATTTATATGATATGAAACACATCAAGTGATTCACAACAGAAAACTCAGTGATACCTTTGAAGTGAAGACGGGAGTAAGACAAGACTGCTTCCTACCTTCTCCCATGATATTCCTGATGGTGGTGGGCTAGATTATGCAGAGGCATACACTGGACCGAAAAAGCTTTAGAAGATTTGAACTCCTAGCATGATTTACGTTTAAGGTCACACAAACTCGAGGATTTACATGTGAAAATCAATAAGTTGGCAGAAGAAACAGGGAAGACGAGAATTCAGGTGAGCAAAGCGAAGACAGAGGTGATGAAAGTGACCAAACAACGACAGGCATGAATCATTATAAACGGAATAAATTGAAAGAAGTCACTTGTTTCACCGTTCAAGGTAGTTTCGTTTCAACTACTGGTGGCACAGGGTAGGATGTCAAAGGCGGGACCGGAAAAGCAAAAGATGCTTTCATTAATCTATAATCTGTGAAAATCTGACTCAGTCAGCACAAAGAAAAAATTCTGATTTTTAACACCAATTTTAAGTCAGTTCTTCTACACAATTCAGTGGCTTGGCACAAGTGTCACTAAACAGCATTTCCAACAGTCTGCTGCAGACTTTCACCAGTAGCTGCCTTCGCTCGATACTGAAGACCAAATATCTAACCATAAAGAATGAGCAACAAGGAACTCTGGAACGAACTGACCAAGATTCTGTTGTCCAACAAATATTCCAAAGAAAATGGAGATGAATCGGATACACGTTTAATGACATCACGCGCCAGGCCTTCGCTCAAGTGGAACCCGGAAAGAGGAACAACGAGTTGGGTGTTGAAAGGTGGCATGGAGGAGATCGTGTCAGGAGGAGATGGCAGCTCGTGGGTAATCGTGGGGCTTAATAAAAATGACTGCATGGAACAGGATGAAACAGAGATATCCTGTTGAAGACCTATGTTCCATTCGGGAACCCAAGGAATAAAAACAATAAATTTCGGTCGTGTATATCTACTCATCTCAGTCAACCGTTAATGCATAGTTTTATGCGAATATGTTCACTTTCTTGATTACCATTTTTAAAATCAAGTGAGTCACAACATTTGGTTTGAATAATTTATATTCTCGAAGAAAACCATGATGAAATTTCAGCTCGTCGATCTGTGTAAACTGCAGGTTGCTAATCAATCTGCAAATTGCGAATTCAGCAAAAAGTTCAGATAAATTAAATCGTCAGGTGGCAAATGCTGGTTCAATTTTAATAACCATAATTAGTCTTATTGTCTCCAATTGTGACTTTTCTATAGGTCTTATGGTAGCCATTTGTAATTTGAAGTCACCTGACTCAGTATTGAAATTTATTTGGTCTTGCAATCTGGCTAAAACGCTTGACGCAGTTTGGCCCTAGCTGACTAGTTGAAACGACAATGCGGAAAGTCAAAGAAACTACACATCTGTGATTATTCATAAGTTGCATCTGTTTTCCCTGGAATAAATATTCGCCCCTAAGAAAGACGTGTACATCAAGCTACCCTATATAGGGCATCATAGCAGCTTGATAACTAGACAAAGACTGAACGCTGCTGTTAAAAAAAACTTTTTTTGCAGCTAATATCATAATAATTGAGAATGTGAAGCCAATATATCTATCTAAGCCCTTCGAACATGCGAAAAATGATGTCACATCCCACTGTATTTACCAATTTGAATGTACGTGTGGACACACACAAACATACATAAGGAGGACTCATGGATCTCTGCAAGTAAGGGCTTCAGAGCATATTCCTAAATGGCTCCAGAAACAAATGGAATCTTCAGAACCCATTAATGGTGAGAACAGGAGACCTAGCTCTTCTATTGCGAAAAATATTATAGAGACAGGACATAAAATTGACGTTAACAGATATTTTAAACCTATCTATAAAACGTGTTTGGGGCGTATCCTAAAGTTTGTGGAAGCCCTAGCAATTAGAAAGTTTAAACCACCTTTATGCGTTCAAAAACAATTCGTCATCACATTAAACCTTCCTTGTTAATTTTGTTTTGATACCGTAGCAGATGTACTATTACCTCTGCTATTTGGTTTAGTGGTCTACGTTGTTATTTTGACCTTGAATATGTCCTTTTAACTTGACCCAAGTCTATTTTCTCACCTCTTACCTCTTTATTAATTTCATATATATTCCTATGACAAGTCCGTGTGTGATCAGATTGTTCGAAATGTGTCGCGCAAATACATTACACGATTCAGACAAATTACGTCTTCTTATTGCTTGATCTAAATTCATAAAGGGAACTAATTGTTTTGAATTGATATAAGTTTAATCTTTGCCAGCAGGTTATTTAGCATGCTCTTTACCATCAGCTATGTGGTAAAGGCTGTCTGTTTTCATCAAAGCAGAAAATATTCTCCTTGAATAAACATGTGTACCTACACATGTTTTGCCGATAGGCAAATACTGTATAGAAAGAAAATAAAATTCATGCAATGGGAACCAAATCCAATTAGAACTTTTCTGAAGATGTAAAGCTTACTTTAAATGTTTCATACAATTCTTCCCATTAATAAATTTGAATAAAGCAAGAATGACAAATGTACCAGGATAATCTGAGCTCATGTTTTTATTTTGATTATTTCTTGGATTCTTTTCAACTGGTTACAACCTGAACGGTATCAAAATTATAAATTAAATTAAAGATCTGAACAAAATTTTCTACCATGATAATGAGTAAGTGATTGGAACTGAGAGTAACGTTGGTCAGGAATGATTCAATATGTTGAATAATTAAGAGCGAAAAGGATCGACTATTTACAGAAGAACTGCATGACTAAGCTTGGAAACAAAAGAACAGAGTTCAACAGATGATTTGTGGGTAGAAATAAATTTCAACTAGAAAGATTATAAAAAAGTAGTAGGTTGCGTAACCACAGAAAAACACGTTTTTATAAAATAGACAAAAAGAGGAGGATAGGATGAGTCGTGTTTAAATGAAAAATCTAGTTGTTTAAACAGGACGGAAGATGACGTAGTGAAATTTGTTTGCTTTCTTCTCACCAAGGTAGTACAAGATTCACCATTGTCTCTTTCTACGTACAAAGATTTGGTTCTAGCTGTTTGATGGCAATTGCCTCAGCAAAACAAAGCAGGCTAGGTTTCTTTTGTCTATCGATTATTTTGAACGCCTTCAAATTGTCCGCAACATGCCAGTTCTAGTAGATGGCGTGCAATGCTCCTGTTTAATGCTTGTGAACCCTTTAATCTCAGGATCTTTGGTATGTGTTCAGCGATGCGGACAATAACTCTTTTCTCTGTTCTTCCAATTTATGTGTTCTGGCACGTACATGTAAATTGGTAGACGCAGTTTGAGGTAACATGAGGTGGGGGTTTGTCCACTTTTGACTGTCCTAAACAACAGATCGTTTGATAAGCACATAGAAACTTGGCAGCTGTATATGTTCTTTTCAGGGCAGCGTTCAATCTCCATCTCATTCTACTAGCAGTATTATCACTTTTGAAGGCAAGCTGTAGAAAGTTGAGTTTTTTCTCTACTGTGCTGTATTTCACCTTATCAAGACTAAGTTTTCGAAGTGAAACTACATAATGCTTTGCTGCATCTTAGTTAACAGATCCAATTTTAAATCGACCCTTCTACACACTCACATCGACAGAACTGTCAACCAAGTGGTGTCATCAGATGATGCAATGTTACGCGTTTCCATCTCCAGACCCTACTTCTCATATTTTCTGTAAAAAAACCGTAAAGTGTAGGACATCAGTTATGGACGCCAAATTAACCATGATATTTTGAACTGAAGTTCACTAATATAGCTTATTTAATTGTAATTACTGAATTATCATATCAGTTAAATAATGTTAAATAGATAGTCAGTAGTCTGTTTATTGTTTTCGTCAAATCTTTCTACCAATAGACTTATGTTTCTGTGAACAGGTGTTAAAGATGCATTCATCATTTATTAGTTAAATGTTTCATGTAAAAATTAAAGACAGTCACGTGCAGATGAAATTTGTTTCTTATTTTTGTGTACACATACAATACGTATATATTATGCTGAATGAAAAATCTGTGTTTAACTGAAATTTGATTGATAGAAACAGAAGAGACATACATAAAGCAGCCAGTCTGAATTCTATAGCATGCATGCATTACCTATAATGTCTAAATTCTAGAAGACTTAAAGTCCTGGTCATTACCAGCATAATATTCTGCTTCACAATGTAACAACTCATGGATTATATGCGATTCCAGAAAGTTGTACGAAAGTTAACTGTTAGCACACAGAAAATGCTCACTGTCTTGAATTCTGCTACCTAACGCTGAATTTACAGACAATGGATTTTATCTCACTGTGATTACATAACTAAACAGAAATATTCCACCCAGTTAATCGTAAAATAGTGATTTAACTGAGAATCTTTACAGTATGTGGATTACATGAAGACTAAAGGACTACATATAAGGAACTAGGAAGGAGCCGAAATGGATGAAGACTCTGTAAGTTATACAGATGTATTTTTACAATTATTCAAAGAATCTTTAACACTCAGATACCAGGTTTGTGAGGACTATGTCAGTTTTAATATAGTTTAGTCACTAATCCACAATAATGTAGATAAAGCAAGAACAACAGTTTGCGCAGAATAATATGGTACCATCACGTTTTTTGCTGGTTCCTCATAAGCCCAAAGAAATGATTAAGTTTATGTACGAAGCAATTTCAACATGCAAATTTTACACGATGTCAGTTGACATAAGACTGTAAACTAAATAAACAGTGCTCAGAAAATTACACTTATATAGTTTTTACTCAGAGAGTTAAAGTTTAAACAAAAATCAGTGTATGCATACAAGGGCGAAGTAGTTACGTAACAGAGACAAGAGATGAGTAAGATGACGAGTAACTAATACACTGAGTAACGATATAGTTAGTGAAACTCAAATCATAGAAAGAAGAGACAAGGAGAGTTACACTATATAAAAAGGGGGAGAAGTTAAAGCTAAAGAATACATAACCAAATGAAGGAGAGAATGAAGACATTCACTTGATATAAGAATAAAACTTGGGCACTGTGGTAGAGTGTAATTCCATTATGGGTAAATTTTTATTTTGATAGAGTCTCACAGTGTTATACAGTAATATTTACTGATGACGTTTCGAGCACAAACTATTGCTCATAATCATAAACTTGATATGATTATGAGCAATAGTTTGTGCTCGAAACATCATCAGTAAATATTACTGTATAACACTGTGAGACTCTATCAAAATAAAAATTTACCCATAATGGAAAGACATTCACTTACTAGGACAAGCAAAGACTAATAACTGATTCCTTCTGAACCCATAATCTGGGTTTCAAATGTATGATAGCGATTGTTTGGAAAACTTCAGGAGAACTGAACTATTTTGTCTGCTGAAAATTTTAAGGATTTTGCGATGTCCACGACCCATATTGATGAGATCTCTGACAATGACACTACTGTAAACGTTTGTTCTCTTGAGACGTAAACTTTTTGGTACTGGTACAGAAAATCGGAAATGTGCCTTTCTTTCGACAATCAGAAGGTGATTGAAATGTATGATCTTTCTAGCAGATAAAACAAACGCAAATTCTCTTCAACATTCATACTGTTAAAAGGAAACCATTTCAAATTAATATCGCATGATACACACGGACGGATTAACCTTAAGTAGTTGTGTAATCATAACTGTGGATCATCATCTGTCAAGTTTATATGTTAGATGACTGAAGGTAATGGGCAGAAAGCCGTGGACTTAGGTTTCGTGCTGTTAGCACTCGTCATCAAGGCCTATACGCATCCTGGAGGGAACTCATGTCCCTTCTGAGGTTCTAACTCGCTTCATTCAGTGCTGCAGTCAGAGACGTTACCAATGAGCGATTCAAGATAGGGATTGACCTCTTGTGGGATTTTATTGAATACTTAGATTGGAAATTAGTCACTGACTAGTCTTCAATCTAAGAAGTTTATATGTCTTTAGTCAGTCTGGGGTAAATGTCTATCGTTATATCGAAGATCAAACCGGATTCAGAGTTTATTCATAGTGTAATTCACCTAAAAACCGCCGAAACGCCATGCTGATGGTCTTCATTAACCTGAATTTTTAGCTTTGGAGTTTCTAGCTAATCGTCTTTTACCGGTTTGTGTTCAGGGAAATTGGGTCATGAAGGACGATCAACTAAATGAAGGTATTCATTTTCAAGAATCATTGGATTTCAGTGACACACTAACTGCAGAATTTCTGGCATTCTCACACCTGACTATATTGCAAAATACATTTTTCTGATCCCTCATTTTAAAAGTGGATAATAAGGCAGCCTTTCTAATTTATATCTGACACTTTTATAGAAAACAGATGCCAACTATCTTGAAATAAGCTGTGCTGCTTTAAAGTAATATTAACTTTAAACCTGTCTTGTGACTGGCATTTTTCTGCTTGATTACATAAGTGCATTCCTTTTACTTGAAATGCGTCACGAAGTGTTATATTACTGTGTTACTATGAAGTTTATACTAAAAAATTTAGTATGGTGTCTGCAGTTTGAGTTTTCAATAAACATTTACAAAGTTAAATCACCTAAGGAAGTACAATAGTAGATTAAAATTAAGTTATATAGTATTGATAAAATAGTGTTCTAAAATTTTATCATTCCCACATCACTGACTGTTTTGTAGCAGTATAACTAAAATTAATCCCTGTAATGAGTGGCCTTACATTATCACAATTCGGTTTCAACAAATTCTTTATTTGATACAGTTTCATCATCAGTCCTGCTGAATATAAAACTTTACTGACGGATAGAAACTGCATGTGCTTTTGTAAACTGAATAACTTAAATATGTATCCTAAGATGCAGTTATTTTGGACATTTCAAGTAGGCAAATTAGTATGTAAATATTTCCTTGGATTGACCACATGTTTTTGGTTCCTACATTATTAAATTATTACAATGATAACAAACTTATGTAACTTCAACAATGCTGACAATAATGTTTAACCTGTTTGAGTATTAATCACAGCTTACCCTGGTGATAAATTCAAGGGATTGTAATTTAATGGCAACATGCAAAACAGTAACATCTTACATGAGTTCAATGAGACAATGAAATATGAAGAACCCCTTGTTATCAACCGAGATCTTGATTTTACTACACAAAAAGTTATTCACTAGGTACTTTTGTCTTTAATCGGTCTCGACTAGCAGTGGAATTCATACTGTGTAAATATTTTATACAGGTGAATATATTACCAGCTTACGCAAGTTGGACGTTAAGGTGATGAATCATATCACTGTGATACAAAATTTTAAACGGACTAGCAGTCCTATAATAAAACTCTTGCTGGTTTTTAGCTCAACATTCTGTAACTGTCTTTATTTCTAATCGGATCTGAAATACTTCACAACATCTGTGGCAATTAAAATGCCTCTATCTGAAAGTATAACCATTTTCATTTGTGAATCTGCAAAGTAGCTGAAAAAAAGACTATTGAATAAGTAATGTTCTTTTCTGATAACTTCGCTTGTTTCAGGATGAGCTCATTAGCAGTGTATTCTGTTGGACTCACTTAAAATATCCATTAACTGGGCCCATATAGCAAAATAAAGCTGATAAATGTGGTCCAATATAGCAGCGGAAAATCAAATACATGAATAAATCAAATTAAATTATATCCATTGCACAATAGGTGGTTCTCATGCCATGGTGGCCTAGTGTAAAACGTTTTGACATTTGCAGTGATGAACACCAAGTTGAATTGGTGAGTTTGCAGTCCTGTATCACTACTCTTAGACTTGGCTTTACGATGATCACTGGGTATACTGTTTGCACCCACCATCATCTTTATGCAAATACAGATAGGATATTTTGATAGCGATGAGGGTCATAACTATCCTGTGTTCTACGCTCTGTGATATGTAAAAATAAGTGTTTCATTTTATGAATAAGGGACTTCATAGCCAGTTCATTAATCTGATTATAGAAAAATAATTTTAGGCAACTTATCTAGACTATTATATGGGTGTTATGCATAAAAAATCTATTAGGCATAAACATTTGTAAAAATTATATTTATAAAATCCCAGGGAAATTGAAATGATTAATTCCAACGTTTCGTTTGGCAGTCTGGTCCGAACTTCTTCAGAAAAATTAATTGAAATTACCATAGCACAGGTTAATATACAAAAGCTTTGTCCAATCATATGCGCCATGAAACAGGTATCAACATGCATAATAAACAAAACTGTTTGAAATGTGATCAAAATTTGACCTCAGTTTTAATTTTTTTTACAAATGTCTACTTTTCACTCGGCGCCCAATTATTTTGGAACTACTGGGTCAAATCTCGATCACGGTTTATATGAATTATTAGGCCCAAAGTTGTGAACTCCCCAGTGTTTACTTGAGACAGAGCATTGGATATATGCATGGTGAGTAGGCTTATTTTCTGACAAAAAATTATGCAATGAAAGCTCTGTTTACTAACGTAGGTAACATTAAGTAAGAGTGTTCGTCTCTTTACTTCATCTCAAAATGAAACTAGCTCATTTGAGGTTCACTGTTCCTTATGGTCCACATATGAACATCATGTTCTCAGTACTACAAGACAAATGGTGGTTCTAAGGCATTTATCTGGATGTACATCATTCATTCGAATTCCGTAACGTTTATCTTGAGATTATAAACTAAAAGCTGCAAATAATTGTGGCCTACTCTCACAGATTTAATGAACTTATGATTTTAATTAAAAACTTGATCAATAAAACTTAATTTTTAAGATAAATTTGAGTGAGACGAATTTATAACGTCTTAAAATAACATTTCTTAATTCAAAAGTTAATATAGCATAGGGTAGTCTGGATTTACGAAAATCGCTTCGTCTAAATTATGTAATGCATTAAACTAGCTGATTCTATTCAGTTTTTATCATTTTAATAATTGCCAGACAGAATATTCTCGTAATAAAACAAAGATGAAAAACTCGGTACATCTCCTGTGTTTGTAAAACAACGTTAAATTTAGAGTTCTTAATCATCTGACACCCTTTTTCCTACTTATTTGCATTCCGAGTGGAACATAGGTCACCAAGCTATGAGCTTTGATATCCCAGTAGCAATGGTACCAGTTTTACGACGTGAAATTGCCACCCTCAGGTCTTTTTTCCTTTCTAAGATTACTGCTGGCTAGTAAACTAGGCGAGGTCTACGAGTGCTTCCATCGGGAATTTCGACTTCGGGGGTTTTAATCTATTGAAATTTACAGCAAGTAACTGAAGTCACCAGCAAAAAGAATTATCTCGTATATTGTTCCTGAAATCTGTATAGTAGAACTAATTGAAAGCTGATGTGTTTAAATATTTTTCGAAATCTGAAGTAAGTAATGCACGTTTAGGCTCACCTATTTCAATTACTACTTTTCCAGTGTGATTTTATGTTTTCTAACTGCCTACTACATTAATAAATGCATGAAAATTCGATAAAGAACACGACAACTTTTCTCTACAATAGATACATAGCAAATAGTCCTCATTCCACTTTACTGCATTTTACCCAAATTTTGTTCCTTAACGTTAGTCAAACAAACGGTAATGACTCACTTTTAGCAACTATACTCACTAAAAGTAAATCTAAGATTCATCTATGGCTTCCTCAAAATTCAAAGACTCATTGAAAATAATACAATTGACATTAAAGACATCGAGGGTCAAACCTTAAGCCATGTAGTTCCTTGCTTTTATTTGTTATTCAAAATCTATCATACATATGTACACTGTCACTTTGTACTTGAAGCATTCATAAGGAAGATATACGTGTGACGCTTAGACAAATGACTTTGATTTCAAGATTCATATTTCATCTTTTAAAGAGTCCTATAAGACGCTTCATTGGCTACAGACTTGACGAACTGCTATGAATAGTAAAAATTATTAACTTGAGCTTTGTACACAAGAAGTTTTTAGTATTAGGTTTCAGTTATGTAGATTCGTACGACAAATTCAATGCAAAATCTGTGGTTGATTGACGGAACCTAGTTCAGAAAAAAACTCCAATTGTTGACAATAATCTCATTGATAATACTGAATTTTACTTAATAAAAAAATCTAGTTAAGAGCTATTCTAGATATTAGGACACGTGTGGCATAATGCTGCTTGCCTGTAATGATTGATATGTGTACAGTAATTTCAACTGAAAACAATTTTTCTCAAAGATCTCATAGTAGATAAAAAACAGTAGAATTCAGAATACAAAAAAAATAAGCAGAATTATCGGTAACGTTATCATGTTACCCTCAATTGGTTCACTTTCAATGCCTGTGCATTTCTAAATAATTTTACATTGACTGATACTTGACAACATAGTGCATGCATAGTCAGCGTACTCCTGTCGATAAAATTTTCAAATATTTATCTACGTCCAGCTACTACAAAAGTGCAGAACGTCAAGAATGCTTGAACATATGAAAGAAACGCTTATCTGACTGAAATGAAACATAGTTCGTGAGACATTCAAATATAATCTTCTCTTTATTTGACATTATGACCAAAAATGTCTTTTCAAGAACAGTTAGAACTATAATTAGCGACAAAAGATATATGTATATATATATATGCCAAAATATCTAAGTACTGTACTTCATATTGCTTGTAAATATCCAAGAAACAAGTAGAACAAGTCATCTCTAACCGAAATAGTTTCATGCGATACTCGTATCCCTTTCTTTTAAATTCAGTGTCACACACTTTTTATCCGTATGTGTATTTTTTCGTTGGTAGAATGCTCACCATTCACTCATGTGTTCCAGGTTTGATCCACGGTTGACGTACTCCTAAACCTAATCTAGTCTGCTAACCAGTAGTAAGTAGGATAAAGAGGGGAAGTTGGACATGAGGTTATTAGCCCCACTGCGTAAAAGCAACAACATAACTGCTGGAGCTTCAAAGCTTCAAACCCTATAGTCTAGTGAGGACACAAGGAATAAAGAAAATCTTACACAGCTTTTTCTAAAATCTTTACTACTAAAAGCACCAACTGAGAATACGTATGCAAAGTATTTTACTAGATAATGGTATACAAAAGTCATTAAAAATTTTCTAAAACCTCATTATAGTATTTAATTGGTGGATGATGACTAGCAGTGGAATCCAGGATGCGCATTTCGTCCTAATTGAGATTCGTCATCTGGATGTACCTGCATTTCTCAGTGAGTGATGATGTTCCCACCGAGGCTCAAACCCAGCATATTATTTGGTTTAATTGTCAGCAATTTGATGTACATATTCTATATCGTGTATTAGGCAGAACTAAATTCCATCTTCATATTTTCTGTGGTCACTTGAAATTCTGCTACAGACTAAACAGGGTGATAGAAGGCTAAGTGGAATTGATTCACTTGTGACACCTGTGGCTGCTGACTGTGTATCTTTTAACATACATCAAAGTTTCGACTAAATCAATAACTTCAGGCTGAATCATCTAATAACATCAGTTTCTTCAGTGAATACCTGCGACATGGCGTTGTTTACACTGGCTTGAAAGTATTTCTATGTTTATTCAACAGAAATAGCCAAAAAATAACGTAATTAAATAGTACGCTAAATGTCAATGGTGAAAATCAAACATTAACATTAGTTTGTGGTCAAAAACAAATCAAATCCCTGAAATTCAACTCTTGAAAATTAATTTTATAATAAAATTGCATCCACATTAAATTGCTTGCCGTTTATTATGCTTTAGTCTGAAGTTAACATAAGGTTTTATATCGAATTCTTGATCAGAAGGCAAACACACAATATATGGGTACGTATGCAGTGACTAAAACCTAAATATTTCAGTTAAGACGCAGGAAACCAGTTGATTCATTCGTCTGCATAGCTTGCCGAATTTCCGCGAATCACACATAGACAAAGTCTATATTCCATAAGTATCAAACAACGATTGAACGTGACAAATTCTATGGTATATCTCAACAGTGCTGTCCGGTAGCTACACATTTCAAAAGCTTCTCAGGTCCAAACTAAGTATTGAAGAATATTTCCAGCAAATCGGGATCAAAACTATGTCTGCAAGAATCAAAAAGATCAAGCACCTTTTCCATAAACAGCTCAAGGTCAAGTGGTCATTTAAAAGTGTAACCCTGAATTCTTTTCAGCAAAATCGCAGTTGTAGTACGACACATTATTATCAGTTGCCCACCAATAATGATAACAAAGTTAGGGGTTCAAAACAGAAATCAACCGAAAACAAAGAAAAATAATAAGAATTAAGTGAAGAAAGGTATGCAAATGTTAGAAAGATGATACACAGGTGAGCGGAGAAAGGGAAATACTTACGATATTAGTTAATTTATTCAAATAAGTATCAGTACAATAAATAGGTTATAAAAAAGGATTTTAAAATGGGCTCAACCCCCTTTTTAAAGACAACGAATTTAAGGTTACATATATATTGAATTCTATGCTGAAAAGAAGTCACAAAATTGCAATGTGGAAAACAATGTAGCATTTTATAAGAATAAGATGAGCATAGAAGCTAAGAAATATCCATCTTAAGTGACTACTTTTATTTTTAAAAAGCAATGATTTTCACGGATTTTACTTTTGACTGCACGAACGGACTTTGTAGTGTGAGAAAATGTAATTTTCAAAAGCAGAAAAGGATCATTATGGGTAAAATTAATTTTGATGCCACTCTATATGGCATTTAAACCTACAAACTCATTCAGGGACAAGCTCCATAGGCTAAAGGACCCTGTCGGTTGACCCAATTAAACAAAATAATATAATTTACAAAATATCTTGCAATGACTGTGGGTTAAGTCAACTATATAGGTTAAACCAGTAGGTTGGGGTAGTCGGATTTTCTGTCAGAACATAAGAATTTAGCTAAGCTTAGAATGATTGACCCCGTGAAGATAAGTAACTTAGAAAAAAAGCTCAGCAATTGCACTGCATGCATTAACACACAACCATACAATAGCGTGGGAGAGAGTTAAAAGTCTAAGAAGTAATACAGGTAGGTGGAGAGAGAGATTGATTCCTGAATCATTGTTCATTGAGTCTACACCCAACACGTGCAATAGGAATGAGGCATCACTCATACCGGAAATATGGAAAGTACTACTACCAATCAAGTCGAGAGATAAAAAATAATGGAATTATATAAATGAAGTAAGAAAGTTGTGTCAGTAGAGTGATATGATTATGAGCGGCAATAATTTGTGCTCGAAACTTGGTCATCAGTAAATATTACTGTATAACACTGTGAGACTTTATCAAAATAAATTTCACCCATAATGGAATTATAATCTATCACAGTGCACAAGTTCTATTATTATAGAAAGGGATCAAATTGTGTCAAATTGAGTGATATGATCATCTCAAGTGAAATAAATTGAGATTAATTTACGATAAACTGTTTAAGACAAGAAAAATGAGTAGCTATACATAGTTAATAAGAATTGAGACCTTTGCAACAATTAGGGTGATCTTGGAAAAAAAGCCAGAAGGTATTCTGATTTCCAATGGATTTTTATTTTTATGTTCAACTGCTTTATACTCATGTATTCATGCCAACTAAAATTTAACACACTGAAGTTACAAAAGATTTATGAACATTAATGTAATTCAATATTTTTCCATCTAACAACAACAAAGGACAACGTGAGAGCATCAATACTAGATCTTCGGAAGTTCTTATATAAAACGGATACGATTCAATGTGTTTCAGTTTAGTATCACACCTGAAGTTATCATAACAACATGTGTACAGTGAACGAAGTGATATTCCAGTCATGAATCACTCCGTCAATTTACAACAATTGTATGTGATACCTCATAAACAACATATTTAATAATTTCAAACCACAGTACTGAGGACTTACACTTTTTTGTAGTGCATTCAAATAATTAATACTTCGAATTTATCCACTAAGTGAAACTAACAAAATCAAAAAGGCGAAAAGCCATAAACGTTAATCAAAGTTACTTTTTTCTTTAACCACTGCTTGAAGTCAATAAAACCTAATACTCATCCTGTTTACAAACTGTTGAACATTTAAAGTATACCCTTCAGTGTTCAGTGCTAGTAACAGCGGTATATTTACATATATTTGGGGTTTGTTTTGAAGAAGCACGATTACTGACTAGAATGTAAGCCTGTAAAAGGTATCTCTACAATTCCTTTACTAGTCATAAATCAGACATCTTTTCAAATATCTACAAGATGAATTTATTGGTACACTGAAAATCAACGCAAGTGATAATTTAAATTATTATTTCAGTCATAATTACCAAGTTTTTGTGTAGTAACCATTTGTCAGTTTAATGTTTTTGAAGGTTTTGTGGTACGTTCTTGAACCATTTTCAAATATGTTTGGAGTTCAAGATTCCACACAACAATGTGGGCACATCCACGAATGTTAACCATACTTTTCACCCTTAGTTATGCAAATGACTGTTTCAGTATTTTTGGAAATAACCTATTCTATTTTATTACTTAGTTTGTTCCGAGAGAAGTTTCATTATTATCAATGAAAAGGATCTGATTACCACCAATTTACCTCTGTACACACTTTTCAGCAAGAAATTGGAATAATTAATGATAATTTCAGAATATCTTTCCTTATAGCTGGAGAGATTTCGGTAGATTTTTTTCTCCCCATATTATTTATCACACTAATTAGGCGTCAGTGTTTTGTTTCACGTGTTAAGTAATACTGTAAGTAGCGGTGAAGATAAGAATAGACCAGTCGATTGATTTGCGATTATGTATTAGCTGATAATCAAAAGAAATCAGAGTGGGAAATTGTAAAACGGAAAAATTCTCTCTTTCCCAAACCAATCAATACATGTGTGTTTCCCCAAAAACAGTAGACTTGATATATCTGAAGAAAACATCGGGAAAAAAGCTTATACAGGAGAATATCTGCACAGAAATTCAAATTCGGCAATATGTCAGGATGAATGCATCGATTTTCAAAATTTATTTTGCTTCCTAAAGCCAACTTTATATTATTCAATCATTTTCGGCCTTCTTTAACAGCAATATATGTTGAAAAAATCCGTTAACAGATAGATGCATTTTGCATCAAAATTGTTGAAAGCCATATTCGAGGGAAAAATGAAACTGCACAGCGCTGTGTTGCTTCAATAGGTTTTATTTCCCTTAATATGAAAGATAACGGCATGTTTAGTATTGTTACGCAATCTGCAGAAAGAAACTCGGATACTACTGTATTTGTTAAAGGAATATATTTATTAATGCACCAAAAGCAGTTGTCTGTAATAAAATATAGCACAGACTAAAAGTTGAGGCTAAAATGTCGCGGATATTCATTCATTCATAAAAAGATGTGACGAATTTCTAGACCATATTAACTATGTGCACTTAAAGACGGAGACACCTGTTGTCGAAGATATACAACAAATGGAATTCACTTCGCTTTATTTGTACTGTTGCGTTAAGTATTTATTTCTGCTTTAACTGAAGACAGGAATCTGTAACTTACGTATTACAGTCTCACAAATGGCTTACATTATTTTAGTTTATTGAAAACCAGGGGCAATAAAGGACTGTTAAATCCTAGTTCGAAACTTTTCAGCAGTACGCGCTTGTGTTCCCAAGGATGGTTGGAGCGAAGACGTTCAGTTTATTTGACAAGCTTGTTGACCATTCAGTCTCACGGGAGGTCAGTGTCTAGTTCTCGGCCAACACATTCCTACTCCTAAACCCTATCTAATTTACTAGCCCGTAGTGAGCTCGGAAATGAAGGAAGGTTGTATTTGAGTCTGGCAAACCCAACTTGTAAAAATAACATTATCATTACTAAAAATCTAAGCTTGAAACTACATTTTCTACTCAAAACATGGAGGAATGAAATGGAATTACATTTTATACTAGATCCTTATTCCTTCAATGAATTGATTGCATTGTTAATGAAACCGGTTATCACTGGTTCTCTGCTACGACTTCGGGTATATTGCAGGAATAAATAAATAAAGGTGCTTTACTAATTTGAATTCATTCCTGTAAATTTATGTACATCACATAATGAAGAACGTCTTCAGTATAATAAAATGATTTAGGCATTTACTTTCATCACTGTTAACCTTCCACATTTGAAAATCTGATGCAATTAAACAACTTGTATTTTCACCTTGGTTCGCATGAATACTATTAGAATATATGGACTCGTAGCATTTGATAAATCAAAAATTATCTGAAACTGTCTAAATCTTTTGTACACACAATAAAACCCCACCTGAATAACCGTACTCTTTATTACATTGCTTAAAACTATCCCATTGAAAAGATACTTCCGGTATTTGGCACTAGGCTTTCTATGTTCCACTGCACGTAATTATAACCGGCTAACTTAAGATAAAAACTGCCGTGCGAGATAAGGATGCGTTATAGAAGAGACGCTGCAACGTATAATATCCTAAAATCAGCTTACTTGAATTTATAAAGATAATTTTCAAAATAATATGCTGTAGAAAAAGGTGATAATAGAAAGAATGAAGATGGTGAATGTAAAAATGCCCCCCGGAACTGCCAGACAGAGCAAAAGACGGTGGTAGGATCTACTGTGGGAGTTAATAAATCAAACAGTTTTGTTTCCAGTCATACGTGCATAATGTAGGGGCATCTACAAAAAATAAAATGCGACAGATTTGATAACTATCATATTATTTAAGTATTCCTAATATGACAATTATGGAACACTATTTAAGCAAGCAGATACTTATTTTCGGTAGATTCTCATCAAGGTTTATAATCAAGTAATAAAATATTAGCCATAGACATTTGCAATAATGTGGATGAGTAGAATCAAATAATTGTAGTTGAATTAGAGTAGAATAATGGTAACGAAATGGTAAAACTAAGATTAAAATACACAACCATAGCACTCCACTATTTTGATAATAAAGTTAGCAGTACAAACAGAGTAACATTTACAGTTATCTAATGTCACCAGGAGAGATAACTATTCTAGATGAGGATTGAAGGCCATGGAGAGGGGAGGGATTAAGCAAACTTCTTCTGAACACAGAAATTGAGTTGAAAATTATTTTATGGTAACTGACTTAGCTATGCTTAGCAGCCGAAGGAGTACAAATTTAGGTGACTGAGGTGGCACCTTGCATAGAATAGTGAAGGCTGAATTTTTATTAATCTTGTACTCTGTATCCACATGGTGTACCAATATGGAACTCCTGATTAAGTTTACGGCTCCTTTACCTGACTACATTTGACTAGTTAATTATGATGTTTCTATCATTTTGAGTAGGTTGTTCTAATATTTTAACTACTGTAAATCCGCTGAAATTATTGCGGGGTATTTTTGAGTTTTCTTTGAGAAAAGATGCATTAAAGACTATACAATTAGGCTTATCTGCTATCTTATTCATCTACAGAAATGACTCTGGAACAGAAGTGATTTTACAAATTATCGTCTTAAGAATTAAGTGTTTATGCACTAAGTGGTTTGAATATTCATTTAAAATAATTTCAAAGTAAAGCCAATGTTCAGCTTTGCAAACAAATGGATTTCTTGGTTTATCTGACGGAACGATGAACGAGTTTTGATGATTTCTTTTGGTTAGAGATCTATATTTAGTTTCGAATAAAGTTGTGAATAAGAATAACTGTTAGTTGCTTTTTTTATTTGGACACTATTCAGTAAGTAGTGTAATGAGTGTGTCTGGTCATATCTTTGGTGCAGACTGAATTCTATCAGTCAAGCTTGCAATGTGGTCACTATGCTAGGTGGCTCACCTTTATGGTGCACTGTGAATTGGTGATATTAAATGGTTGGAGGCAATCGGTAGGAAGCCTTGGACCTAGGTTTCATGCTAGAATTCTGTCTGCGCCAAAGATAGGACTAGAAACACACACATTACACTAGTTACTAACTAGTGTCCAGTCAAAAATAAATATCCAATACAGTCCTCCAAGAGGTCAATCGCGAGCACAAATAGCTCAGTGGTAACATCTCTGATAGCAGCACTGAGTGACGTGGGTTCGAATCTCAGAAGGGACATGAGTTCCTTCAAGATTGCAGATACGCCTTGCCGACTGGTAATTGCCAACTAGCTCGAAATCTAGGGTCCATGGCTTCCTGCCGATTGCCTCCACCCATCTAATATTAGTTGCTTACTGAGTGCCGCAACAACTTACACAATAAATTACTTAAGTATCGTCTACACTTATTTAAATAACAAGTTCTGTAAGAGCCTCTACTAAAACAAGCAAGTGCACAGATTATATAGCAAGCTTTTGTCAAAGTTAACCTGATAAAATATTTCACTGCAAATTATTTGGTCTTTAAGTCAGTATCCTCATAAACCTTTATTTATGTAGGTATTTCCTAAGTTTTCTTTATCCCCAATTTTCAGGGGCAACACGTTACCCATAAAAGAGGACAGCTGACGACGCAGATAAACAGTAAAATATGCTCTGTAAAAGCACTAAAATATCTTTAAAATATGCGGCTTGAATCTCTTGATTTCTTGTTCATTTACCTACGAAGAGTATTCACAGTTGGTTGGAATATTATCTTAAACACTTAATAATGCGATTTGTGGATACTTGTGCCTTGGGAAGCTTTAAAATATCAAAACTGGATTCAAGTATTGGTTGGTTACAGGATTTCATCATGAGCTGACATCGGTTAGAGAACCACTGGAAAACCTGCAGGGAGTACTGGACAGCTGCTTCGTCCTGGTTTGGGACTCTTCATCAGTACACACCTACCACCAGGGTTCGAACCCAGGACCTTCTGTTTACAAGGCGAGCTCGTAGAGCATTAAGCCACTGTGACCTGATCCAACGGCCCATGAGTTATAACTTCTGTCAATTCACGAAAGATTCTTTTCTCGTAGAAATTTTTTGCCTCAATGAAAGTTTTCTGGCTTCCAAAGTGAGATAGGATTTATATCTTACAACATCAGAGAAAAATGTTATCCACTGGAAATTACTCACATTAAATAATTATCAAAATTTTTAACTTATAGATTGTTATTTAGAAAAATTTTAGACATGGGAACTGATTTTAGATGGTTGGAGGCAATTTTCAGGAAGCCCTGATAGTCTCCAGCCATCTACCATCCATTCAGAGTGAACCACAAACCACTTAGCTTGCTGACTACATTGTATACTTGACTGATAGAATTCAGTCCGGATTAACACCAATTAGTAGACACATGACACTGGTTACTTTCTAATGGGCAGCCAGAAGAGATATGGGAACTTTCTGAAATGCTCTTATGAATGCGTTAAGACAAAACGGTTATGATATCAATATATACATATATATACATATATATATATATATGAAAGTAGTTTTAGCCATACTTTATGGCCCAAATTTGTGTTGTTCTTTTATTTATATTCTCTTTGTGACTTCATTTTGCAAATGGAAATTTCATAAATCTTTTTCCCTGGTGTCTGGTGTCCATTTGTGCACACTGGTTTATTCTGTTTATTAGATACAGATATTTTAATTTCGCCTGTGCCCTATAAAATATGCCGAATACCGCACATAGGAGCAAGATAAAATGTCACATCTGATTTTAAGCATATTCATTTAGTGTTACTGTTTCAAAGGTTATATAATAGATACAAGAAAAATATTTAAGAAATGTGATTTAGTAAATTCAAATTTTTTATCTGAATAATAAGGGAAACTTGCAGTTTAATTGTTGTTGATGATAAGATAGCATAAGTAGAATTCAGTACAGGTGCTGTTAGCCATCTACATCTGAATGACTTCTTTAAGTCTCCTGGTGCACTGTGGTTAGCATAGGATACACACTATGACATCTTTCTCCAATATTTTCCCTCATCTCCTAAACTGGCACATGCTAAATAATTCTTTGCAAGAATCCCAACTTATGTACAATGGAAACATTGTGAAAAAAGAGCATGTACATGAAAATTCGCGAATTTATGATTATCAAATGATCCTGGTAATACGTTTTAATGTTAATGGATATCTGGATAGCGTTCTTAGAGGACAAAGTTTATCTATCCTAACTTATTGAAGGAACTTATTCTACTAATAACCATTTATATAGAGATATGTGGTGGCCTCCTTGAAATTTGGGCTACCAAAATCTTCCATCTCTCTATTGCATATATTTTCTCTCGTTCGATTTGTTTTAATCGATTTAGATATGACCTCTATTGGTATTATCTACTTTTGTGTATATTTAAAATGTTTATAAGCTTCTGACTCGCAAGTTCCTACTAAACTTAAGGAAAAACATGATTTGGGTGGCAACGTGTTCCAGTAGATGAGATAACTGTTCTTCAGTTAAGTTCTTAGGTCTCAAAATGTACTTCTGAACATCTTACAATTAGCTTTCAACTAGATATCGTAGATTTCTTGAAGGAGACAAAGCAGATATATCATAATGGTGTGGTTTGTGCATCAGTTCAGAGACAACTGTTTGTAACAGGATATATTGCCAAATAATATTTTACTTGAAGACAGTGTATGAAGGGAAAATATCGTGCAATAAACTCTACTGAAAATTCTGTATATTTTATAAATACTATCCAGAATAAAGATGTTATTAGTATTCTATTTTCTAAGAAAGCATTTTACATCTACGTCAGCTGATTTTAGGAAACATGTTTTCAGTAGGCGATTTTGTTAGTGTAATATATACTGCAAAACATTTGGAAGTGACGGAAGTGATTCGAGATATTATTTCTAACACAACATGGTACATGAAGTAAAATTGTGCTCCAAAAGGTATTTAGTTAATGCATAGCAGAACATTTGGTAGATATTAGTAACTTTTATTAGCTTCAGTTTGGTGTACAACTTTTTTAAAAATACATCTTAGAAGTAAAATTGATCCAGTCAGAACATTTCTTCAAATAACATATGATTTTGCGCTGACTTTCCATTAGTATGCACGGATTTATTCCTACGTTTTCCTTCCACCTACTATTTGAACACAAACAACTTCAGTCCGAATATTGATTATTCTTTTCATCAAATTTAAAATCTTATCAGTAGATGTCTGCAAGACTAAATTATCATCTGCAACTATCTGGTTACGTTTACTAATATATTCATAATATTATTGCGAGTCGCCTTTTACCTCTTCACTCAAGGTTGTTGTTCTCTTTATGTTTATGAAATGGAATTCGTTTGTGCCGCATTACTATGCTTAGTAAAAATGTTGTCCCAATCACTTCAAACATTTATCTCCGAGTGATATACTATTCAACCAAATTGCCGTTTTTGATTTTGATTTTTTAATGGAACCTTCAGTAATGTATACTTACCAGAAATCACTTTCAGCTTTGAAATATGTTGCCGTTCTTTTACTTGTGCGATACTTACATTTTGCAGGATTAATCGTCATTCATTTGTCAATATTTTTACAGTGACATTCATTTTATAACCTCATTATAAATATTCATATCACTGCTTGATCATTAAGGCAATTGTACCGACCCAATAATATTTACCTAGAAGTATTCAACAATAGAAGCTTTTCGTCACATATGTGGTGTATGGTATAATGCAAATCTCATTTTGTCATTAGATGGTTGGAGACCACCAGCAGGAAACCTTGGAGCTAAGTTTCGTGCTGTTGGTACTCGTCAGTGAGGCGTATCTGCTATCTTAAAGGCACTCATGTCCCTTCTGAGATTCGAACCCGTGTCACTCACTACTGTGAGCAATCCAAGCTGTGATTAACGTCATGTAAGACTGTATTAGATACTTCTGGTTGCACACTGACTAGTATCATGTATCTACTCCTTTGTTTATTGCAGACTGAATTCTATCAGTTAAGTTTGCAATGTGGCCACCATGCTAGGTGACTGCATAAGTGATGCGGGTTCACATCTCAGAAGGGACATGAGTTTCTTCAAGATTGTAGACACGCCTTACTGAAAAGTGCAAACAGCACGAAACCTAGGTTCAAGTCTTCCTGCCAATAGCCTCCAACCATCAAATAACTACAATCCTGAGTGCACCGTGATGGCGAGCCACCTAGTATGGTGGCCACACTGCAAACTTGACTAATAGAATTCAGTCTGTAGTACACAAAGGAATAGACACATGGCACTAGTTAGTGTCTATTCAAAAGTAAAATAATCTCATTTTATAACTGTCTGCTAACTCTGATCTAAACATATTCGAATCCTGATAACTTTGGAATTAATTAACTTGTTCGTCAATTTATTTCATTTTGTCTTACAGGAAGAGACCATTAAGAACGTGCTTTTGATCACAATAACGCAGTATGAATTTCACAACGGAAATACAATGAATGGAAATAATTAATCCGCACTCATAGTAATATTAATAGCTTTATCCAGAATAGCATATTTTCATTCATTACAGTTATTTTAGCTTGGTTTTATCTGCCTATTATACAGAATCTTCAAACAAAACAGTAATTTGTAGTTATCATTCAGTGGGATTTCGCTGTCTGTAAAATGCTCCGATCTCCAACGTATCTGTCCCATCAAAACTGGCCAAGTGGTGTGTGGAAAGCCATGCGCGTGAGTTCAGATGGATCTACAAGAATGTAAACGAGTGGTTAAGACAAAGTTTAACTGAGTAAATCTGAAGAATTAGGCTCTATGGAAGATTGGACAGCTCAGTGATTTAGGCAGGCAACCTTCAATAAAGACATCTACTGTCCTACATCTCCTTTTTTTCTGAACAACAAAATGTACAGACCTCATAAAAAACCTGTGCAAATATTAGTGCTAATAAATCAAGTTTTACTACTATGAAATTATCAAATATAATTAAAGTGGGCTTTGAAAACTGAAATAAGAGTTTTTGAAGTGCCTGACGTGCAGATTTCAGCTTCTTCTCGTATCTAATTCTTAGTACAAACGTTTCCAGAAAAGTGGGATGTCATCACACACTGAATTTTTCTAAATCTGAGTGCTTCTAAATCAGTAATACACACATATTCACACTAAATCGTTAGAAGTATAAGGTTACTAGCTGAAATGGCGTAAGACTTCAAGTTATGAGCTTACTTTTTGCTGTTTTCACTAGTCAATTAATAATAAGTTAACAGTTTCCTTAGTAAACCTAATTTATTTCGTGGATACAGTTTATGTCTATGTTAGCTAAGGAACGAGCAGGACTAATAATCCTACTTAACTATGTACTCATTTCAGTAACTTGCTACCAAACTCTGATCTACCTTTTTTATTTTATTTCCTTCTTTGCTTAAAGGTTCGGCTAGAGACTAAATTGTTCCCTCAACAGTCTACATAATTTTGTTTACGCTTAACAGAGACCAAAAGTATTTTGTATGTGGCTTTAACAAGTTTGTTCAATTTAAAATTATCAAGTTCCTAAACATTACTTTTATTCAAGTTAGACTAAAAAAAGTCATCTCCTTAGATATCCCTTCAAATCACAGTTCAACACAGTTGATTAATTATTCTAATTTTGACGTAGGAAAACCTTAATGAAAGATCAAAATCTACAGAAAGTGAGGAAGTAACTCACTACAATTTTCGATTTTAAATTCTTTTCATGCTTTGTATCATCCCACGTAAGAATGTTTTGCAGCCTGAAAATTCAGATGGAATTATAATGCTCCTATGGCATCAGATTTCTTATGTCTGTTTCTGCTATTATGCCGAGACACTTATAGCATGTCCACATTTTTTCCATGCAGCTTGACTTAAAGGTGAACAAAATATGATGATATGAATTTACATACTCATTATTTTGTTAGATATCTTACATGTTGAGGAGAATTAGCTTATTGTGTTAAGCACCTGACTCACAGACAAAAGATCTCTAGCTCTAGTCCCTCTCCATCTACTTTATCTCAGGCAGCTGGGTAGAATCATCAGCCCTCATACAATAGGTTTGACGCATTATTCCTGGTAATTGAATTTAAAGAACAGTGTCACAAATTGAGAAGAATTATATTCACTTAAAAATCCTACAATTTATTTTGGAGAGCAAATTATCTGTCATAAGACTACATAATATGTTACAGTCAGCCATCTCACTAGAAAAAATATGGGCAAATAAGAAAAAGCTAAGAACCGATCAAAACCATATATTTTGTGTGTACAAAAAATCAGTTTCAGTTTGAGAAACTGTCGGTAATTGAGAGAAAATTGTGAAGTGGATTAGTACGGATCCGAAAGATGAGTAAAAATCTCTATTATTATATTATTATTTCCTTGGGTTCCAAGTGGAACATAAGGCTTCAACAACACATCTCCACGTCCTCCTATTTTCTGTTATCCTTTTCATCTGGTTAGCCATACAACTGCCCATAATCTCTCATCTCCTCCTCCAACTCACACGATCTCCTCTATGTCACGTGGCACTGACGACCCACTCATCGGTTACTATTGGGATTCCACCCAAGTAATGGCCTGCATTGCACGCGATATCATTCGACGCCTTCCTCAGAGTATGCCTGATCCACCTCCATTTTCTTCTACGTATTTGTTGAACGATAGGCTCTTGGTTAGTTTGTTACCTGTCATAGTTTCTTGTTACTAATTCTTTCTGGCCTGCCATTTGATCTTCAGTATGGAGCCAGTCAGCGAAGGTGACAGTCTTTGATGAAAGTCTGTAACTTGCTGGAAAACCTTTTCGTGACACGCTAGCCATGTTTCTGACCAGTACAGAAGAAGTGACTAACTTGACGTTTTGCTGAAAATCCGAATCTTGTTGCCTGTGCCACTGAGTTCAGAAGATTTCCAAACTGGTTTCAGGTTGATGAAGGTGTATCTTACCCTTCCGATTCTGACTGCCTTTGACACCTTCATCCGTTCCGCCTTTAGTTGAAAGGATGTTTCTTAGATAAGTGAAGGAGATAACCTCTGGTGGTGAATGGTGCTGGCTGTTGTTGTTGAAGTTGGTTGGTTATCTTCATCACCTCCATCTTCTCTATGTTCAATTGGAGTCCTGTCTTCGCCTTAGAGCTCTTCAGCCAGTTTTTTGGTTTTTGCCTGTGAGTCTTCGACCTAGTGGGACATCAGATATATATCATCTGAGAAATCCAAATCTTCTAGAATCTTCTTACCTGTCAGTCTAAAATGTTGTGCTACTTGGCGATGAACAATTTCATTCTTATCTAAACACTCCAGTCTTCAAAACCTTAGACAGGTGAAATATTCTGCCATACGCGTTTTCATTTTGGCGATTTATTCTTCATTTAGGCATCGATTATGAGTACTTTTTTGAACGCTTTTTATCCACTTCAGTTGAAACTGTGTAGTACCTTCAGCTAACTTGCTTATTTTTTAGTAATGATAAATGAGTTACTTAATAAAATATCAGTAGTGTATCAATATTGAGACAAAATAAAGTCGCACCACAGTTGAAATCAGATTGATAAATATTGTCAGTTTTGAATTTGACAGTAAGCTGCTGATATATATATATATATAATCGGTTTGCATGGTTATTTTTTCCAGTTTCTCGAAGTGCATTTGTCTGCCATGTACCAACATGCAGTTTATTTAACAGCGACAGGCCATTTCATGTTATCATACTGCACCTTAGTATCTTCTTGAAAGTATGGTCCATTATTTTTGTCATTAAGTGACAAGCTCAAAATAATAATCTTATCGTAAATATCAAGTGCTAACGGCGTGGAAGTTTATAAACTTCAATTTTACGTTGAGTACTGTTATTTCATTTCATTTTATCTCTGACTTATCTTACGTTTTTCCTAAGTTTAATTTCTACCAATCGGAAATAGACTTGATTTCAAGAAACCTTTAGTCCATATAGCACACAAGATAATACAATCTTTTTGAATGAGAACTTTGACTGATTTTAGAGTGACTTAAACAACCTATGCAAGTATCTGAGTATGCTGAAACACTTTCATCCGCTGTTAAATGTATGGTATTACTACAGGACTGGTTAACACAAAGAGTGAATCAGACGAATATGTTGACCACACTATTTATTCGTTGAGTTTCATGGATCCTAATGGTTCAACTGTTGACAAAATTCTACTACGGATGACGATGGTGCAGTTGGAATTTGCTGAGTTGTATCGTCATTGGGACACGAGAGATATCTGGTTACCTATTCTACTCAAGAGTTCGTTCTGTTGTACTTAACGTTCAAGAGAAATTACCTCTAACTACAAAATACATTCAGAAACCCGAGACTTTCCAGTGTAAATGGGTTCTCTCACTTAGATTTTTTAAGTAGTGAAATGTGGTAAATGATAATAATCCTAGAGGTTGGATGTTAGTTAAAGAGTAAAAGTTTACTGGTGAATCTTTAAAATCTGATCTACTGAGATGGCTAAAACAAATGTAAAGCAAGGGAAATTACTGCCTCCTGTAACAATAATCATTGCTATACAAGGTAAAATTAGCTTGCTAAACTCATGTGTGATTAGATCACAAATGATACCAGTCATGAAGCCACCAACCTATAATATAGACCCAGCAGGAACCATTGGTTGCTAACTGTTCGTGACATGACGCGAAATGACTCAGATTTGTGCAGATGCATTCTTTCCTCGTCACCTACAAGATTCTTACTTTCGTTTAAAAATATCTCCTGAAGGCGTATTGATGACGAGTCTCAAACTAGGACGAAACAGCTGTCCAGTACTCCCAGGTTTTCCAATGGTTCTCTAACTGATGTCCATTCATGATAAAGTCCTCCAAACAGTCAAACAAAATTCGTACAAAACCAATACCTGAAAATTGATCTGATGCTCATTAGCAACTGACCCTATTCAGGCAGTTACCTGGGGTTCTAGTGGGAAGCAGTAACCAGTAGGGTACAGCTGGTTGAAGCTGAGGCAGTAACTCATCGAAGAAGACATTGCGAAGTGGTCGCGCTATGTCATTATTGAGCAGAAGTTAGAAATGATGGGCTGGCCATTGGATCGGTGTCCCAGTGGCTTAGTGGATCATGGGCTCGCTGACTTTTAACCAGAAGGTCATGGGTTCGAATCCTGGCAGTGGGTGCGTACTGATAAAGAGTCCTAAACTAGGACGAAACACACATATAAGTCTGCCATTGCAATTTGTGTCCACTTTTCTTGTGAGTATTCTCAACAATGACAAATGAACCAATTCAGTTATCTGCATTGTTCTATAATAATCGATCATTCATTAACTTATTGGAAAAAGTAATTTTTGAAAATGATGAAAACTGAACTTTTTTTGGTTGTTCGTGGCTAATTGAATAGTCTTCATTTTCATCCTTTTTTCACTCCATCTGGCTGTTTTAGATACAAAGTTTATTTTCCAAACGACATAAGTGTTGTTAACCTATTGAACCATGTTTTTACAGTGCATCAGACTGCAGAAATATCACAAAATTTCAATGCAAACTGAAGGCAAGATCACTGAATCCCAAATATTTCATTGAAACATGGGACTAAACAATCTTATGTTATATAATCAGCGTCAGTGGAAAGAATTCTGTTTAACTTAAATGTCATAATTTTTGAACAGTTTATGGAGCAACTAGGTAGACATTGATGCCCAACTTAGCAGGAAAAAATTATTCCAACTGATTTTAGTGCCACTGTTTTTTGACATTACACTTAACTGTTTGACAGTATTTTCTGCATGAATACTGGATTTAGAAAGGTGGATAATGTAAGCTGGAAAAAATACTCCCGTAAATCAAGTGCATCATATCTTTCAGTCTTGAAAATGTCACCTTTAAATAAACTATATATATATATATATATATATATGTCTGACAAAGGTGTTGTGAACTGGGTATAATCAGAAATTTTGACTTTCATAAAAGCATCACCGAATTTCAGAAATAAATACAAACTTATACACAAAAAATATCTACATCAGTCAAAATACATTCATTCACTAGTTTTCAATGTTCTGTTGCTAAGCGACAACCTAGTAATCTCTTACCATTACCCTATGAACTGAAAACAATAAGAAAATTTCTTTTCAGGGGCGATGTGTAAAAATATAGGCTAGAACTGCTACTCTCACTTACCAAGAATTTCATGGAAAAGTCAACTTTCACATGCAAGGAGATGGCTGTAAGCTCAATCTTTCTGGAGGTCAGAAAAGCGCTGTGTAAGTACTATAGATGATCTGAATTGGAGAGTATAACACCTCACCTATTCCGGTGTAACTGCATATTTCATTCGCCACACCTCCACCAGAACTCACACAACCATCTGGATATGTGAACTTTATGACTCGTTCATGCAGTCAGTCTGCAAAAGTGATTTTGGCTACACACTCTCACCCGTTTTTTAAAAGTATTTCTCATTAGTATGGCGCAAAGTTAATTGGAGAATCATTTGCTATGTGTAGGAAATTTTTTCATCGCATTACATTATACAGCAGTTGTCAAATGAAATTATGTATTACCGAGATAGAGTGGAACTGCAACTTAAATCGACATGATCAAGAATTACTAATGTTTTGGATACTTGTGTTCAGATAGCAACAAATATAGTTCTTAACAATTTTAAACATATATATATTCATTGTTTATTATATCAGTTAGCAGTAATCTGAATAATGGAGGATGACTGAAATTGAAATAAAAACCTGTCCGAGTGGGACTGAAATTAGACACTAGTCTGACACTCCATCAACTGAGTTACAAGACCCAGTGCCTAACTAGGTCCCATGTGATCACATTCATAGTGAGTAACGCCCAGATACTATCTGGACGAACTTTACCGTCTGTCTGATTTTGCATCAGTCACCAATCTTAATTTTCTTCTGCCGCAATTCAGGTTTTAATTCTGTCTGTCAAACCAAGACCACCTGACTAATCTTTACGTTCATCGTAACCATGTCTTTTACAATAAACTGATTTCAGCCATAAGACCACTAGAGAAATCTTGATTCGATGACTTAAATAGTTAATCTCTCTTTATACAAGTTTGACCACGGATTGATATCACTTAGAGAACCATTGAAAACCAGCACTGGAGGACTGGACAGCTGTTTCATCCTAGTTTGGGAAGCATCGGCAGTACGCACCCACCGCCAGGGTTTGAAACCAGGACCTCCCGGTGACAAGGCGAACTCGCATTCCATTCAGCAACTGGGACCCGTTTCAATGGCTAGCCCATGAATTCTAAATTCTACCAATTCGTGATTTAGAGCGCCGACCAAACAAAGTAGTCATCGGTGGGAACTCCATCCTCACACTTGACTGGATGGACCTCACTGGTCACGACTTCTCACTAGAACTGCAGGAAATTCTGTCCTTTAGCAAGTCACTAGCGAGCATCAGATCAATTTTCAAGAGTTTGGTTTGTAAAACCATGTGTTTCGCAGTTCTAGGGATTCTATGTCCATACCTTCTTACGATTGAAGGAAAATCCTTTTAACTACTAGCACAAACATAAGTAGCGTAATGTTGTTTTTCAAAATAAACGACTTTTATTTCACGTTTATTAATTCAAATAAACCGTGCTAAATGAGTGTCTACCGATTGTATCTATTAATTCACGAGTATGCAGCTTTTTAAATCCTTGGAATATTTATTTTACAGATGGCTAGACAAAATATTCTGAACCAATCTTTAATCATAATTGACGTTTAGTTGACTTGGTGAAAACAAACAAATGTAAAATAATGAGGTTTAATGTTAGTATATAAATATTAAGACCACGAAAACTATTACCTTCTGAAAATGGCAGCATCTACAATACACTAATGTAGATTCAAAACATCCTTGTAATTCTGTCTGGTTTCAAATGCAACATAAAAGAGAAAATGGTAAAGAATCTGCTCCTTTACGCCATTAATAATTAAATGTTCCGACGTCTAGATAAACTTGAGGATAAAGTGTTACAAAATATGTCTTGGTGCTATGACTTAGTAAATCAACTAAGTATAGTACTATGATGAAATTAAACACAGTATTTAAGGAGGCAATATGCTGAAAACGGAGTAGTATTACTGCCTGAAGAACTTGTAGATCAACTGAAGTGACGTCTGATGAAAGTGCACGTTAACTGACCTATAAGTCCAACGCCGATGTCTATTAGCAATGAGTAACTGTTTTCCTCAAAACTATTATTATATGTATAAATTTAACTTCTTCTCTGGAGACAATTATTTCGTCATTAAAATTTATTTTTATATATAAGTTTGATGGGAAAATTGGATAACTAAAAACTGCCACTCGCTTCAATTTGGAAGACACTGAAAGACACGTCTAAGCAGAAGACTCCTGTATAGTATATCAGCTGCTGTTCCATCTACATAAAGATGTACACTTACTCTCCTTAAAAAGAATTATTACGAATAACAGTAAACTTATAAATTCGAAGGATGTGCGATCAAACTCGGTAATTACCTTCACCCACTATGTGATAAACGCATGCTTAGTCACCTTCGAATTTCTTTATATACCGCTACGGATATAGTTTGTTTTCTTTGAATTAATTTCGATTTTCCCATTGGTTGACCGAACCGAAATTTTCGACCTCTATTGACATTTCAGCTCCTCCTGGGACAGGTGGTCTAGTGAACAGCGCTTTGGTGTTTGAAACTATGGGCGCTGGGTTTGAATCACAATGGAAATACCTTCCCCCACTGAGAATTGCAGTTACATCCAGCTGACTGGTCCCAAGTTGGATGAAATGCACATTCTGCATTCCACTGCTTGCAAAATTCCCACTTCTCAAATTATCTAGCGATTTAAAATGTAGACAGTTCAAGTGGGGAAATTTTACCATAGTTTCCTCTAGAAACTAAATTATTTAGGTCACAGTATGTAATCTGCTTGATACCATAAATGTTAATCAGGAAGGCAAGCATATTTGCATAACACTGCATACTGCTTACTGATTGACTGAAATGAGTAGTTGTGTACGACTCATATCAACCAATAGGATAGGGGGTTTGAACTGATTCAGGCGTCTGAGCTCAGTCACACTAGGTACACCACTGATGAGCTTGTTCCCAAGAGACAGAAATGGCCGTCCAAATCAACTCGAACTGGCTAGCGAGCGCTACTAGTTGATACGAGTGCTATGCAACCACTCATCACAATTAGTCAGGAGTATTCAGTTTTATCTGCTGCTAGTTACCACCCACTAAATAACTTTTTTATTTTCTCTCGCTCATTTGAATCATCTAACTCTTTCCCATCGACAAACTGGTCGAAGAAGCAGCAAAGACAGGACTCCAGGTGAACATAGACAAGACGGAGGTTATGAAAATAACCAACCAACAGCAACAGCAGCAGCAACATCCAGCGCCAATCACCATCAACGGGAGGGATTTGAAAGAGGTTGCTTCACTCACTTATCTAGGGAGCATTGTCTCAACCACGGGAGGAACGGACGAGGATGTCAAATCGAGAATCGGGAAGGCGAGAAACACATTCATCAACCTGAAACCAATCTGGAAATCTTCGTCACTCACCATCAACAACAAAATTCGGATTTTCAATACAAATGTCAAGTCGGTTTTGCTATACGGATCAGGAACTTGGCGGGCCACTAAGAATATTTCCAACAGGTTGCAGACCTTTATCAACAGCTGTCTTCGTTCTATACTCAAGATCACCAACAAGAAACTATGGGAACAAACAAAACAAGAACCAATCGCCCAACAAATATGCAGGAGAAAGTGGAGATGGATTGGACACTCTCTGAGGAGGCCACTGGGTGACATCGCGCGTCAGTCCCTCGAGTGGAACCCGAAATGGAAGCGGTGAGTGGGACGTCCAAGGGTGACATGGAGGAGATCGTGTGAAGAGGAGCTGAAACAGTATGGACTACCATGGATGCAGGTGAAAAGTGCAGCAGAAGACAGAAGCAAGTGGAGACGTGCAGTTGAAGCCCTGTTTTCCACTAGGAACCCAAAGGAACAATAATAATAACTTTTTCCCACACATGCCAATGACACAATAAACGTTCATATTTTTAGTTATCAATAAAACAGGTTAGTTAACAACAGAGTGATGATGATGACGATAATCATGGTTATCCTACGAGCTCATAATGAGCTTGTCAAACCTTACAACTTCATTTGCATATATATATGCCTTCAACTCATAAAACTCATTGATTTGAATCTGAATTTGGGTTTAGTTCTGAATTTACAGACACAAAACTTTCAGTTTAGTACCCTCATAACTTAAATAACTTTTCGTTCTGCATACATTGAAATCTTTTATTTTAATTTCTTGTATACTGGGAGAGTGATGTTTACAACCACTAAAATTACTAGATACTAGATAATCGGTCATAACTTAAGCTTTATGCCTAACGTATTCTGTTATGAAACCTAATTTGTGTATATGGGTACCACCAGTAACTCAGGAAATCCTTTTCCCCAAGTAGAATTAGAGTACTGTCGAAGAGTCCCAAACTAGGACGAAACAGCTGTCCAGTACTCCTAGGTTTTCCAATGCTTCTCTAACGAATGTCAGCTCATGATGAAAATCCTGTAACCAACACTTGAATAGAGTAAATATAGTTTAAAATAAGACATAGTACATTTTCAATTTCTTAAAAAGCTAAAACACCTATGAACCATTTAGCATTCATTTTATGAGCACTTTTCATTTGGTATATGAAATCTGATTATTATTCGGTAATGAGGCTGTTGCATTTTTTAAATTTATATTATACTACATTAAAATTGTACTTATTAAGTCTACCTCACTGAAAAAAGAAAACACGTCACTTACTGAACAGACTTCTCTCTGGGACCATATGGACTACATCTGGATAAAAGCAGTTACATATACGTTTTCGTGAATTTGTACAGTAGTTTTACACTTGATCTTCTATGATAGGATGTAGTCCACAGGAAGCCCTGCACCAAGATTTTGTGCTTGTTGGCACTCATCAGCAAGGCACGTTTGCAACTTCGAGGGAAATGATGTCCCCCACCCCTGAGATTCGAACCCACACCATCTGTTGCTGTAGTCAGATACGTTAACGGTGAGCTATTAGAGCTCACGACTGACATCCTGTAGGACGGTAATGGATGTTTTGACTGGTTGCTAGGCTGCAGGTGTCATGTTTCTAGTTCCTGGTGTTGGTTTAAGCTGAATTTGGCGATTGACAGAAATCAGTCTTCAACAATACAAAGGTCTAGACACATAACACCGGTTAGCCCTAGTGATTACAGTGTAGTTTTACATTTAGGATACATATTTACTAGAAGAGTCAATATTAAGCTGTTGAGATCAGTGAATGTATTCAAAGAGATTTCAGCTGATCAAAGATATATGTGTTGGTTTAACCACCAAGGAGATGAAATTAACTAGTTACACTGAAAAGATCTTAATGTAATTTACAATGATTTTTCACTTTTTTCAGCGATTCTCTACGTCATCATCTGCATCAATGAAACAACCGATGAATTTATTCCCTCCTTCTCTGCCAATACCACCATATCCTGCTCCAGACCTGATTCCAGTTAAACTGCAGACAAGAAGAACATCAGCACCGACAACATCTCATAAATGTTATGACATCAATAATAGTCACAGAAATAATAATAACAGAAATATGGATAAGCATTGTTTAAGAACAAGTGAAAATCTAGGCAATTTATTAACTAGTGAATACTCCCCTGATAGTCCACCACAGTCACTTGCAGGGGAAAGTATTTCTTATTCAGAATTCGACAGTGTTTTTCTTGCTAATGAAAATCTTTCAGTAAACAGTAGTCTGACAAGTAAAATTCAAGACTATACAACTTTTAAATCGAACTGGTCCCACAATAGTGAAGAAAGTCTTTTAACAGCACTCGTAAGATGTCAGAAAGTCACAAGAAAAAATCTGACAACAAAACAGAATATATCAAAAAATAATGAATTATCTTTGTCCAACCAAAACAAATTACTAATGCCTGAAGGAAATCGTTCAGCTAATTGTCAGAATGTAGTGGATTACAGTCAAGACAGAGTCAAACCAAATATTGTCAATAATTTAGCTAAAGAAATGACAAGTTCCAGTGAAAGTGAAAAGCATAAAACTATTCGAAGACGAATAACAATAGCTGGTGAACATCCTTCTGTTCCACATACACGGAAGTCTGCATCTTTCCAACAACAAGAACAACAAACATATAATTCTAATCACACTAATCGCACCTCACAAAGATACAGTGATTCACAAAATCCTGGCAGGGTAGCGTTAGCAAAACAAAACTGGGAAAATTACTTTACACCTAAACCTCCTCGTATTGCAAGAAATAAAACCACTGAAGGTGAACGCATTACACGACCAGTTAGTGTATGTGTAACTCAGGACATGGGACAATATCATAGATCTAGTAGTGTCGATTGTACATATCAAGACTATAAGAATAAAGACACTTTTGAAAATAAAACAATAACAAATAATTTTGATAAGCAATTTAGTAATGGTTATAATGAACACTTAAGCATCCCGGAATATAAATCCATATCTACCCCTGTAAGTCCGATCTATTCAGCGTGTGATTCACCTAGAACTCATTCACCTGCCAAGAGGTCGACTGTCACTTATGAAGAAAATAGGAATACAGACTGCACAGAATCAAAGCATACATGTAAAGGCTACTCACCAATGTTTAATCATCTAGCTTCTGCTGATAATTTAAATTCTCTTAATCAAAAGTCTGATCGGTTGGTCTACAACACACCTGAATTGTGCAACTTAGAGATTGCAAACGATAGAAATTCAAGTTCTACTCTGACACTTACTGAGAATACTACAACAACCAAAGATCCTAATCAAGTTACGCACTTGAATGAACCAGCTGGACAGAATACTTTCAACGGTAATGAAATCTCACCAAATGACAGTGAAATTATGAAACGCTTATGCACAAGTGATATACACTATCCTAATTTTAATACAGAAGAAATTACAGAAAACGGCTACACTCCTAAACGTCCACTGTCTGTTACCATCAAACGTCATTGCATTCAATTTCCTACACTTAATCTTAATGACAGAAAGTCAAGTTTGTCTTCTACCAACTCGTCAAATGACTATGATAATAATAATAATGACGATTGTGATATATTTAGTGACAAAAATAAAAACACCATAGAATGCAAATCTCCCTATGCAATAGCAGAAAATATACAGACAGACTGCACTTCAAACAATCACTCTCATTGGTCGAGACTACATGTTGAAAAAGACAGATTACTTGAAAATCTGAACGTGAATCTCTCAAAAAATAACACACCAGTTGACCATTTAACACTACCATCAGATAAGCGTACTACACTGATCAGATCATATTCAGCAGATAATAATCCTGCCCGAACTCATTCAAGAAATAATTCATCACCAGCTGGAATTGAAAGATCAGAATCATTTCATAAAGTGATTAATCATGTATCACACAGTGTAAAATCCAATCAGAAACCACAGTCGCCTTATAGTATTTCTGTGAATTATAACGATAATAAATCAGGATATTTTTCATCTCCAATTTCTCCTATCTCAGTTAGTGTTTCACTATCACCAAAAATAGTACAGAATGATTCAATTCACCTTCCAAATAACAGAAAGCATTACGTATCATCTAAAGATTGTCATCAGCTAAAAACCAATTTAAGACAGGAGAAGGCTTCAAATAAACAATCAGTAAACTTATCAAGTGTTTCTCCGCATTTACCAAAAATTTGTGCAAACAAAATCTTATTGTCTCAAAATAAATCCAATGGTTGTTATGAATATGGTGATGACTCAGGTGAGGATGTCAATGAAAATTGCAGAGTTGACAAAGTTAACTGTACAGTAGGAAAAATGTCATTATCACCTGCAGCCAGACGTTATGAAGAACATGTGTTAGCTACAGTTTCTGGAAAGACATACAATAAACCTGGACATCAAGTCTTTTTTAATAATAACAATGTTAATAATGGTATGCAGTATCAGAATTTATTGAAAAAAGTGAAAATATCCCCTGACTATCTACAAAATAATAAATTGATTACTAAAAATAATAATTGTCGAGATTATGATGAAGAAAGTGACTCAGTTGTTGACGAACTTAAAGATGACTTGAATTATGCAGAAATTTGGCGTGAAAAACTTGGCGCTATAACTCGTTGGAAACGTGAAGTAGACAACGCTATGTTGGCGGGTGAAACAGATATTAAAGAGATTCTATATAATCCAGAAACATCAATTTATGATAGTCCTGTTGAAAATAAATACAGTCTGATTAATACACCAACTAATCTTGAAGTTAATAATTACCTACAGCCATTACCAGTTCAAATGAATCCATTCACTCCAAATGAATTATATCCATCACCAAGGGATGTACAAAGACACTTCCTACCCTGTAATGTTATACCATTAAAACAGTCTCAGACATTTGTTAAACCTTTCAATGGAAATGGGGCAGAACGATGTCAAAATGTTTCATTCAACAATGTAGCACAGCAAGCATTCCAGATAAGACCGGAAGCGTTGAAAAATTTGACTCCTACCAATAATCTCATTCAGAATAATCAAATTTGTATGGCGGCTACTCATCAGGTAGGCACACATTTAAAATGTTTTAAAACCTATATATATATATATTCTTCGAATTTATTACAAGGATGTCATAATTTACAGTTTATCAAATAGATATAATTTTAAGTAATGCAACTGGTAGAAAACGATGATTTGTAAACGAAATACATGAATATGAACTCGAATTTAATTAGCGTCCAGTGTAACATGATTACAAATGCTTTCATTTTAAACTATTCGAGTAGTATGGAATACATGCGTACACCTTATTGAATGTCGAAAACGAACTATGAATCTGGTCTTACAACTCGTAGATATAGTTGAAAACCTTTTCGTTTTAAGCCAAAAATATGTTTCACTGGATCACAGCTCTTTCGGAAAAATGTTTATACAATATTTGTAGTTATTAAGAAATATTCATAACGGTATTGAAATGAAGTTTGAATGACAGTATTTCTAGTTCAGTCAGTAGAATCACCTATACCACTGGCTAATCTTCAACTACGGTAAGTTTTCTGTGTTTTTGTAATTAGGCATTACCATCATGTGACCATTTGTGATTTTTCTACTGGGAGGTTAGAGTAAATTTCATGCATCCACATCAGATAACGTTCCAGTATGTGACTGTGAAAGTGTAAAGAGGTTTATTGAAATTTTCCTGCCGGATTATAGTTCAGATAATCCAGAGATTTCTTTTAAGTCTGTTTCAAATATGCTCAAATTGTCAGGGTTTCAAATAACCAAAACTATGTTTAGAATTATACTTTCCACTTCCTTAGTAATTACCAATGTAAAAAAATTTTCGAACAAAGAAAGAAGAAAAATTGGCTCAGAATAATCTGGATCCTTTTTATTTCGTTGGTTCTCATCAGATGCGTACAACCTGAATTTTTTTATTAGAAATAAAAAGTGTATAATTTTAACAAACCTTTGTCCATTAGCAAGCGTAGTGTCAGAGCATCAGAGTAAAATAAGGCATTGCGATTTACAGGGTGTCTAAAGTGTCACGACATATGTATCTTGGTAGAGAGAAGTTTCTTGAAAAAATTAGTTAACAGTTGTGTGGTTAAGGTGGTAACAAAAGACAATTACCAATAGTAACGTAATTAGATGAGAGAAGATCAAAATTTCAAAATTACGGTGCACATGAGGTCAGATGAGAAGTTGATGATGTAATACAGTGAGCAGAACTCAGAAGATCAAGAAAAATTATCGCTTAAGAGAGTCAAGCGAAACATAAAGGGTGGGAGGAGTGAAAAGATAAGTTAACAAAATCAGAAAACAAAGAGTTACTAAGAAGTGAGTTACCAGGGTATTTGAAGTTCAACAATGGATTCTTTTTGGACACATAAGTCAGGCTTCAACCGTTTTATTGCTATAGCTTCAGCAAACCTGAGAAGACTTGAGGTACTTTGTCTGTTAATTATTTTGAATGATTCCAGCACATCTACTCGGTGTCCTGTGTCAATCAGGTGTTTGGCGATTGAAGAGCTTAAATAATTCGGTCCCTTTGACCGGAGGCTCCTTGGTACATGTTCGCAGAATCTGACGTGGAAAGGATTGATTTCAATTTGATCGCGAATTGATTCCAACTAGAGAACCACTGAAAACAGGAAGTACTGCGTTGGTGTTTCAGCCCAGCCCGGGACTCTTCGCCAGAAAGCATCCGTAAAGGTCCTGGGTTCTATCCCTCTAGGTATCACTGGAGGGTATCACTTCTGAAGAGTCTCAAGCTAGAAGGAAACCGCTTTACAGTACCTCCTGGTTCTCAGTTGTTCTCAAACTAATATCACTCCATGGTCGGATTGTAATAATTTTCCCACCGAAACCAATATAAATTGTTCTGAGAACCTAAGACCTGTTCTAAGTTGCATGGCATCTCTTAACGCTTACTTAGAATGTCCATTTGATCGAGTAATTAATCCATTATATTAATTCTGAGAAATGTTTTCCGTAAATTTAGTTTCATATAATTTAATGAAAAACAAAGTGAAACCACATTTTACAAAAGCACGTCATCTGTAATCAGTATGCATTTTTTCATTATCTGATGGCCACCTCCAAGTTTTCTAAAATTCTTCGGTGTCAGTTCTCTTTATTTCCTTCCCATATTTACTATTCATCGAGTTGTATTAACTATCGTCATCTAACTATGGTAAGGTGGGCTGGGCTAGGTCCAGAATCCCTTTAAGGTCAACTTAACTTAAAGAGACAAAGACAATTTGTAAAGCGTTATACCTTTCAGAGTTCATTTAAGTGGTAGATATTTATATATAATTCATTGTAACGTCCTGCCTCACATGTGTTTTGTTAAACTTCTAGAACTTTCTGCCAGTTGTATAGTACGTCAGAAAAGCTAAAATTGGCCTGAACTGATCCTAAACTTCTGTAAATGAGAAATCACACCCGCCAAGCATAAAGCTTTCATAACGTGCAGAGCTTAAGTTACGAACATCAAAATCATGCACATGAGCTACAAGTCTTCTCCAGTATATCTAATACCATGTATTCCTAATCCCATGACGAGGATTTTTCATTCCTTGAATAAATCAGTTACTCTGAGCATGCATTGCTGAATTAAATAACCTCGTCCCTCAACTTCAACCTAGCAAAAAAGCAAAGTATTTAGTGAGTTGTATTTTAAAGGTTAGCGAAGTATTCCAGCGATAATAAGGTGGCTAAGTGTTGTATGGAATAATGTCTTCCAGAAAACTCATGAAGGTTTATATTTCACGGGTGAATATGCTATAGTCGTTTACAGCGTTGATTATATTATATCAACGTGACGCAAAATTTAGAAACAGACATACTGAATAGACAATGCTAATACTATTTATGAAGTGTACTGAGTACAAGGATCAATATTTTGATTAGCACTCATTAGTATGTTTTCAAATAAACACTTTTCACTCACCATTTTCGCTTAAGAAATCCATGAACTTCATCACATTAAATCCGCATTAGGTGTCTTTTAGCTGCGAAATTTCAAAACTTTAAAGTCTTGCAGAACCACATGGATCAAGAAATATCAAACACACCACAGTAATGAAATGGTGCCAGACGCACAAGATCATAAAGAAGAACGAAAGTGTCATCTGTTGAGTACGACAGGGCTGCATACTAATAAAGGTATTTATACAATTACGTGTACAGAATAAATTAATAAGGAAGTGAATAAGGTTGCAGTAAGAACTTCATAAATAACAATGGCAGTTACAAGGTATGTGAACTAATTTCGACTTGGAGTGATGTAAGTTAAGTGTGGAACTTGAAAAAGTTCTAATGATAACCATGGTTATTAGAAGCGTTAAGTTACCGCCTCCTTGATTGGAAAACTGAGGTGAACATCTCATGACCTAGTTGATTAAACTTCCGTCATCTCCATTTATTATTCTCTCTGGAAAAATATCATTCTTACATTTGTTTTAATTACATATCACTCTTAAGTCAAGAAAATTATTGTCATATTTCACTTTATACTATGAGATGAGTGTGGTGGTCATATTTCTTCAGGCATTCAAAACGTTTTTTGCATCAAATCTTGTTCTTCTTGATTTCACACAGATGATCAGTGGGACACAATGTATTAGATTTATTCACTGCTGACAGTGGTTAATTGTCTTAGCAGCCCAAGATCTTAGATGCAAATTTGATGTTTAAAAACCACTGACATTTTTTCAAATATTTTAATGTGCTCCAGGATGGTATAACACAGAGGCTATTTTCTGTTAAATATAAATACTCAGGGTTCCTAAGATCGCATCTGATGGGAGATGTTAATAGTGAGACTTCTATCACAATGTCTGAGAAGGGCCTTCAAATGACTTTAGCTGTAGCTAAGTTATGCTGATTATTCACTAGCTAACCAGTAATCAGTTCAGAAATAAAGACAAATTGCCTGTTTCTCCCACTTCGACGTGTGTTTATCAGTTTAACTACTGGTGAGGAGCTAGTTACAATGGGCAGGCGGTTAAGGAAGTTCATCTTTGAATTTCGAAACACCTGCCGTCTTCGTATGGTAAAGGTTCGAATAAAGCTATATGCAGCTTAATACTAGCTCATCTCGTTGATACTAGATATCAAGTTGACTCTAACAAAACTTTTAAAGTTATTTATCGTATTTCACATGCTCTACGAGTACAACTTGTACATACAGCAGTGGCAATTGGAATTCATCTGAATAACTATATATATATATATATATATATTAGTGTAGAGCAGATGATGAGAAGTAATTGAAAAGGAATGCATTTCTTCCCTCAATTCGTTGTTGTTTTCCGAACGTGTAAATGGGTATTTCCAAGTATAAACGAGCTTAACTCTATATGTATTAAGATTCTATGAAACGTCTTCTCCCCATAACATAAATTCTTTTCAAGACATCCAAAAAAAGGGTTTTCTGATAACTAGGATCCTCGGTAGTCTGTAAAATTTACATTATCTCCTAAAATATTCCTGTGTTTTCCCCCCTCCCCTAATGTCTGCACTTCTTCGGATCAGGGGAGAAACTTTGTTAGGACAATCTCAAGCTAAGTTACACCGGTAACAATCCACAAACATCATAAATTAAAATGTGCAGAAACATGCAACTTTTGAAACAAAATGATAACATTGTTTCTTAAAATATTTTTGTTTCTGTAATATATTACTCGAAAATGACTTTTTTTCAAAATCGTGTTCTTTTGTAAATGCCATTGCGTATAAAACAAAAACTAGACTGATAAAATATGCACAATGAGTCATGCATTCATCTAAGCTATTAATGTTTCTCACGCTAATATTCTTATTTCAGCTAAAAAACAATTTTATTGCCATACGTTCGTTTAGAAACTGTGTCGGTGAGATATTTATAAAAAAGATTTTGACTGTGATGGGAATGTCCGGTCACGTCTCACTTATCAGTTTCTTTATAAGACCTACTTGGGGAACATATCTATTCTTCTATTGAATAATCAGTCTGTCTGAACGGCTGTAAATTATTCCTTATAACATTTATAGGTCTATGACTTTCATTCGATACATCAAAGTCTGAAACGAATTGTAAACACGGCAGTTCATTGAATTGTTTCAAACTTACCTCCTTGAACAAAGACTGCTTACTTACTTGTTCAGTATCCTTTACACCTGAACTAACCAAAAGGAACACATTCAAGTATCCCATGACAAATTTTTATGAACATTTTCTGAATGAATAACTTGAATAAATATTAGAAGTTCGGAGCTTGGAATCTAACTTTCACTTACTAAATAACATTATTTCTAGATCACAGTTATGAATCCATATAGCTGAAGAAGTGAAATAAGAATTTATTATACAAATAGTACATGTTCAGAAATACGTATGGTTCATTCTACTTTGTGCCTGATGTCTGTTGCCTTAACGCGCCCAAACACAGTGATTAAATTCGGTTTATTTCAATATTCCATATTATTACTATTGTCTCCTTTAGTTCCTAGAGAAACATAGGGCTTCAGCCGCAAGTCTACATTGTTTTCGGTTCTCCATCAATGTTTTCACCTGGCTCCACGTCTGCCCACATGCTTTCTTCTTCTCTTCGCATGATCTCCTCCATGTCACCCTTGGACGACAAACTCGCCGCCTCCCATTCGGGTTCCACTCGAGCGATGGCCTGGCGTGTGATGTCACTTGATGGTTTTCTCAGATTATTACCGACCCACGTCCGTTTCTTCCCACATATTTGTTGCACAATCGGTTCCTGGTTGGTTCGCTCCCAGAGATCTCTATTGTTGATCTTTTCTGGCCATCTGATCTTGAGTATTGAGCGAAAACAACTGTTAATGAAGGTCTGTAGTTTGTTTGAGATGCTCTTTATGACGCGCTGGCCAAGTCTCTGATCCGTAGAGTAGCACTGACTTCACATTGGAGTTAAAAATCCGGATCTTATTTTTGATGCTGAGTGCTGTTGACCTCCACACAGACTTGAGAGTAGTGAAAGCTTGTCTTGCTTTTCCGATTCTTGCTTTGATATCCTCGTCAGTTCCGCCTGTAGTTGGAACGATGCTTCCCAGGTAGGTAAAGGAGGTTGTTTCTTTCAGGTTCCTTCCATTTATGCTGATTGTTGTCTGTTGTTGTTACTGTTGGTGGTGTTACCCAGGAATCTTCATCACCTCTGTTTTCTCTATGTTCACCTGAAGTCCTATCTTCGATGCTTCTTCTGCCAACTTGTTGCTTTTCGCTTGCATATCTTCCAGTTTGTGGGAAATCATACACATATCATCGGCGAAATCCAGATCTTCCAAGTATTTTATGCTTGTACTTCGTTGCTCGCTGTTTGTTTATCTAATATTCCATATTAGATAAATTTATTTCATATGATACACAGTGATACATTATTAATAACAGGATGACGTTTCAAGTCCAATTTATCACTCATAATCATATCAACGTATCCACAAGACTTCCTAACTTGCTCTCTTTAGTTTGTTTTACTCCGTCCTGTATTCCTGTCTAATTTTTCATATAACTAGAACTAAGGTGCTTTATTTCTGCTGAAAGAATTAGGTGTTTTCAATAATAAATTGTATTCAAAACATCATCGAGGTGCTCATATTGTATCACTGTGTTATATCGAAATTTATTTTATTTCTTCTCAGTTCTAATGGAACACAACGGTTCAAGCTAGAGTTTCAGTAGAAGAGGTGTTTATTTTTACAGATTGGGGTTGCTAGCCTCACGCTCAACATTCTCTCTTTACCAGGCTTTCAGCCACCTAAGCAAGTTTTGATAATACATCGGTTGGTGACCACGTGCAGAGTGGTTGTTGAGTACCTTACAACTAAACATCGATGCACTTATTATGTCAAATAGATTTACTCAATCTATAAATATATTTCACTTAAGTGGCCTATTTATACTCTAATAATATTTCATTGCTCCTACTGAAACCTGTTTTTCAAACTAAATCAGTTTCACATCTTGTTGATAGATTATCAGTCACTTTTCGAATAACTTTTAATTCAGTAAAAGATAGGACAGTAGAAGTTTCATTCATATTAATATATGTGTAAAACTTGGGCACTGTGGTAGCAAGCAATTCCATATTAGTTTGTTTATTTGATATATCACACAGTGAAACAGTATTATTTACTGGATGACGTTTCGAACAAAATTTATTGTTCATAATCATATCGACTGTAATCACACGACTTTGACACTTGAGTTTTATAGTTTTCTTTGTTCTCTCCTATTTGTCGTTTGGGTAGTAGAATTTTCCAAATATCGGGGACAGGTGATGAATCATTCCTATTACATGTATTTGTAGTTGATTCGATAAACAAAGCTTCTGTTATCAATCTCTCCCTATACTCTGTGACATTAGATTTTAAAACTGTCATCTTATCCCATCCAGCCCATTGTATGATTGTGCGTAACTGCATGTAGTGCTATAGCTGAACTATTCTCTAGATTTCTTATCTTATTCGGGTCAACCAATCTAGATTTTGCTAGGTTTTTATGTTCAGCTAGTCTCATTCATTCATTCATTTGATTTACATGCATTTATTCCCCTTAATGAATATAAATAAAGCAAAAACAACAGCTTTTGCTGAATAACATGGTGCCATCATTTATTTGTTGGCTTCTCATCGGCTGCGTACAGCCCAAAGTCATTATTAAGTATATCTACAGAAACAATTTAACATACTTGCACAGAGTTCATTTTTAAACAGAAATCAATCAATATATTCACACAATAATATGTTTAATAACAATAAACGCTTTATCCTGAACAATAATGATCATACACAATGGAAACTTTTGGCATTACGTAATCAAGTAAAAGAGAGGATGAAAATATCTAGCTACCAGGGCAAGGAAATACTGATAACCGCTTCTTTCTGAACTCATAAATCGGGTTTCAGTTGGTTGATAGAGATTGCTTCGGCAAACTTAAGGAGAATCGAGTTCTTTTGTCGATTGATAATTTCGACCGATCTTGCGACATCCACCTCATGACTCGTATCAAGGAGATGCCTGACGACGGCACTGTTAAAAGTATTTGTTCCCTTGAAGCATAGGCTTTTTGATACATGTTCTGTTCTCCCAATGTAGCTACTCCCGCAGGTACACGTAAATTTGTGTATACAGTTGAAGTTAACATGAGAAGGATATCTGTTGATTTTTCATTGCATCAGAAAGCAAGTTGTTCGATAAACGGGAACCAGCTTAGCTGCGAGATAGGCTCTGCCTAGTGACGTCCTCAATCTTCTGTTGACAACTGCTGTAATATCTCCACCTTTGCAATCAAGTTGAATGTAGATGAGCCTTCTTTCCGCTGTGATTTGCTTGACATTTGAGCCTTCAGATCTTCCATACTTGTTAATTAACCTTTGAGGGTAGCAACTTTTCGAAAAACATAAATTCCCCCTCTAATTTCTCTATAGAGTATAATCTCCTAGCTCTATTGTATAGAGTCTTGACTAGTGCACGTTTAAAGCTATTTGGACAAAAACTATTAAAATGTAGGTATTGTCCTTTCCATGTAGGCTTTCGGTATACTGACTTCTGGAGACTACGATCTTCTAGGCATTACATGGCAATGTCGAGGAAATGGAACTTTCCATCATTTTCATGTTCCATAGTAAATTAAATATTGGTATGTGTGTTTTTGAATAATCTGAGTAGGCAAGAAGCATGACTTTCATTGTTGCACACTACAAATGTGTCATCGACATATCGACAATATTTACAAAATAATTGTTATTTCCTATAAACTGCAATGTTAACTCTTTTAGGAATACCCTTATTTGAAGATATATCATAAATATATACAAATTTCTGACTATTTTCAGATAGATCTAAACAGAAATTCAATGTGACCGTGTATATTTTCGTGTATTTCTGTGTCTATATGTCACATAATAAGGAAATAAAATCCAATAAATCAAAGAAATGCTTAACATATATTTTTTTTGTAAATGTAACTAAAATTAGGCACAATCTAATAGCTTATTTACTTTAACTCTACAGGGTGTCGCATATTCGCATTATTCACGTATAACTACAACTACTGCTACTAAAGTTCATGGTTGTATTTTATGTAAAATGGCAAATATTCATGTAAAACAGTCTGATAATTAAAAAAAAACATTATCACATTTGATAGGCTATGCATAATTTTGTGACACACCTAAAATTTCTCTTTTTCTGTATAATGTAAGCAAAAAAAGAAATTGCCAGTTGTTTTCTTGATCATAATCGTACTTCAAAGAATGCAAATAACTTTATCAGTGTTGTTATTTGTGTTTGATAGTTAAGCTGATCCCCCGAAAAGATATTTGTTAAACATCCTTTTTATAAAAAGCTGAATATTATTTAAGTCATTTCGCTTTGTATAGCGGCTAGACGATGTCAGGAATAAGAAAAATATTCTCTATTTTCGATCACTTATGCACACCACCTTAAGAAAGTCAGTCCAGTTTCTATATTTGGGTGCCTGTTAAACGAAAATGGAATTTAATGAAATCCCTTGTCATGTGAATTCGACCCGACACAAAATAAGAAAAATTAGACCTTCTAAAAAATCTTCATCCTGAATGGATACTCATCGGTCGTTCGACACGCATCCTATCTAAAAGGGTTCAAGAACACTATCACACATGAGTGGGGACTGGCAGCAATAGCTCTATAGAGGTTTCAATAACTAAACACCTTTATGGTGAGAGCTGTCTGCAAGCCAAAATTGCAGACAACCATTTACATCAATGTTCACGTTCCGAATCAGGGTCATGAGAAAAACAACAACAAAGCTTAACCTTGAGAAAATCCCCAGCCAATCACAGTGGAGTTAAAGTGTGGAAATATGATTCACAGATATATGGCGTGATTTTTTGAGAAACGGCCAGAAAGAGGTAATAGAATAACCTTCAGCAAGAAAACAACCAATCAGAAGAAGTTGCTTCTCCGCTAACAATAATGCTAATAATAATGCTCAGAAAAGTCTATAAATACCTCTTGATATTCTCAATAAACGATCTGTTGCCTGGCCCTTGTCTTCTGTCGTTACAACCTTATCAACACTGGTCATTCTATCTCAACAAACACCTTCAATAACAAATTGTTAAAAACAATGTGCTTTTAACTCAAATGCATTTCTGAAGCTCTAGCTGTTCGCATATAGAAACCAAAACTCTGTAAACAAAAGTAAAGCATTCAAACACTTCTACTACCATGGAAAGAAACTTGTTGTTTTCAACCACTTTTACTTTATTTGTTTGTTTCTAACTCTTTCTAACTCTTGTATATATTACGGACTCTGACGTAATATCACATTTTCCGTCGTTCCTGTCTGCATCTTGATTACACATCATTCATCAAATTATTTACCTTACTATAAAACTGTACCACACTAATTCAACTCCACAACGATTACGAAAAACCCGATATTTGCCAAAGTGGACGTCTCCTTCGTCTTCTTATTCATGAACATAAACTAGCCGTCAAAAGACATGACATCCACTCCCTCATATCACTGCATACAGACAACCACGGACACCAGTTCGACTGGGACAAAGTTCAAATATTAGACTGAGGAAACACCAAGAATGTTAATGAATTTTAGAAGCCTGGTATTCCAGTGAATTGACACATTGACATAGACAAACATTTATCAGTCGAAAAGAAGAATATCTATACACAAAGAGTCAAACTTTCAGGTCAAGGAAACAATCAACACCAATACAAATACAAGTAGCCCAGAGAGTGTGAAAACACATGAAAACAACCAATCACGTTCAAGGTCACCCACCAGTCGAGATGACTAATAAACTGACGGAGAAATCTAAAAGCTCACTTCATCAAATTGAAGCATGCGCTAGAATGTTGCCTAGTAGGCCAATGAAAGCTTCGCAAATAAACTATCCAGCTTAGAGAACACAACTACATCAAAATCATCCACCTGAGCCACTAGTCTCCATCATATCTATGCGATTGTCTGGCTAGAGAAAATGAAAAGCCTATTCACTGGACGATACGTTTTGTTCTTTTCACTAATGCCTCGAAGAAGATTATAAAACCTAAACTTACGTATTTATTACATGGTTTTTATATTCCACCAGCGGAAGTGTAAGCAAAGATTATTCACTTAACTTTTCGTAACGATAAGTCAGTATTTGACGATATCAAGATTTGCTTATGATAATAAGAACGAAGCTCACCTCTAAGGACCATCTTGCCTTGTCAAGTAGTTGAAAAGAGGCAGAGTTATCACATGTGTATTTCTAAATGGATTTTAAAATAAATCTTTATGCGATTACGTGTGAAACCAAAGGTCTAATAACTAGGTTACGCTTCAGCTATAACTGCGTATGATACTTTATTTAACACAAGATTTGGTTTTACTGAAATTCATAATAACTGTTCGCTTAAAAAATTCATTTCAAATAAAATCGAGTTAAAGTTGTTTGTATAAGACTGGTGATAGAAAACACATTTTGATATGATTTTAAACAAACCATGCAAATCAATCTTTATCAACACATATGGAGTAAAATCTACGCACAAGTACAAAACAGTAATTAAAACTACAGTTATTTAAATGTATCTATACGCACATGTTTCCTATGTCTTCAGTTATTTAACAATGCAACAACACTTTGCTTTACTTAATAAAAATCAAGTTCGATATCGAAGATTTCCAATTCATCTGTAATTTGATGATCTTATTAAAGTTGAATTTAGTGGGATGCAAATGCTTCCAGCTGATGAGCCTCCAATAGAGTGAGATGCGAGTTCTGACCTCCATCACCAGCCGCCAACAAATGGGAAACTGCCAGCTGGAAAGCATGGATATCAAGACACACATTCAAGAAACCTGCATGCTAAAATAAGGTTGATCAATTCAGGCCACTTATATTTTCTGGAAATCACAAGTATAAAAGAGTTATATTCAAAAATTCTGTCTGCATTTGCGATTTTTTTATTCCTTCAAGTTCCCAGTGGAGCATAGGGCTTCAAGCTAGAGGCCTGAAGTTTCTGTAGCAGTGTTTATTTTTACCAGCCTCATTCCCAACCTTTCCTCTTCACCACCTTTAGTTCTGGCTTAGCGAGGTGAAGGAGTGCGTCGGCGGGGGAACGAGCCCCGGACCATGTGCATGGTCGGCGAGCGTTCTAACCGCTGTGCCACCGACGCACGTATTTTCGATTTACTGGGGAATAAAACTTGCAAGTCATTTGTAGTTTGTCCAACTGCTCTAGGTATCAGATCTAGCCTTTTTTAATAACATTTACAGGTTCAGTGGAAATGTTCACGATTAAATTACTCGAACAGTAATGAATATATAAAATTGTTGCAACAGTTATGTTAATGCCGGTTACTAAATCTCATCTTGTCTTCTGAATAAAGTCCAGTGGTTAAACTTGCCGCTTCACTTTTGTACTGTTAAATCTATTTAACATGTAGTGTCTTAGTCATTTAGTAGGCTTTAGACTACTACTAAATTTAAATTTTAATAAATTCTATGCTGTGCTTTTCAGTAGACACGTTTGCTACGTAGCATATAACCTGCCTAATAGCTGAACCAATGTAGAATTGTTCCAAGTCTGATCAAGAATTGACGTCAGTTAAATAACCACTGAAAACCAAGGAGTACTGGACAGTTGCTTCATTCTAATTTGGAACTCTTCGGTAGTACCCTTCCACGAACCCACGGGGAGTAAAACCAGTGACCTTCAGGTCACGAGACCTAGCACACTGACCTTATAATACACTGTACCAGTAATACTCTTTAATACCTACCATAAAAATACTTCATAATACTACCTTTGGTTAGTAATAATAGTTCTGCTACAATAACTTGCTAAGGAATTTTGGGTTCAGTACCTAGTTAGCAGAACAGTAAACAAATAACGGAAGCTTAATTCACAGTATATAGCACTGATTTTCATGAACTATTCAATGCCAACTAAGATTGAAGCAATAGCTGCGATGAACTATCCGATAGAGTCTGCACTTTTAAAGTGTATCTTTGCGCGAATATTTTCTCACAAGAATTAATCATTTTCTTGTGGTTTTTTCAACAACATAAACAATTTTTTTATCATTATAAATTAACTATACGAAAATGTTTATTTCCTTGTTTATTGCAGACTTAATTAATATGCTTCGATGGTATTAGATAACAGACCGAAATGTTAGTTTGTCTTAAAACGCTGAAAACCCATTGCAAAGTGAATTGCAAATAGAAAAAAGTGAAACAGAAAGCTAAAAATAACTTATAGTGCACTGAATTCAAGTGACGTGCAATACTTATACATATATGTCAAGTCAAATACATTCAAAAAAATAAAGAACGACGTTTGTCATTTTCTACAAAATTACTTTCTGTAATATAATTGTCAATCATTTTTGCGAAAATGTCTGTAATAATAAAAACAGACATAAACTATCTGTTGCATAATGTCTAGTTATTCTTAAATGGAATTTAAGAAATTAACATTCATCGGTGAAACTATCTAGGATAGACTTTGAGCGGTAGACTACTAATCATGTTATATGTAATAACAGTCTCAGCATCCATCAACAGCCTTTTCCCCATCTTCTAATTGAGTATGATTAAAATTGCCGGGATAAGACTGGCCTGAGCATCTGTAGAGGTGACAACAGGGCAGTTATGCATTATTAACTCGTATGATAGCTATGTCTAACCGTAACGGTTACAGTGCAGTTATTAGCTGGCTAGCACTTAAGTCTAATATCTCAGCTGGTAGAGGTCTGGGCTACTGATTTAGAATCTGTTGGTCAGGATCCTGACTTGAACAGGATTTCAAAGTTCCCTTCAATAAATGCCAATGAAATTGATACCTACATTTTTTCTTGTTTAGATCAGTTAAAACTACTTATAATCCAGAACAGTTATGAAATGTGTATATGGTTTACAATCAGAGCATATTTCTTCGCTAGCGTCAGAATAATGATGATGATAATAATAATAAAGCTTTATTTTGATGTGGTTGTGTTCTCTGAGCTGGATAGTTAATTTGCGAAGCTTTCATCACCCTACTGGGTGACATCTTCAGCGCATACTTCAATTTGAAGTGAGCTTATAGATTTCCCCACGAGTTTATTAATCATCTCTCCTGGCGACCTTGGACGTGATTGGTTGTTTTTGTGTGTTTTCACACCCTCTAGGTTACTTGTATTGTCACTCATTGTTTCTTTGACTTGAACTTTGACCCTTTGTGTGAGCTGGATAGTTAATTTGCGAAGCTTTCATCACACGAAGGGTCAAAGTTCAAGTCAAAGAAACAATGAGTGACAATACAAGTAACCTAGAGGGTGTGAAAACACACAAAAACAACCAATCACGTCCAAGGTCGCCAGGAGAGATGATTAATAAACTCGTGGGGAAATCTATAAGCTCACTTCAAATTGAAGTATGCGCTGAAGATGTCACCCAGTAGGGTGATGAAAGCTTCGCAAATTAACTATCCAGCTCAGAGAACACAACCACATCAAAATGATCCACCTGAGCTACAAATCTTCTCTATCATAATAAAGCTTTATTTCAGACAATTTAAGAACACATAGTACATAAATTTTCAGCGTATTCACTTCCAAAATACTTCCACTTCATATGGGAGTTATGTGCAAAGTAATAAACGGAAGTATATCATGTGACTCAGTGTTGTTACATATGGAGAGGGAACCAATTCTTTAAGTTTACTCCTCATTTTCTTCAAGAATTGCAGTCTTTAGTTGCAAGCTAGCTAAATATACGCACAACTTCATGTAGTAGTTATCTGATATAAATGAGTGGTTTAAACAATAAGAAATGCAGAACAGTTTAAACATTTTGATGGATGAAAGTTCTAATACTCTACTGAATTAGGTAGGTGGCCACTTGGAATCCACTAATCGCGACAATCTTCAACGGACATAAATTTTAACCAAAAAGACTGAAGGTGGTATCAAACATTAAGGTTAATTCTTGTGGGAACATTCATTTTTGAGCTGCAAATATTCTGCGCCGGTCAGCAGGTTTTAAATCCATTATCATCGGTATTGTAGTGGGTAATATCACTCACAAAAATTCTCATCTTACTAATGAACTATTTTGCACTAGCCTCTTAAAATCAAAGTGTTCTCCAACTGAAATCAGCGTAAAGGTAGATATGCGGTCTCAAAGTGAAATATGTTGCAAAATCTCTGTAAAATTACGGAATAAGTAAATAACTTCAGACTATGAATACAATTCACAGAGTACATTTTTTATAGGTTGTATTAGGCGGTCATTAATATGTCAGTGTAGTTTTCGTTATTCTGATCACATTCCAATTAATTCTTTATCAACAGAATTACCAACAGCCGAATTATTCTGTGCCAGCAAAGGTTGTCATCCATCCCAACATGGTCGCAAATGATTACCTAAATCAGCGAAACAACGCTCACTTAGATGGTTCACCACAGTTCAATCCACAATATCAACAAATAAGGTTAAAAGCACCTATTCCGCATGTTTCAACAACAAGACAAAGAGTAAATTCTGGGTAAGTACACGTACATTATTTATTATTCATGGTGTTATTTTACAAATCTGAATCTCAATATCTTATAGATACACAGTGAAACATGAGGGATTTTAGTTAGGTACACGTATCACTGTACATATATTTGGAAACAAAATTTGTAAGCCAGTGACCTCTGGATTATCTGCTTGGCTATCTACTTACTGATATGAGGTCATACTGACAACTAGAACAAGGCCGGGCAGCTAGTGTAGTAGTGTTAAGAGTTCAGCCACTTAAGACTCATTCAAATTTCAGCTCTGAATTATCCTTCGTGACAACAACGAAAGGATGACCATGTTACGCCGCCAGGCTAGCGAATTGCAGTCGTACATATGTGATTTTTGTTACGCAGCTTTCTTCTTCACGAAGATATCGTGAAAACAGTGAGCGGTTTGAATATCTTAGCGAATATTATGCAGATAATGTTCGTACGCCTTGTTGTTGTTATTTTCCTTCTATTGAAATGAGGGCCAATTTTTGAAAAATGAAAAAGGGTAATGAAAGTAGCTGAAAGAAACTCTGAGTTGTAGACAAACGGCTTTCGAATCGCCTTTAGTTTAGCAGATGAGGCATATTTTAAAAATCAACAATGAAATTTGTTGAACTTCAAAAGCAACTAATTGTAATGCACCCAAAAATATAAGACCGAAATATGCCGAAAACACTACGACACCAGAATGTGATGGCTTTTGGTATTATATTTATCAAAATATTAAATTCTAATCTACTGAGGAAGGAACTTTTAAGTGTTTGCTCTTAAACTATAGTCTTATGCACATTTGTATGCATTTACGTATTCATGTGCATTTTTATAAAAAAGGTATACTTGATGAAGTTCCATTAACAGGCAACGATAATGCGAAGACAGAGAATTCACGGTAAAAAAGAAACCTTCTTCAGAGTTACATCTGGCTATACTTTAAAAAAAATACTTCACTTTTAATGCGCATGCATATACTGAATAGACAGTTGAATTTTAGAAATTGAAAGATTTCTGTAACATTGAGCTAATTCTTACACAACGTTTTGTAAAATATCAGCAGAAAGACTGATTAGAGTTTATAAGTCACGACAAAATGTGTTCATGATGGAAATTTAATTAAAAAAACTTCAAAATAAATACAAGATTTTAAAAATAGCAAAAGAAAAAAGAAAAGAAACAGTTTGAAATAGAAATCAAACAGAAAAAAACAGATCAATGATGCATATGGCTATTTGAGTTTTAAATAAGTAGAAAATCACAGTGAATCGATAAAATTTGGACGTGTGTTTCCCGCACAATTCATTTTGTAAGCCCGAATTCTTGCACTTTCATCAATATCTACTTCAAGGAATCAAAGACTGACTTGTTACCAGAGCCTAATCTCGTTGACTTAGAATATGCGGTTGATGTGATCCTCCCTTCTGAGTGAAGACGCTGACAAAATACAGAGTCTTCTGAACGCCTTGAGCAGAAATCTCCAAATATTTGGCATGTGATTTGCTCCCAGGAAATGCTAGATGATGAGGCTACAGGACTGGAATACATCGACTGATTCGCAGCTTAAAGATAGGGAGTTTAGTGACAGAGCGTGTTGACCACTTCACTTATTTGAGAAGTTGCTTTAGCCAACGGCAGCGGGTTGATCGCTGACGAAATTTTAGCATGGATACAGGAAGCTCGTTTCGCATATGCCAACTAACGCCATCTCTGCCGTAGACGTGATATCGGTCTGGCTGTCAACCAAAGGGCGTATGCACTGCTCAACAGATCGCTCTGTCCTCCTTTATGGCTGTGAGACACGGTCACTGAAAGTGAACGACATGAAAAGGCTACATGTCTCTGATCATATGTGTCTGCATTCTATTTCCCGTGTTAAATGGTATAATAAGGTGAATAATATTGAGGTTAGGCAACGGTCGAGTGCTAGGTAATGTGGGGAAATCAATCGACGAGATTGTGAAGTTACACCGATTGAGATGGTTAGGATATGTATTATATATGCGTCGCCATCGCCTTCCTCAACGGACGGGCGATTTTTCCTGACTGACACAGGATCAAGTTGGAAAAGAGTTAGTTAGTGGTGGTCAAACCAAAGCATATCTTCATCAGTCAATGAAATCCACAACAGTTAGTTTAAGCCATGTAGGGGGATGTAAACTTCCAGACTGGTTGGGGTCCTCGGGATGGTAAAAACCGACGGCTGTAGACAATTGGTGATATGGCTCAAAATCGTTCTCAATGGTGCAAATGCATCCACTACTTGTGACTTATAATATCCAATAAAACTACATTGTTCTTCCATATTACTATTCTTTTTGCCTCATGTCTCTGGTTATTATCTCTCTTTCGAATCTCTCCGTGTTCTCATCTCAAACTACTGCATATCTGTGCAAAGTTCTATGTTGAAACTAGTCAGCTAATATCTACAACATAGCTGACACCTGTCTGAACAGACTGTATGATTTATAGTCTTCTTCTCTTACTGTAAAAAGCTGTTTCACCTTCTGTATTTATATACGCCCGTTGACATGAATATGCTAGATTTCAGTCACCACACTACACGCTAGTGAAGGTAAGCCTGGCTGAGTCCACTAAAGTCTTTCTTCGGCTAACTTTGAAATATGTTCTATAATCCCAAATAAAGATTTCGTTGTTTTCCACTGTGTCCTTTTGAATACACTCCTACATTCTGTCTGAACAAGTCTGCCAAACACTCTTAAGTATTTTGTCAAAGCCCATCTTTGGTTTTCCTTCAAACAGATATCTCTTTTCATCCGTTGCTTTACTAATCTAGTGTACGGTTCCAAGCCTCGTAGTTCAATTAGTGGCGTTTTTTCTTTGTAGTAGGGTTGCTGGGCTCATGTCCAGCCTTCTCTCTTTTTCTGTGGACTGACTACTGGCAAGTAAACTTGAGAAGCTTTATAAAAGGAGACCAGTCGGTAATTGCGCATGGCTGGCGAGTGTTCTATCATTAAACTATGGACTTTTCTCGTCTTTCTGAGCCAATATCATGTGTGGTAAACAGACAGCTATTCAAGATTATTGCCTGCCATAGTTAAATAAAACAAAGAATACTCCTATGCCTTTTCATTTAGTCAGCTTTCACGATACCGTCTCTTTCGATCTGAATGCAAGGATAACTAGTTAGAGGATTTTGCTCTATTTTCCCATTTGATGTAATAATTTTATTCTGCAATGCTTTAATCTTAAAAACAAAGATAACTGAGAAACTTAATAGGTAGATAATGAAAATGTTGGCTTATACAGCGTCAAAAATCATTTCTTATTTGTGAATTATTCATTAGAAATGTTAAAGGTTTTGGATTCGACAGTAAACAGTAATAATAAGCTTCACTTGCTGCAGTAGAATCATAAAACTTAAGTCATTTTTAGGATCAGTTATATCTCTCTGAACATAGAGAAGATACCTAACCACTAACAACAAACATCAATCATCATCAACGGAAAAATGTAATGGAAATCACCTCTTTCACTTATCTAGGCAGCATCGCTGCAAAAATCAGATGGCCAGGTAGGATAAGCAACAAGAAACTCTAGGAACGAATCAACCAAGAAACTACTGATCAACAAATACCCCGACAAAAGTGAAGATGTTTAGGACACACGCTGAGGAGACGGTTGAGTGACATGATTCGCTAGACCCAATCGGAAATTTTGAATTATTGGTTCTGTGAGGATTTTGTTTGATTTGATGGGGGATTTCATCATGAGCCGACATCTGTTAGAGAACCACTGGAAAACCTGGGAGTTCTGGACAGCTGTTTCGTTCTAGCTTGCGTATCTTCAACAGTACACACCCACCAAGTTTCGAATCCAGGACCTTCTGGTTACCAGGCGAGCTCGTAGACCATTGAGCCACTGGTACCTGACCCAACGACCCATGAATTCTAACTTCTGCCAATTCACAACATAGGGCGACCATTTCGAAGTGTCCTCTTCGATGAGTTACTGCCCCACCTTCAACCTGCTGTACCCGACTGGTCTCGGCTTCCCACTGGAACCCCAGGTTAACTGCCTAAATAGGGCCAGTCGCTAGTAAGCATCAGATTAATTTTGAAGTATTGGCTTTTTAGGAATTTTGTTTGATTGAATGGAGGATTAATGGGCCACTGGATCGGCTCCCAGTGGCTCAATGATCTAAGAGGTCACCTGGTGACCAGAAGGTTCTGGATTCGAACCTTAGTGGGTGCGTACTGTTGAAGAGTCGTAAACTAGAACGAAACAGCTGTCCAGTACTCCCAGATTTCCCAGTGGTTCTATAACAGATGTCAGCTGATAATGAAATCCCCCACCCAATCGGAAATGTTAAAATAGACATCCAAAGTTGACATAAAGGAGATTTTTTGGGAAGCAGATGAAAACTTTTAGGCCAGCTGAAGATGACTACAAAGAACAAGATGAAGTGTAGATTAGTTGTTGGAGCCCCATGTTTCACTCAGAACCTAAGAGAATAATAATTATTTCTTTCTAACGATAATATACGTACTTCAGAATCTTTATTTACATATGCTACCAAAGCTGAGTTAAATTAATTCAAGCTGTACACCGACTGTTGGCACAAACTTGTCTAGTGCATATCCAGTTTATCTTTACACTAATAAATGATTAAATGAACTTCATAATCAGGATATATATACATACATTTTACAGTATTCTCATATAACAAAAATGAATCAGATTCCCTCAAACCTGGCTCCAATATACTGGATGTTTGTAATACTATAATTAACCCCATCTATATGTTGTTTTTATTAATTCTTATGTACTTCACTCTGTTATCATTGCTGTTTATGAAACAGACCAATTTCATATCGCTTCATTACTTTTTATCAACAAATATGTTTACAATAACAATAACTTCATTCAAAACAATATGTTACCATATAGTACAGAATTTTCATCGTATTTAGATTGCTAAGTACCTACTGTATGTATAGCGTATTCAAGTAAAATAGTATTCGGTTGTATACCACATGACCTTGTGTTGTTCTGTCTTAAGCAGCTTTCAATTTTCTACTACGTTTAACCCTAATTTCAATAAGGAAAGAAGGACTAAATTTTCGGTATAAAATTATATCAATCTGCTTCACAGTATCTTCACTGTAATGGCTTCTGTTCAATATGCCATAAGCGTGGATTAGTGGGAACACTATACGACATAGTGAGAAAGCTATGTTAACCTAACAACATGGAAGCATAATTGTGCTTTATTCATAAATGTCTAAGGGAAAATGAGTTACCGAAAGGATTTTTCCTAAATTATAGCAAAGAAAAACACGAGAAAACGAATCATTCAACTGTTGGAAAGAAGAAAGTGTCCATTTGTTTCTCATTCAAAGGAGAAGCAGTATCACAACAGAACGACAACAGAATGAAAGGAGAAAACAAGATGCCTCCCTGCAGATAAGCTTGTAACACTAAACAACACCACATGCTCTATAAGTCAATCAAAACTGGATAAATACCCTGTTGATGTCACCTCCAACTGCTTTTATAAATTTAAGTGCACTTGCGGGAGCAAGTACTTCAGAAGGACAGAAAGAAGGGCTTCTATCCGGTATTATGAGCATATCCCAAGTAACTTGGGTCTAAAGTGAAGCAGATACTTGCAAAGTGAAATAGACACCTAGTGGATACAGATCATTTTGACGAAACTTTTAAATCCTTTAAAATATTAAACATACAAAAGGCAGCAAATTTGCTGACATTTAGTCTTTTTTATCGAAATTTATCAAGGGAACCAAGTGTATGAAATTTCCCTCATTTCCTTCGAGTGATGCTGTAGATTACAGCAAATCGAAATTGCGCGCGAGTTCCTGTAGCGATCGAAAAACACAAGTAGATGATTAAAACAGCAGAAAATGGAGAAAACTTTATGCAGTATACTGGATGGAAACTTAAGCAGCCATAGTGACTCAAGCAGGCTGCTGTAAATACCTAAGATATGGTACCTTTAATAGTACAGAGTATACACAAATTGACTAACAATAGTAGATATAACCTCTTATTTGCATCATAACACATTTGTAAATGAACTCATCAGTTTTCTGAGCATTTTAAAGCTTGTATGTATATACGTATATATAATCTTTTTTTCATATTTTAGAGGTGCTATACTCCTACAACCAATTCAACAAACACCGAATCATACAAACATGCCCTACTATACATCTAATATTCCTGTTAACAGAGAAATAAGTGGCCAATCACCAACACATTTAAAGCATGAATCAAATTTAATTATTCCAAATGAAAAATCCCCCACTAATGTAGCAAATAAAAGTCCAACAATTAGAACATTTCGAAATTTTTTCACACCAAAACTTCGTCGTAAAACTTACGAGTTGGATAAAACAGAACCAGTGGCGTATAAACAAAATCTTTTTTCTTCAACAAATACACCACAAAATAGTACAGGTAAATTTCCTGTTAATTTTTAAATGGAAGGTTTTTCTTCAATATGAAACAATTTTTTAATTAAGATTTGTTTAAGTAACTTATTACTATTATTATCACCATTACATCACAAAGGTTTTATTATTATGGTAGGGACTTTATTTGCGAAGGTTTTCTTTTCAATAATTGGTTTGTAAGGATAAGAGTTGTTTTTCGAATTTGACCACAGATTGATATCAGTTAGAGAACCATTGAAAACAATGGAGTACTGGACAGCTGTTTTACCCTAGTTTGGGAGTTATCGGTAGTACGCACCCACCGGAGGTTCCTGGGTTCGAACCCTAGGGGTTGCGTACTGTCGATGACTCCCAAACTAGGGTAAAATAGCTGTCCAGTACTCCGTGGTTTTCAACGGTTCTCTAGCTGATATCAATCCATGATCAGCTAGTCAGAAGAAGGTTTTGTTGAATCACTAAGACGTTAGGAGTATTTATCCTTTACAAGTATGAACCTCACACTCTTTTAAATCAAAAGAAAACCATTGTAGATAGCTGGCTAAATGCTGGAGATATTCGACGTAATTTTGCGTCTTTCAGGCATTTTCATATATCTGATGAAGGTTAGTCTCGGTAGACATTTAGAATTCGGTTATTTTCATGGTATCACTGACTTCCTGTTGGTTGATGGATTTTTAGAGCTTTTCACTATTTTCTTCTACAGTATCATTAGCACAGGTTATTCAAAAGCCTTTCGAAATACAATTTGGTATTGCTTATCTTTATAGTATGTTTTATTATCCAGTGTTTGTTTACATACTGAGATAACATAAATCCCAGACTTATGAACATACCCCGTAACAGTGAAATACTGTCAGTACGTTAGTTATGAAGTTCTATTAATATATAGTACTTTTGATGCTGAGTTGAATGATATTCGTTGACGTTTAATCAATGAACGAAGACAGCTGCAGTACCTCCGAAAGGTATCTTTTAGATTGTGAATTTCCATAGGCATAGGATAGAGTCCATAGTTCCTGATATTTCGTAATATGAGTGTCATAAAATCATATATAACTTAATCTTCCGTATAGTCTTCAAAATACACTATTTAATTCTGGCCTTAATACTTATTTTATTAAAATTTGAAATTTTATTTCTGAAAAGTAATTTCACCCATACAAAGTTTTCATGATGAGTTATAAATGTGTGAATCAAAAAAGATCTGATATTTTCTAGGAGAAATAGAGTTTTGACTAGAGATTATAGCAAATTAACACCTTGATGTGATTTTGTCAGGTCATTGTTACTGTAGCAACTTTTCCTTTTACTTCATGAGACTAAAGATATAACAGTGAACTTTCTTTGGATGCTTTCTGCACTTATTTATCTCATAGTTACAGGCTTAGTCACAAGCTGATATAATTTTAGAGAACCACAGGAAAACCAGAGAGTACTGGACAGTTGTTCCCTCCTTCAACAGTACACATTCACCAAGGCTCGAACACCAGACGTTGAACTTACAAGACGAAATCGTAGAGCATTCAGCCACTGGTATCCAATCTAATGGCCTATGAATTCCGATTTGCAAAATAAAGCGCAACCGACTAGGATGAAGCAGCTGTTCAGTACTTCAGGGGTTCTCTAACTGATACCAGTTCGTGATCAAACCTGCAGCCAATCAGATTGCCGCAATTTGACACTTGAAAGTTATCTAAAAGTGATCATAATAACACAAAGTTATTTCCTAACAAGGATTTTACTTTATCCTGATAAAATTAGTCGACCAAAACTGTTAATCACTTTGTTTCATAAACATGATTTTTCAAATCGATTGAAAAAGTCTAATGTCACTACAGGTAATTAATTTTATCACCATCGTATGTACAAATATTTAAAATAACTTGCCATCACAGATAATGAACAAAAGATTGAATTTCCATCTTTGGTCAGGGTGTCACTTTTTTCAAAACTAATGTGTTAAACAATTACTTTTAGACACAATATTAATGTCAAAAAATAGATATTCACAGGTTTACAAAATAGACAACTCCCACTTCAACTTATAACTGCTATTCCACTGTGTATGTGTCTAACACTTATCGACGTATAGGCGTCCTATAAATGGAATCATAGTGACCAATATTTAGTTAACTTATTGAAGAAAATATGACAAAGACTCTTCGAGAATTAAGCACTTATCTAGACAGTATTTTGATGAAAAGTATATATATATATATATAATCACTGTTATCGCAACACCAGCTTGCTATTTAATTATGGCTGAAAAAAGTACTTGAAAAAAGGAATACAGTAACAAAGCCACATTTCTATGTGTACAACGATCGTATAAAATTCAGTCACCTGGGGGAAAGGTAAAAAAATATGCGACAACAGTCACCAATATTATTATTTCAAGTTTAAAACAAAATGTTATGCAAGTTGATGTTTACAGACTGACAGTTTTTAAACTGTTAAATTTCCTATAAAATCCAGTGTCTAATGACTCATTTGTTTTCGTAATTTCCATTATTTAAAACATAAATATTACTTAAAAAATATTCATTATAAATTTCGAAAGACTGATTAGTGAACAAAGAATATTCTTTCCAATAACTTCCTTTTCAGGATTCATAGTGACATATTTATGCAAGTTAGGCAATAATTGCTATTTTTAATAAAATGGAAGCAGTGAGGATGCATTTCCCGCTGATGACATTGTTTGGTGGTTGCGCTAAATCACGAATTGGTAGAAGTTAGAATTCATGCCATGACCATCAAATGAGGTCCCAGTGGCTGAATGGCATACGAGCTTGCCTTGTAACCGGATGGTCCTGGGTTCGAACCCTGTTGGTGGGTGGGTGCGTACTGCCGATGATTCCCAAACTAAAATGAAACAGCTGTCTAGTACTCCTTGGTATTCAATGGTTCTCTAACTGATATCAATCCGTGATCAACTCGTAAAAATAAATCTAATCCTTACAAACCAACTCTTGAATATAACACAGAAGTTTGAAATCAGATATCAGAGTCAGTGATGACAGAGAACGCTGAACATATAGTGGTGAATCCATATGATTAATGTTCAGTTTGAATATAATGGGATCTAGTCATAAACTTCACATTATTCGACGGTAACATCAAAATATTAGAGAGAAAACAGGATGAAAGTTCTTGTGTATACCACTGCATAAGTGAATAACCAAAGATAGATTACGAAAATATAAAACTGTTCAAATAAACGAGGGTGAATGAATCAGATAACCTTGATTGCTAGAAGTAATAAATAAGGGAACAAGGTTTGTTTATAGGGCGAAAGGTCATACTTAAAAGATATGAAGTAACATAATATTTACGAATTTATCAATTCCATTAGAGGGACAGGGCAGCAATATTAACTGAACTTGTTTCGTTTATTTAAAACGTTTAGAGCGAAGTGCTATGAATTCTGCTGTTTAACGTATTGGCAGTCTATTAGAAATACGATGAAAAATAGAATAGGATTCTTTAATACTGGCTTTATGGTCCATTTTTGCCCGGAAATGTTAGGATCAAACTAGTAGTGCTTTTTGCTACACCTTGGTAATATCTAAGCCTTCATCTATGAAATTCATATTTGTAATCAATATTAAGGAGTATCAACGGGATTTGCATACTTCTGTTTCATAGTAGGTGGTCACCAATGCAAGCGATAGTATTATGCAAGATGTAATATAGTGCTTCACTGGATTAAATACATAAATATGGTCTAATGTTTGTAAGTAATTAGTACGTAAGATAATGGGTGGATAGGAATCATTTTGAAAAAGGATAAATCAGGGAATACATTTATTCTAGTCTAAAAATATAAATAAAAGCTGAGTGAAAACATCAGTCATTCAAATATAATCTCATTTTTACCACAGTATTACTAATGCAGGTCAAATTAGCTGTTTCCTTACATCTTCCAAGAGATTCGGATGTCTGCACGATAAATGAAAGTCAGCATGTTACCTACTTTCAAACTTACATCGTACAACCTATTTCTATATGATTCGTCAATGTTTCTTTGTAAAAACGGATGAAGCGATATACACACATATGTAGGTTGTATTTGTTCCCTTGAGAGAAATATATTCACCGTTGAATGACAAATAATAAATTGGTGTAGTGTTTAATTCTTGATTTCAGCTTAAAATAAGCTCACTGTAAAAGTTTACTGATAGTGGGAAACACTTGAAATACATTTTACACCGGACAGAATTTCTTTTGGAATTTTAATGATGCAAGTTGTGCTAGGATACTGTGTCTTCCGAAATGACAGCAGGTTCTGTTGAAGAGCAAATTCATCGAATTCTATTAACTATATGACCAAAACACACTTCTAATTAAATTTATTTTTGAAAATGGTAGGCATCAATTAAGTAAATAAACAAAAAAGGGACAGATAGTGGGACAATCATGAACTTTTTAAATTTTTCGACACTTTATTCATATCTGTAAGGTCTTTATTTCATATAGCTTGCGCCGTTTCATTTATTTTTATTGCCTTCAAATGTTACAAGTGAAACTTACTGACCATATATCTATGTGAATATTTTTTTATTAATTTGCGTTCCCGGTGAAACACAGGGCTTCACTCTGGAGCTTTGAAATTCCAGTGGGGTTGGGTTGCCAGCTTCACGCTCGGCCTCCCTTCGTTGTCAGCCTAATAACCAGCTAGGCGAGATAAAGGTGAGGGCTGTACGGGTATCGAACCCTAAACCATGTACCTGGTTTGTGAGCATCCTACCGCGGAACCATCGAAGCACCGCAAATATTACTGAAATATTATCCATTTTGATGCTCCATTTAAGGATAACATGAATTTGCTCAACTCGTATTTGTCCTTATTATATGGAATAATACAACTACTGAGCCAAATTATTAAGTTTTCTGTCTCTGTGATTCATAATATCCTAAATCATGTTAAGCCTATAAGGAAATAGTTCAAATCTTACCATTAAGTTTAAATATACCATGTAAGTCTATTTGCCCAAGTCTTCCTACATATCTTTATCCAAACGAGCTGCACTCTTCCATTACATGGGCCAAATCTTTCAAATTTAATGTCATAAATCTGACTTTGCAAAGACAATCGATGTTGAATTGAAATCCTCAGTAATAATGATGAAACTTGATGAAGTGCTGATACACACTACCACCTTCCAAAGAAACTACCAAAAAATCAAGTTGCATAGAAACCTCTAAATTTAATTTCAGAATTAATTATACCCGAGTTGCCTGTCAAATACAGTTCAACCATTACTTTGGATCCGTTGCGTCCCCTCCTTCTTTTGCCTTCCGACTGGAACATGAGGCTTCAGGCTTTCAACTGTGAAGTTTCAGTAGCATTGGTGTTCTGTCTTACGAGGTGGAGTTGCTAGCCTTACATCCAACATCCTTTTTTACTGGTCTTAATAACAGCTAAACGAAGTACTAGAAGTGAGTCAACCAGGAATCGAACCCGGACCACTTGCATGCAATGTACTTTTTTGTAGGTTAAGTTAGTTAACTACAATTCTATGCTTGGCATCTTATTAACGTACTGTCTGTTCAGTATAATACCATGTACAAAATCAATATCATGCTACAAACGTACAAATCATTAAGTGTCCATGTTTAGAACAATGAATGAAGTTTTATTTAACTGAAGTTCAAAAAATACGCATACCTAAATGGTGTTTGGTGTCAGTGAACTGGAAATTCAAATTCAAAGCTTTCTTCTTAACTATGAAAATCTCCTAAAACTATATTTATCCCCTTAAAACAGCCAATCAAAATATTTAAAAAATAAAAAACATGCTGTTTAGTTTCTAATCCTTCCTACTGACGGCTTCAAGTCATCAAAAGTCACTAGGAGAATATTATCGACTTGTTAATAAATTAAAAATTGCGCAATTAACCAACGAGCCTTCTTAGCCTACCCTTTAACAGATAAGCAGTATTAGTAATTCACAGCAGTAGGAAGTCTTCACTGATAGACAGTATGAAGACATCTAAACCACTGATGTGTCCGTCATTTATTTAGCCTACTGTGAAAATAAAAAGTGATCATTGAATGGGAAAGTAAAAAAAACTAGCACACCTTTTAATGTGAAAATGAAAACCGCAATTTCCTCCCACAAATACAGGTCAGTTTAATTTTTTCTTAACAGAAAGAATCATTTTCCAATATTTTCAGACAGAAGTTAAATTTACCAGGTATCTTACACATCAAGTAGTGATCCAATGGCCTTGAAAATCGAATGGTTACACATAACATCTTACAGTCAGAAGTACCAATCACCTCACTGAAAGTATCTAATCAATAGACATAAAGTTATTAGGCCACTTCTGTCTATTGTCAAAAAAAGACACGTAAACTAAGCACACAGTATATTGACCTAAGCTTGAAAATTGGAAAAATAATGAAATCATGCTGAATGACTAATTCTGACTTGACATTTATTGACTCGAATCTTTCCCTTCTATATTTCAGCCTACACAGATTTTTTTAAATTAGAAAATCCCGCCGTAGCTGATCATTCCATTCAAGTAATGTTAGCGTTATTTATTGTAAGGCTTTAGTCAGTTGATTAATATTCAGGATTTTTAATCACAAAAACAATCATGCAGTATTAAAACCAATGGAGAGGGAACCATCAGTGAGGATAAAAGCTATGGCAAGGTGTTTTCATGAATGGTATAGAAAACGTCAAAAGAAATACCCCAGCTGTGGGAAATAGTTGATGGGAAACTTTTAAAACAGTAGATGGTAGCATGTGATATGGTTACAGAATTACTCTAAGCATGTTATACAAAATCATATAAGACCACCCAGCTAAAGAAATTCAAATCGTAACCTACCACCATCATTTTAGCTATTCAAGTATATTGAAACAAAAGCGCGGGGAATTTGTTCTGCTAAAACTTATATACTGACCCAAAAAATACTACAAAAAAAAGTGGGATCAAAGTTAATTTGTTAATCTTTTTCTTAATTTACTTAAGTTCTGTTGTTATTATTTTACGTTACACTTTATATTCAAATCATTTGTTTTACTAAATCACTAACCAATTTTAAGTACTGAGTGATAAAACACTTTTGTCACACATGATTAAACTGTACTTTTTTCCAAATTCTGAAACTGGTAAGGGAAACATAATTGTTGAACTATCTATCTATCAATACATACAATAATAATTTATTTTATTCAAAAACGGTACTTATGGTACAGCATGAAATTCTCAGTAATTTGCACAATGTTACATCTAGCTTACTCAAAAAACATTACATGGTATAGGTCAACAAAGTCGATAATAGCAATTTTTTAGCATTAACAATAACAATAAACTCGACAGTGCACAAAAAGTATAAAATCACAATAATAACTAAAAAATATTTTTCCTTAAAAGAGAAATAGTGTCACCATAATTCTTAAACAGAAGATAAAAGAGCTATTTATTTTGTTAATAACTTAGTAAGTTGTAAGTTTCACGCTTAGCACGATCTCTATCACATAGAACGCGAGTGGGGCAAATGGGGTATCGTTGAGTTTTTGTACTTAGTTGTGTGAGCATCTAATCTTTTGCAATGACTTCTAGTGATATCTGGTGAGATGCAGCGAGAGAGTTGTTATTAGAGAGGATGTTGAGAGTCAGACAATATGGATTTAAGCCATTTCTCACATGAGTTCAAGTGTCTGTCGACTACAGTAATAACCAACTAACTTAGTGGCACACCATTTGCCCTACTGACAATTTTTAATACCTTGCGCAATATGACATAGTCCTTTAGGAGTAGCCTTGGAAAGACTAAGGTGGGAGAAGCAGTAAATTACAATAGGTAAGACGCAACAGCTAGTAAACTGTAAAAGTAGAGGCTGAATGTTACGAGATTGCACTAAATTCCCAACTTAGGAGGTTAGATGAAATATTTTCTTACAAATCAGAGGATCGAACTATTCGAGGATATTAAATGCTTGACATCGTTTCAATTTCAATGCCTTCTAAGTTACAAATGCTATGTGAACGAACCAGCTCGCGTAGATCACTTTTATGTCTGAAAGTGAAGTTAAATGTCCGCCATCTGGAAAGATTTAACATCAGATCATTTAACTTAGACCACTGGCTGGCGTCCGACAAAAAGCTAACATTTCCCCAAAAATGTTTTTTTGTCAAAATGTGACAACTCATTGAAAGCAAGACTGTTTCATCATAATTTAGCACAATTCAGAATACTGCTCCCACATTCCTGTACAGGACAGAGCTTGGAACAGGAAATTTTGTGGCAATCATATTATACTACTGGCCAATTTACTGTATTGCAGTACATTTTTATTCGTCCATAAATAACATTAGCTAAATGCTATTTAATACCGAAGTAAATATTAAAAAAGTAGACACTGTACTGAATAAAAAAATTTATCACCAAATGCCTAGAGCAGAATGTGATAATTTAAGGTTCTGTAGTGTCAGTATAATTTCATTTACATGTGCCTAAAAATGAAAAAACCTAATAGACAGAACACTTTAGCACCTGTAGCCCATTCTAATTTAGCTTGTAATTTAAACATACATATAAAAGGCAAATAAGGCTTTCTAAAGCATTTTAATTATCAAACAAATAATTAGGTATGAATATGACTAACCACAAGTCCATAAATTTCGCGTAAAATATAAGAACGCAGTGTTGCGTATTTTGCTGATATCAGAATTTGCAGTTATAAGTAACAATTACAGTACAAACATGTAGCTGACTTGTAATGTTTTGGTAAAGCTCTATTTGAAAACAAAGCATAGTCTTAGAAAAGAAAAGGCGTTCAGCAAAGAGTTACTCTTTTCGGCGATATCATTCTCAAGCTGTACAAACCGCAAATTTATAGTAATTTTTCTTGGCAACAAAAGGAATATTTCCAAAGATGCAATTGGTAATTTTTGACAACAAATTACGTAATTTAGAAGGCGTTAATCGGTTAGAAACTAAAATAAAGTTACAAAAGTAGGTTGGGTGACGTAATCTAATTGCTAGGGTTCAATGAAAAAAATGAATGAGAGTCAAGTTAATAATCTGAGTAGAATTCACTTGAAAATGGGTGAGAGTTAAGTTGATAAGCTGAGTAGAATTCACTTAAAAAAACGAAAATGGAGTTAGCAACAGTCGTCATGAGGGTAGAGATTTAATAGAGGGTGGGGGTAGAAAATAATGCAATTAAGAAACAGACAAACAAAGAAGAAAGAGGTAAGACAAAATTACGTATTTGATGTTGAGATAGATCAGGACCATTGTAGATTTAGTGACTGAATAAACTTCTTTTGTATGCAGAGTTCAGGATTCAATATGTGAATTGCCATTGCTTCTGCAGTTTGAAGAAGTTTAATTCGTACTCTTTTGGCAAGGTTCCCACGTATTGTGTAGATAACTGAGAAGTTGCTTTGTGGGTTTGCTTGGTGTCCGGATTCGATTAAGTGTTCTAGGATAGAGCTGTGGCGGGGGGATCTTCTTTCTCCTTTATAAAACCATGAAGGTAAGTGTTCGCTGATTCGTTTGGATAGCAAACGCTGGGTACGGCCGACATACCTAGCTCCACATGAGCAGGTGAATTGGTAGATGCACATTGATGAGGCCCCCAGTGGAAGCTTGTCCTTCACGTTCGTGCGAATCATTGGTTTCGTAGAGAAAGTTAGTCTGAGTTCAGCTGCGAAGAAGGTTTTCTTCAGTGAGCGGCACAGGCGATTTCTCAGTATTTCTGCTGAAGAATCTCCGTTGAATTGTAGATTCAAATAGAGAAGTTTCTTGGGAGCAGTAAGCATGGACGGCTTTTGTGTTTTGGGCTTCATGGCTTTTGTGATGAAACGTTCCGGGTAACCGTTTTCAAGGAGGATTCTTTTCAGGGTCTTCAGCTCCTCTTCTATGGTTTCCGGACTGCAAATGTTGTGGATTCTGTGAGTCAGTGAGCGGATTAGATTTCGTTTTGTATATAGAGGCACCCAACTGTAGAAGCTGATGAGTTGTCCATTCCATGTCGGTTTTCTGTGAATGGATCTTTTGAGTGTCCCATCTTGTTCACGTCTTGCTAGTTGCACGTCCAGAAAAGATATTGTTGCGTTGGACTCCTTCTCTAGTGTGAACTGGATTGCTGGATGGCAACTGTTGAAGAAGTCCAATATGTTCTCCAAATTTTCTTCATTATTGGCGATAATAAAAGTATCGTCCACGTATCTCTTGTAGAACCCGAAGTTATCTATTGTCTTCTTTAGGTGTGTATTTTCTAGCTTTGACATGAAAATATCTGCAAGCAGCGGGCCGAGTGGTGAGCCCATAGCTATACCATCTTTTTGTCTATATATTTCATTATTGAAAGTGAATTGGACGTTTAGAGTGCATCTTAATAGGAGTTCCTTCAAATAGTCCGTGGGTATACCAATGTTCATCTCCTTTGAATCAATATATTCACATATAAAGCATATTGTTTCGGTTAGTGGGACGTTTGTAAACAGTGATACTACATCTAGTGAGAACATGGTTTGATTGGAAACGCTGACGTTTTCGATGGAATCGACAAAATCGAAGGAGTCTCGAAGTGAGTGGCGGGAGATTTGCTTTCTGACTGGTTCTAGTATGTCTACTAGCCATTGTGCGGTACTGTGATAAGGTGAATTAGTCATATCAAGGATGGGTCGGAGAGGTACGTCTTTCTTGTGCACTTTTGGTAATCCATATAGCCGGGGTATATTTGAGCCCGATGGTTTCAACGATTCGAAGGTTTCAGGATCGATGAATGATTCAGTCTTCAGTTTTCGGAGGAGGTTAGTTAGTTTTTGTTCAGTTTGTTCCGTCATGTTCTTTTCGTTTGCTGGTTTTATGAATTTAGATTCGTCGGATAGGATGGTCAGCATTTTACTTACGTAGTCTTCACGATTCATGACTACGATTCCCCCACCTTTATCCGGGCGTAACAGAATAATCTCTTTGTTGTTTATTAATTCCTTGAGCTCTTTATAGTGTTTTTTGGTCAGTATTGACTTTCCATTTGGTTTGGTATTCATAAATTTATGGCAGCTGTCGAGGACTACCGACCTGAACTGTTGCAGGTTCTCTTCGGAAGTTGGTGATAGATCATATGTTTGGTTTATCAAGTTTTCGAACTGAACTTGGGTTTGAAGTTTTTGGATTTTCGATGGTTTTGTGCAGAACTTTGGACCGAGGGACAGTGCTTCTAGTTGAAGTTTTGACAGCTCAATGTTTGAGAGGTTAAATACGTATTTTTCTGGATTGCTTGGGAATGGACTTTCAGGGTCGCTCGTCGGCTTCAGGCTTTTAATAAGGTTTGACTTGACATTCTCACATTGTTTCTGTGCAACTTCTTCGACATATTCTTCGAACGATTGGCGTAGTTCTTGTTCTAAATCGTGGACTGCGTGAGCTCGTAAGTCAATATTTCGTTCTAGTTCAGGGACACGTGATTGGATGGAGTCAATGTTGTTTAGTGTATGTCGCCTGAGCGTTCTGGTATTCGGATGGATGTGGTTTCGTCTGAGGGACTTCCAGTACATCTTTGGATATTCGTGCCGATCTAAACATTCTCTCAAGAACTGAATCTCTGCCTTCGCAACTGCAAGCTTGACGGAGTAACGCAGGAAACGGTCCAGCTCTTTCACCGGCACTGGGTCCTTGCAACGTTTCAGTAATTTGAAAATTCCCATTCAGTCATAGAAAAGAAAAGGTGTTCAGCAAAGAGTTACTCTTTTCGGCGATATCGCATAGTCTGTCTGACAATGAAAATGTTCTCACAAAATAACCTTTTGAGGAGAAGAATTTGACTACAAATTTGGTTATTTCTCACATCAGTAGAATTACATGCAAACGTACAAATTTTGCGACAAAAAAACCTTTTACATGACTTTCTTAATGAAATGTATAACCTTATTAGTTTGCTGAAAACACTTCCGAAACCTTTAAAAGTTCCAACTGTCATAAAGTTGCTATACTCACGTAAAAGCCTGGTGAATAATGTTAAATTTCATTAAATAAATTAAATCTATTGTCAAGTTTCATAGAATTCTAAGAATTTACGCTAGATCTCTTAAAATACCTGTTGCCAATACATTTGTTGGTAGAGAGACGTCGTGAATAGTGGGTACGTCAATTCGAATGCAAAAACAAATACCCGTCGATAAAATTAGGCAGTTTTATCACGTCATGTAGGATTGAATAAAGCCAACTCATTGGCTGCTTAGTAAATGCCGTTGACAGTTTTCGGCTAGAAAATTCATGGATGCCTAAATGAGAACAGTCGGGTAGTTCCAAACTAGGTCTAAACAAGCATCTAACATATTCTGATCTTGATTATTTCTCTTAATGATAGTGACCTGCAAATGATGGAATCTGAATAAACAGTGAGCATCTCAATCCTTGTTTGTCAGGTAGCAAAGTGAATTCCCTTCTACCAATGATCACAAGTCATTTGTTTTTATTCTAACTGAAATAATCAAGTTACATTTTAACTTCATAAATTTGCCAGTTAGTAATTCAATTATAATAATTTTAACTGTTATCTAATAAGTTAAAAGCCATTGTATTGACTAGACCATTTTACTTTCTTTTCACACTGTAATTATTAAGCAGGACAGATTTTAGGAAATGATTCCAGAGAAAATGTGACAGGAAACAACTTTCCAGTACAAAATAATCAGTTTAAAAAGATTACACCATCGACCTCATATACAGATGCTTTGAATCTAGCTGTTGCTGCCAATGCTGCATTATGCGAAGCATTTCATCAGTCAACACGTAAGTATTGTTTTATTTGATTGCCTTTTAATCTTCTTCGATAAATATTTTGACATAAATACATTCTAGAACCTTCTCAAAAGATCCAGTACACAGGCAAATACAGAAAGAAATTAAAAGCAAAAATGAATTACAGTTTTAGATAGTAAATTATGCGCTTTCTACGAATCACTGCGATACGAATCTGATGAAGCTTGTTGCAGTCATAAGTAAAATATGTTCCGAGGCATATTCTATTGATCTTTCATAACTCTTTAAAAACCTACTTTGTTTTTTGTACAATATATTGATCCGTGGATAGTTTATCCTATCAGCTGAATTGATAGTTTGGCTTAAATGAGGTTTTCAGGCAATTCACACTGCTTTCAACTCTTGCCATCTCCTTAATAATAAAATGAACCAGTATCCACTTACTCTGAAAATACTATACATAAGGATCATAATTAGATTTAATTTAGTTAGATAAATCTCTATTATCTTATTTGTGATTATCTATCACACGTTTAACAACATTCATAAATATTATCGTGTGACATCGTTTTATCTCAGTGTGTATATATAACATAATAATCATATAACAGAAAGCAGAGTCTCACGATTTTAATATTTTTTCACCATCCTACTTAGAAATGGAACAAGTTTTCCTTTTCCTAACAAACAGCGTATAATTATGCCCAGTTCTAAGTGTGGGTAATAATTCAATGAATACTTGATAGGCGATCTATTCTATTCTTCGTGTATGTGTTGGTACTTATGAAAAATGAAAACTGTCAACGCCTAAAGTAAACTATAACCAAACTTTATGTCGAAGAATGTTGAATGGAACGGTTTTAATCAGAGAAAAGTCAAATGTGATAGTCCTTTACACCGAACACCAGATGGTAACTAAGAGCATGCACTTAGTCCTTCGTTTGGCGCAGACCTAATTCTGTTGGTCGAGGTTGAAATGTTGTCAGTCGGCACCAAACAAAGGACGAGGCGCATGACATTAGTTACTCCCTAGTGTCCAGCCAAGGTACCCATCACATGTCAGTTGCACCGCCGAATAGCTCAGTAATAGCATATCTGACTGCAACACTGGGTGGTTCAGGTTTTAATTTCAGCATGGACATTAGTTCTTTGAAGACTGCAGGTAGGCCTTACTGATGAGTACTTACAAGCACGAAACATAGGTTAAAGGTTCCCTGACTATTGTCTCCAACCGTCTAATAACAATATCAGTCCTTGAAATTCGATTCATGGAGTGTGACAAAAGAACATCCCGTTAGCATTCAAAATCTACGTTATGTTTTGGTATAAAGCAGCTTTTATATGACTCCAAATAAATTTGTTGTTTGGTGATAAAAACAGAATACAAAATACACCAGTCACTTTAAATAAATATAGACTAATCTCGTTTTTCTATATTTTGACAGCTCCTACGGATGCCTTTCAAAGGACCTCCTCTACCAATCACATCACGCCTTTGTGAGTCTATTAATATTCATTACCTATATTTTCTATAAAATTTGCAGTTTTTGAATATTTGCTTATGGCTATCATCTATCAGTAACCAACACCTCGGTGATAGAATATTAAAAGATGTTAGGAAGGTTGAAGAAAACGAGCATTGTTGTAATTCTGAACTCCATGGTGGCGTCTATATTTCGATATGGCTAAACCGCTTTTCATAATTTTTCGCGGCTGCAGCCCCAACAAGATTAACCAGAATGACTTACAATAGTCATACCAATTAAAACAAAGAGATACATCATATTCATAAAAATGAACAAAAATAACTTTCATAAGGCTATACACTACTGATTGACTGAGATGAGTAGCTGTTACCTATTCACATCAAGCAGCAGTGCTTGTTAGCCTGACCGAAGTGACCTAAATACCGGGCGACGGTTTTGCTCGTTTGGGGCTGAGTTCATCAGCCGTGTGCCCTGTTTTGACTTTGCAGAAAGAAACAAATCAATTCAAACTACCCAATATCTTATTATACAAATTTACATGTATCTGCGGGAGCAGTTACATTGGAAGAACAGAAAGAAGAGCATATCTACGATTTTCTGAACATATACCAAAAAGCTTACGTCTAATGGGGACAAATGCGTTAGGCAGTGCCATCGCCAGGCATCTTCTTGACATGGGTCATGAGGTGGACGTGGAAAAGTCATTCAAAATTATCAATAAGCAAAGGAGTTCAATGCTCCTTAAGTTTGCTGAAGCCTTTTCCATCAAGCGCCTAAAACCTGATTTGTGCGTTCAGAAAAAGCAGTTATCAGTCTTTCTTTGCCCTGGTAACTGGATATTTTTCATCCTAATGCGACATACTGAAAAGTTTTCATTTTGTATGATTATTATTGCTCGGAATGGCGTTCAACATTGCATTTATATATATATATATTATTAGTGTATGTGTATATTGATCGATTGATTTCTGTTTAAAATGAACTCTGTGTAAGTATGTTAAATTGTTATTGTAGATACATTTAATAATGTTTTTGCCCTGTAAGCAGCTGAAGAGAAGGCGACGAAATAAAATATGGTACCATTTTATTCTGCTAAATCTGTAGTTGTTGCTACAGGCTACAATATTTAATCTGCCTGATAACATCATCTGTAATCAAAAAACTGATACAAACAATATCAGAGTTCTTGTAAAATAAAATTATGACTTCAAAGATCTCACCTTCGTAAGCCTGTAAGTATAGTGTCCTCAGTTATTCCATTTAAATTATTGAAGGAGATTTTGAGCACTATCTTTCCTCGAAGTCATAACAGAGTAATTTCATTGCTTTCAAATTAGCATTACACGAATCTACTGTTTCCCTTCCTCGGGGAAGACATTGTACTACTGTGTACCAAATAAAATAATTGTCTAAGCTGCGTTCCCCCCTGATTACTTCATCAAAACCTAAATAGCCAGACTATTAATAAAAATAAAAGATAAAAATAATCTTGTTTTGCTATCAGCAAACTGTATGTTTCATCAGGATTTGATACTTTTGCCTCACTACTCGTCAAAATCTGTGACTTGTCAACTCAAATATAAACTTTATGTATCGCATATTCCTAATAACATGGCATTGATTTATGAGATATTTGAATATCCGTTAAACAATTCAGAAGTGAGAGTCTACGGCAAATTATGTGGAGTAATTTACTACAAATAACCAATAGAAATTATTCAGATACTAACTACCAACGTAATTCAAGGCAGATGTTTAGACGCACTTGAAGTATGCAAAATTCTATAAATTTTATCATAACATTTGTTGATATTCCCCAAAAATAATTGAAATCTGTCTCATTTATGTCAGATAATAAGGTGTTATTCCTAAAGATACTAAAAATAAGTTGGTCATTTTTTCATATTTGAATGACAGTTATAATATCACCCAAAATATCCTCACTAATTAACTAACTGTCCTGCATTTTTATTCAGGTTAAAAACTACTAAGGAATTCAGTAATCTTGTGAATTTAATTATTGTCAACGGAAATTTAAATATAACATCTGAATTCAGATTCTACTGTAGTGAACAGTCTTACATCCTGAAACTAGTGTCTTAAAATAAGTAAATTCTGGAGTTTACGGAATCCGTATTCCTTCTGATCAAGTAAAAATTGAATACGGTTTAGACGCATAAGAAAGCCTAGTGAAAGACTCAAAAGCGCGAAACGGCACAGCTTAGGTAACGAATGATAATGGCACTCGAAATTTTTGTTTCCAGTTGCCGTTGATTTCAGATGCAGGCAAAAAGTACATTTTTCAAGTATCGGTTTGTAGGAGTTTCATCTGATTGCATGGAGGATTTCACCATGAGCTGACATCATTTAGAGAACCACTGGAAAACCTGGGAATATTGGACAGATGTTTCGTCCTAGTTTGGGACTCTTCATCAGTACACACCCATCTCCAGGGTTCAAACCTAGGACCTTCTGGTTACAAGATGAGCTCGTAGACCATAAAGCCACAGGGATCCGACTCAGTGGCCCATAAATTCTAACTACTGCCAATCCACGACACTGTGCGACCAATTAGAGATGTCTTCAAGCTCGCCTTGTAACCGAAAGGTCCTGGATACTCCTGAAGAGTCCCAAACTAGGATGAAAAGGCTATCCAGTACTCCTTGGTGGTTTTCCAATGGTTCTCTAACCGATATCAGCCGATTATGAAATCATCCAACGAAAAAGCACTCTGTAAAATACTACTGAAGTTTCAGTGACTGCTAATCTAACAACCTTTAGTGTATCTTCTACATGACAACCATTCGTAAATGTCACCCAATATCTCTTCTGTCAAATGTGATATCGATCAATGATTTAAAATTCACATAATTCATTTTGTCTATAACTGATACATTATATCTGTTGTTTTGTTCTTCTCACTGACCAAAACCCCATCGATCAACACAAACACATCAAGAATTATGCAAAAGGGAGAAAAATAGGAAAATAAATAATTCCTCTCATTTAAAAATGTTATTTATTAGTGACAGGAAATCTCTGTTGTTTTTTTTTTGTAAAAGCCCACTGCTTTCAACTTTCCCTATTTTCCAAAGACATCATTTATCAAGTTTTATTTATGCAAAACTTTAAGACTTTTTGATTAAATTTTATTGTATTTTATGTATATTTTGGTCCTTATCTTTGTGTACAAAATCCAGTACGAGGACAGAAGTTGCTTTTCTTATTAATAGGATAAAATCAGAAATTATATATATATACATATATATTCAATGAATTCAAGTTGCGTGTTATGCATTTCTGTTCATCTCATAAGAAGGACACTTATTAGTTTAATATTTAAGTAACAGTATCAGTAATTGGAATATATACATGCTGCAAAGGTGAAATTTTGTCACTTACTAGAGAATTCATGGCTGTTAAAAATAGGAAACAAGTAATGATTTCCAAAAGAAATATATATTTTATGCATTAAGAACGTAAATTAACTTTTTAAACTTTTTATCAGTGTACCAAAAACTACAGAGATAATTGGGTTAAAGCACTTTCAAGTTGTAGTTGAACATTTATTCTTCTTAGGGACAAGGGTTTCACTATTGGTAAGAAAAGTGACTGCTAGCAGTCTCATCTCTCTAATAAGTGATAAGAAGTAGGGATAATATTATGAAACAATTTTAAGTGCTCTACTGAATTCCACACGGAGAAACCTTTGTTGAAACAACTTAGGAAGTAATCTCCACTTCAGTGGGGAGGAAATGCTAAGAGACTCGAATTGACTGTGAAAAGATGAATTCCATTTTACCTGAGAATTTCGAAAATATTCAAGTGTTGGTTTACAGGGATTCGATTGGTTAGAGGTTTCATCACCAGGTGACATTAATTACAGAACCACGGAGTACTGGACATCTGTTTCAGCCTGGTTCCGGACTCTTCAGCAGGATAAATCCTCCGGGGTTCGAACCCGGGATCTACCAGTTATAAGGGTTAGTAGCGATGAGAAGTCTCAAGCTAGGACGAAACAGCTGTCCAGTACTTCCAGATTTCAAATGGTTCTCTAACTGATGTCAGCTCGTGAGGAAAGCTATAACCAATCAAAGCCCCTCAAACCGACAGTCGGCAATTAATCTAATGCTCACCAACCAATGGCTCCATGCAGGAAGTTACCTTGAGCTCTAGTAAGAAATCATAACAAATAAGACGCAACAAGTCAAGTAAGAGAACAGTTATTCGTCGCCGATAATGCGCGATGGTCGTTCTATATATCATGAATTGTCCGTGGCTGAAATTCATGAGCCATTCTCGTGGCTGAATGGTCCACGAGTTCTCCTTGTAACCGGAAGATCCTGGATTTGAATCCAAGTAGGTACGTACTACCGAGTGTCTGAAACTAGGACGAAACAGCTTTCCGGTACTGCCTGGTGTCCCAATGGTTCTCTGACTGATATCATTTCAAAAATGCTTTTATCTAGTAAGTAATTGCAAGTGGTTAACAAAAGGGGATTATTTTATCTACTTTTGTATCTATTCATATCACATTGCAGAAGAATGATTTCTTTTATTCATGCTCCCTCGTTTAAATTTTAATTACCATATTTTTAGAAAAACACAAAAATGCAAAATGCAAACTTCAACGGTTCTTCCAGAATCTCTCATTAATGATGAACAAGCTTCAAGTGAAATAAGTCCTTTACCAAATGAGATTGTGCAAACAGAAAATAAAAACAGATTTTCGCATGGAGCTAAATTTATCAAGCAGCAAAAGAATATGTCTCTTTCACCTATTTCATCAACTGTTCAATCCAGCCAAGGCGACAAGTCACCCATAGGGAAATGGACAGGTACGAATAAGTCACAAAATTTAACAGTAGAACAAATATTTAATACAGAGTCGAAGAATGGAAGCCCAAAACCATTGATCAATGATAAGAAACCTAATGACTCAATAAACCCAAGTACTGAAACCAGACGCCCTCAAGGTCGTCTCCGTTCTACTCTTCGCCATGCTGTTACACTTAGTCCTTGCCGCCGTAAACCAGATTTGCAGTCAGAGCAGTGGAATGGGGCATATTTAGAACCTGGTTCATTAGCCTTGAGTTCTGGTTTCGTGTCGGCTGGTTCTATTGTGAATGCAGCTGAGGATTCAACTTGGCAGATGAATAAAGACGAACGTCCAGGATCGTCACCTAAAGTGAAAACTATTCCACCGCCGGTTAATGTCTACGTAAGTAAACTTTTGTGAGTTCTAGTTTTATGTTTAAATATATCTTTACATTTGAATTGATTTCCGATATACCATCACCTAAATTCCAGTTGTTCATCACCACCTAAAGCGCGTTTATAGTTTAATTTAGTTATAATTCTTTACAGTATTATATTTATTCCACCTGAAAAATAATCCATAAGTAACATTAAGTATTTATAATTCTGACGACTTGTTACTCACATTAGGTTTGCTCAATGATATGCCAAGAAATATTGCCTAACTGACTGGTAAAACTGATTCATTTAAACAGCTTGGCGGTATCTGCTTTCCCTTGCATAAGAATAAGCCTACTTGTAAATAAGAATAAGTGTAAAAGGGTTTTATTTACCTTTCGACTTTAGGAACAATACGTAATATCAAAGAAAACTAGACGTAAAATCACGAAATAATGATTTTAAGCTATAAAATGATATAAAATTTGTATTTTTTCTTAAGTTTACTCAGTAATAATGATAGTTAATTTATGACTTAAATATTAAAAAGTTTTCTCGCCTTCTTGTCTATAAGAGACTTATTGTTGGGATGTTAGATGATTGGAGGCAATCGGCAAGAAGCCTTGGACCTAGGTTTAGTGCTAGCTGGCACTCACCAGTCAGCAAGGCATGTCTACAACCTTGAAGGAACCCACGCCACCCAGTATTGCAGTCAGAGACGTTAACACTGAGCTATTCGGGCTTGCAACTGACCTCCTAAAGGACTTTATTGGATACTTTTGATTGGACACTAATTAGTAACTAGTGTAATGTGTCTAGTGCTTTGTTTCGTACAGACTAAATTCTATCAGTCAAGTTTGTAATGTGGCCACCATTCTAGGTGGCTTGGCATCATGGTGTAATGTGAATTGTTGATATTAGATGGTTGGTTGCAAACTTGACTGACAGAATTCAGGCTGCATCAAACAAAGGACTAGACACATTACACTAGTTACTAACTAGTGTTCAATCAAATTATTGTTGGAATGTTAATAAAGTTGAATCATGGATCAAAATGTCGTCTGTCAGTAAGCCCGAAAAACTGAAACATAAGACAACCTACATATTTTCTCTGCTGCTTGCATTTAACAGACTGTCACTTTTGATTTACTGCATATGACCTATTATTTTTAAGTCTAGATATATTTCAAATCCTTTTCTTAATAGTTCACAACATAGTGACGCAATTTCCTTTACCATAGTAAAATTAGAATATCATACAATCAATGTATATTTTATTTGAAGTTTAAAGGCCACTGGAATTAGAAACTTTCCACTACAATGTACCTGAATCAGACACTCACCCTGGGAGGTAACCTCGTCTAACCAGTAACCTATATGCCTGGAATAGTTAATGATCTATGGAAATTACAATGTGAACTAAGTACTTTCTTATACAAGTGATAAAGATAAGATAAAGTTTAGAGTATTTTAAGTAATTGCTTCTTCAAATCATCAACTGAAACTTGAAAATTATTAAACATTTGAAGTATCTCCTTAACAATCACTTCAAATATTGCATTTCACATTTTATTGCACGTCTCAAAAACAACTGTAATTTCAATCAATTCACTATAAAATTAATCAAATTAACGTTATATGTAGAAAAATTGTTTGCAGTGTGAATTCGTACTTGCTTGATTCATCAATTCTGAATCAAATTACTAGACATCCCAACTAGGGAAATAAAGAACCAGAACCATACAAAAACTTTTCACAGACAGGAGTCATCTAAAGCAGCTTAACAATCAATAGACATTAATGTAGGTCACCTAGTTAGCAGTATATCATGAAAGCATGCTTGCATTCTTGTCTTTGAGTAATTCTAATAACCTGAATAACTCCACTCTGAAAGTGAAGATGATGCAGAATCTGAGTTACCCATTTAATACTAAATAAGAACTGATCGTTCTCCTGAAACCTGTACTGCACATTTTGAGCCATCGAATCTCATACATATTTTTCAGTTGCACTTATACAAAAGTTAATGTAGCATTGAAATCAGTGTCAGTAAATACTACAATTTATAAACTAAAGTAACAAATGGAGAAAGGAAGTTAATACATGAACAACTCCCTGCAATAAAGTAGAATGCAGTATAATTACAATTAGTTCCTAACGTGTAAAAGAAGTCTTAAAATTCTTATGGTTAAGATTTTAAAAAACTCTGTATGTTAATCATGTCTTCCTGTATTTAAAATAAAATACTTAATAAAATCAAACCATCTGAAAAACATACTTTGCAGTAGACAACTACTTTAGAAGCAATTCGTATCTGATGATTTAACCTGTATATTTAGATACTTTATCACTTACTCTGTAGCTATTACTTTCAGAAATTGGTCGGTCCTACTCATGTAATTCTATCATGCTTACATATTAGTTGGGCAACACACTGAGATATGATTTCAACTTTTTAGATTCTATGAGAATTTACTACAATATGAAATTGTGACTATATCCAAAGCACCATACAGTGTTCTGTTGAATACCACCTCAGCGATGTCATCTAATATGAAGATTTCGAGAATCCTCATCGAACGAATGGGGTGATTAGTTAATTATTCTGTGTTTCTGTGTCAACGTCTAAGAAATTTTAGAAAACAAAACAAAGTCAACAGTGATGAATACATAACAAATTAGTGAGAAAGCACCAGAACTGCTCACTGTCAATAGTCCACATATAATGAATAACAGCATGAAGTTGTGCAATACAGACAGGGATTAAAATAAGAAAATAAGCAGAAAGTTGGCATAGTAAATATAATTAGGCGATAACCACTCTCTGGAAAAGCAGGCTGATAACAGTGGAGAAAACAAGGGTTGAATATACTTCTTTCAGATGCGTAGCATCGTCTTAAAATTTCGGACAGCCAGTACTTCAGTATCGTTTCAACTACAGGTGGAACTGATGCGGATATCAAAGCGAGGATCGGGAAAGCAAGGCAAGTTTTCATTACTCTCAATTCTGTATGGAGATCAACAGCACTCAGTATGGAAAATTAGATCCGAGTTTTCAACTATAATGTTATGTCACTTCTACTATACGGATCAGAGACTTGGCGCGTCACGAGTGGCACTTCGGAAAAACTACGGACTTTCATCAACAGTCATCTTCGCTGAATACTACTCAAGATCAGATGGCCAGAAAATATCAGCAATAGTGAGGGATCTATGAAAGCGAACCAACCAAGAACTGATTCTGCAACAAATATACTCGAAGAAATGGATGTGGATTGGCCATACTCTGAGAAAACCATCAAGTGACGTCACACAACAGGACATCGCTCGAGTAGACCCGAATGGTAGGTGGTAGTCAGTGCGGGGGTAAAATGAAGTAGGTCATGCGAATAGAGACGAAAGTATGTGGACAGACGTGGAGCCAGGTGAAAACGTTGGCGGAGAACCGATCACAATGTAGACGTGCGGCTGAAGCCCTGTGACGTATTATTCTTGAGAGGTTTGATTGGAGGTGAACTCAAAAGATATTCACTTATCTAAGTACAGGCACACTTCCATTCTCCCTTTGCTAACAAAACTGAGTAGTGTTCACAAGCGCGTTAACAAGCCTACACAAGGTACGGTGGATGTACTCAGCCCCACAGGATCAATCAAACCGTTATATGTATGCTGACGTGACGCTATGCATCAGCTAATCTCTCGTATTCTGGATGCTCTTTTCTCTTACAGTTCCATCACTGTATTAATAAAATGCAATAATTCGGATAATCACTTGCCAAGATTAACTGTTATGGACCTTCATGAGATCTGAAGGAATAATGAATATATTCACTCCAAAAAAACTACTATAGTGTAATAATTCAGATTCAGTAGATTTCTGGGAATTAAACTGTTTGTTAATGATAGGTTTACCACTGTTAAGCTTCGTCCACCAAATTGAAGGTAAATTTTTTGCGAATTCTTGACGTCTGAAAAAACTGGCAACCTTTTCGTAGCATCAAGACGTTCTCTTCCCGAAGAAAACATTTTGCTCTTAATTACTTACTCCTTTTGCTTTTACTCTATTTTTACTTACTTGATCTTAAAGGCATTTCAATCTATCACTTTTCATGCTCCTAGTAAATTCGATAGGAAATATCACAGTGGGTGGTAACTAACGTACAAATAATAACCAAACTCCTGTACTTGAATGAATTAGCACAAGCTGCATGTTTCGTGTTGATTTCTTTTGATTTCATTCATAAAAAATAGTAAATATGTTTTAGGAGAAAAGTGCTGAAAATTCCATTCTGCGTAAAATGATTGTTTGAAATAGAGTGATTGTTTCCTCATGGGAAATAAGCATTTTACTTCACTACTCACTTTTGTTGATAATAACCTTACTTAAATATAAAAAACGACATGTTTGTTGACAGAATTTTCTGACCAACGCTGGCTTCTGTTATTATAAACAAAAAATACACTTTCATAAAAGTATTCATTGACGGGGACATTTTAAAAGTCATACAGAAAACGATGTAGACTTACGAATTGAAAACAATACTTGACATCTTTATTCCCCTTTCGTCAAGATGTGAAGGGACCAGATGAATGAATTTGTAAGTGTTATCTGGTATTATTGATTTGTAGGGATTTGATTGATTGGTTACAGGATTTCATCATGAGCTGACATCGGTTAGAGAACCATTGGAAAACCACCAGGGATTTGAGGAAAAATACTTGCCGCGCTATGTCATGAATTGACAGAAGTTAGAATTCATGGGCTATTGGATAGGGTCCCAGTGGCTCAATGGTCTACGAGCTGACCTTGTAACCAGAAGGTCCTGGATTCGAACCCCGGTGGGCGCATACCGCTGAAGAGTCCCAAACTGGGACCAAACAGCTGTCCAGTAGTCCCTGGTAGTTTTCCAATGGTTCTCTAACCGATATCAGCTAATGATGGAATCCTGTAACTTATCTGGTATTAAGTAGCTAAAAGTAGAATCGATTCCAGGACTTCTCAGCTGGATATCATTACATCCCAACTAATTATTGGGATCCCACTAATTCTAAAACCCAGTTAAAATAGTTCTAGATAATAAATTCTTATTAATTAGTCAAAAATTATAAATATTTTACAAGTCTGTTGGTTGCTATTCATTTAATTCAAATAGTTTTCAAGGACTGTATAATGGAATGAACAATTAAATTTCAGTAAATTAAAAGTTCCCATAGTGTAATCAGAGCAAGATGGTTTTCAGCGAACAATTTCTTCCTCATATACCACAGTTATAAATCCATGAATATTATAATATAAATAACCAGTAAAGGCAAGTGAAAATTTGGGCATATGTATAATATACAATGATAGTTCGTTATTTAATATTGTCAAATGAATGCATATAAAGTGTGTAGTCATTCAGAACATAAGATAAAACGTGAATAGACGAATAGGTGACATACTAATGTATTTATAGTCAACATCACATGAGTTTCACTGGGGGAGGAGGGTTGAGGGTAAGTTGTATTGAGTGGTGTGCGAGGAAAATTACTACCACAAAATACATACAAGCAAATACCGAAAATTAAATTTCATACAAAACCGATTAGGATATATTACACGACTTAGCAAGTTCACAGATTCTATGTGTGAAAAATATATATACCTTCAGGTCTGTAAATCAGGCAGTTCTGCTTTTGGTAAAAGTCAATAATGATAATGTCTGATAGCTGTCATACAAATTGATCTGTAAATGTCAATGTCTTGATAACCTATTACAAATTGAGAAAACCACACTGAAGAAGAAAACCAATCTAAGTAGTAGTACATTTTGATAAGCTTACAATAGGTACTTACTATAACTAAATGTTAAGTGACCTCATACTTTAGTTCTTAAATCTGTGTGAATCTCTCAATCTTGATATATTGAAATAACCCACAAAGGAAATGATTCACATTAAACATAACTAACCAGCAAAAACGTTTTTAAACCCGTTCATTTACAATACAGTTTTGTTTATTTCATTCCCATTGCACTCAACGTTGACAAGCCGCAATGTCTGAAAACTTTTGATAACTCTATACACAAGGCTGCTCGTATAACATGGAAAAGTTCTAAGGCTGAAATCATATTGACATCCTGATTTCTCATTGTTGGGTTAATGAATTTCTTCACTAAAACTTCTTAAAATTAAACAGTAATTTAGAATATTTTATCTTTTCACTTGAGATAAACTTGTTGTAAAAATTGACCTCAAATATACTGAGAATATGAATTTCAAGTTACAAAGTGACATCCTTCAACACTGTGAAAGCATATTTTTGCTTTTTAAGTGTAAATATATGGATTAGTGTATCAGTTATGTAGTTTGCAGCCAATTCGAATATTTTCAAAGGGCAGGGTCAGCTATAAATCAGGTTGAGTAAAGACATTTCACTTTCTGATAAACGGCATCATATTACAAGCATTAATAACAGAACAAGTTAAAGAGTGACTCCCCAAGGTAGCTTCTCTCATTTCTCTTGTCTTATAAGAAATTTCAACGTACAGCCGGAAAATCAATAGCTTTTGTTCAACGTTAATATGAAAAAGACGTCAAGCAAAAAAGGATCTGTGCACCTGACACAGTATAAGCACTAAAACAATGGTGCCACTCAACGCAATGCTAAAGCTGTTCACTGCTGTATCTTTGATTATTCGGGAATATTTCAGCAGTTTCTTTGTCTACAAGTGGCTGACAAATTCCTTCTACTGTGCTTGATATTTAGAAAGTAAAATCTACCATTTTTATCTGGGTCAATGGATCAAAACTCTTGCTACGTCTTATCTTGTTTTTGACTGATTCCAATGTTTGATGTGTCTTCTTATTATAGTGTTTTCTTTAGGAAGCTTGTTTTCTAGATCCATATTAGTTAATCCATTAACAAATGGCTGATTCTTGGGTGGCTTAGAACGTTTTGTTGTTTTTTTCAGTTCAACCTATTAGTGTTATTATAAACATGTTAATTTGATGACTAACTCTCAAAAGGACTAATGCACTATAGAATCCCTTACTATTCTACCATTTAGAAAATCGACCATCAATCAACCATCAGTCGATGTTTAAAAAATCGACCATCAATATAATGATTAATAGATGCTCACATTAATCACTATCTGACCACCAGTTAGTGGCAATCAGTCAGTTTTCTAGTTGCTATTTCTCAGCCGAATCTCTTGGTTGCAAAGTTTATTTGAACATCAAATAACTTAGGTATGAATTTGTTTTATTGACACGTTTTGGACAGTCATGATATTTACAATAGAAATCAGTCGAGATTTAATTAATCCAAAGGGAAGTTTCGTCAGAAGCGTCAGGTTAGAGTTTCAACGTTTCTTATTAACTATTTCCATAATTCTGATGCGTGTGTTATAGCCAGTAAGTTTAAGTGAGTTTAGGTAAAGTTACTCAGTTAAGACTCCCCACTGCAGCAGTACTATGTAGCAAACTCCCACAAGTTTTCAATTATGTACCACTGAATTTCAACTCAGTAGGTCAGTTAAAACGTGCCAACCTCAGAATCTGCTTAGAAAAACGCTTATTCTACTCTTTTCGATTAACTGTGGTTTGCTAGCTGATATGGATAAACGACGGAATGTACTTTGTGTGAAAGTGGTTAACACCATACAATTGTTCATACCACAGATTAGTGACGCGTTAGACATGTTTGATCAAAAATATCTACAACGCAGTTTTATACGTTATACATCACCTTTTAAAAACAGAAAGTTAATTTGAGGATAAAACTAAGCCTAATAAATGAAAATTTCCAAGATTTCCAAGAATTTTTTGACTAAACTAGCGCTTGTAAATTCTATGTATTCTAAAGTAGCATACATAGATTGAATAGAATAATTGAAGATTTAATAGTGGGGAGGATAAAGTCATCAGACAAGGATTACCGAAGTAGATAAAATGTAAACAACAGCTGCTCTGTCCCCATGAGTGGTTTGAATTCTACCAATAGCCATTGCTTCAGTATACTTTATTATACGCTCCTGATGGATTTTGTGGACGTTTTTGTTTACAATCAATCTTATGGTTAATACGAACAAATTGCTCGTCTATGAATGAAGATGGTAGTCTATCTGATGCTCTTATGGAGGCCTAGTTACTTGTGTTATAAATAAATAAAATAATGCCCACTGCCCTGACATTCAAAGATCGTTTACTCCTCTTTATAAGTATGTGCCACACCCTCGTAAACTTTTCTGCAGTGTTGGATGTGGCGTAATCATGCATTCTTTATGTGTTTAGTAAGAAATGAGTGCGGCTTTGTCGCTAATGACAAGCTGGGATGTCAAATATGTTTTAAGGATGAGAGATTTTAGTCTTTCTCTCATAAGATAATATCACTCTCCGTTACCTCATTTTCATGTAAACTAGACTGGCAATTAGATATGAGCAGACTGTTCGAAATGCAGTCTGAAAATATCTCTTAGACTAGGCAAAAAAATCAGATAATTAAATTTGAGCTGAATAAGTGGACCAATTTTATCTACTTGTAGAGACACAAAGGTCTATAGCTGCTCTGTTTTTAAGGTGTGCAAATTGAATGACGGATTATGGTAATCACGTTACAACAACCGTTTTTATCGTTTACAATGAGACTAGTGTCATTTACGGCACTCTTATAGTACAACAGTAATCTCGAGACCGAATTAAAACTAAACATCTGTAGCCTCAAAAATATTTTCAGGACATTTTTTGACTATCAGTGGTCATTGCTCGTCATCAGACGCAGAAAAACACCCGAAAAACAGATACATTTTATTCGAAATAGGCCATCTGTTTCTGTAATTTATCAAAATCACTAAGTCTTAAGAATTACAAATGTGCGGAATTATGAAGCAAAGAATGAAAGCTGCTAATGCAAGTAATATCTATAAACTGCATACATATCCTTTTCATCATATTAACCAATGATTGGAATTCAGTGATCTAGTTAGTGATCTGATCATTGTATATTATGTAACAGCATTATCTTTGTCTCCCATGTCAGTCAACAGAAAGTTGTGTATCACAGGTTTATCCGCTACCTAAAAGAATTTATAAGATTTGTGGATCAGGGGTATGGTTTTGGTGCTATTAAGTTAAGTGGTTTCACCACAATGCTCACACTATTCTTCTACACATCTTCATAGTTTTTTTTCAAAATAAGATTAAATAATAACACCAAACATTTTGGATAAGGTCACGTCCCTTTGAAAATTCAAACAAGTACCGTTTGTTGCTGAGGTTATCATGAGCATGTCACTTGAAACATGTGTGATTTTAAAGTGTACCCCCGAATTCGGAAATTTCAGTGAACACATCTTGCTAGTCTGTAGCAGTGACTGTTGCCTGATAGTTGCATCTAGGCGGAAGCCTTCAGAGTTAAACAGATAAAATTTCATCTTCATAGTTTCATATTAGTACATGTGACCTATTCCATCAGAAATGTTTCGCTTTAACTTGTATCCTAGTGGCACTCATTCAAACTGATGTATTTTGGGTGTATGCAGTAAGTGATGGAAAGTGACGGTAATCCATGTATTCTGAATCCATTTAATGACTAAAAATGATCTTAACTTATATACCATCCATTTATTATTGACTTAGACGATAAATCGAAGCTGAGGAAGTACAAAAAGTATATACAAGTAAGAGAATCATTGGAAACAGACTGAAAAACAAAAATTTTAAATGAACTAGAAAATGGCATGTTCAAATGATACTGGTATGAAAGCAGTAAACAACCTTTAATTTGATAGAATACTTTCAGTTGCTCTTTATGACATTTTCTTAATCTTACCAGAATAATCTTTACAAGGAGAATATACAATGTATGACACTGGCACTAATGTTCACATTTTATACATATTATTTTGAATGTTACTTTTAGGATTACCCTATAGTCACAAATTTGGAGAAAGATTTAAATACAATCGATTGTCTAATCAATGATACACAAAATACACAAGATGAACACGTTCCACAAATAAAATCACATCAAGAATTGAAAATGTCGTCGAACCCTACGAATATTAACTCAGTGAAACAGCAACAACCAATGGTTAATAGAGTCCCACCACTACAAACTTTACCCCCATGCAAGTTATTACTTGGTCGTGTAGCTTCAAATGAAGATATATGCATTGAAACTGAAACACCATTTGCATTTAATATAGCCGCTACTGATAAAGAGATTTGTATTACACGAGTGGCCTCTGTAGGAGATCTTGAATATCAACAACAGCAACAACAACAACAACAGATAGAGAATCAAAACGATCTATCATCGGCAAATGTAGATGGACAGAAATATCAAAATTCTCAATCAGTAAAGAAAAAGAAGAAAGGAATTCCAATCAGCTTACGTTTAACATTTGGTTCTGAATCAAAGCTAAATAAATCAACCTCACTGAACACTGCTGGTGAAGAGCAAGCAATCACATCACAAATGAAAAATTACCGTGCAATGTACTACGTGGATATACCACAAGGTTGCAGAACAGGTGAGCTACGAAGAAAGACAAATCGGCACAAAAGTGCTTCTAGTGTACCAAATGTCACACGTTACAGTCTTCCATGTATAAGTTATTGTGAAGAATTACCCAAGCCGATTTCATTACTTCCACCCCTGTCTGTGGAGAAGAACCGGTGAATGCATGTAGAGGTGAAGTAAATAAATATATATATTGTAAAATCTATCAAACTAGAATGATTTACCACAACCCCTTGCTAAAATGGCAATTGTATTATCACAAAGCATGCAACGATTTCTATAATCATGCAATAATTTCAAAAACTAGGTTTGTATAAATATTTACATTAAAACTTTTTTTATTAAAATATCTTACTGCATACCCTCATTTTCATTAATGCAGTAAAATAATCCTAAAAATATTAATACATATTTCATTTCACCCATTGAATGAAACTAACCAAAACGAAATGGTTACGCTTATTAAACACTTGCTGGTCAAATGTATTCACTATAAATATCACTATTAACAGATTATTTCAATGTCCAAAACTAGGAAAATTAGGACATTTATAAATAAATAAATTACTTATTAGTGAAATTTTCTGTGTGATTTTATTGGATAACTTTGTTACCATCGTTATATCACGACGAAACATTTCTATTTAATATCTACATATATATGCATATGTGTCATTATACAGTAACAGATCGTTTACAAATGTACTTCGTCTTTTTCAAGTAACAATGTAAAACAACTACCTTATACGAAAGAGGAAATTATATAACTCAAATTGTCTGAAAACACACTGAAGAAGACAATCGAATTTCCTTTTCCATCCTTTTGTCACTTTCATGATCAGTTCAGATTTACTTCCTTCCTTCCTTACTTCTTTAAAACGTTTTTGACATTCAGATTAAGAGAATAAATCAACATTGAATTTTAATACAATATGCATTCGTGTGTTGTTGTTGTTGTTGCTGTTTGTTTTGAATAAAAAGTTTATTTATCTTATTTGAAAAAAGCCTAAATTTCATCTTCGCATCTTTAATTTATGGAGGTGAATTTATATTATTCAATTTGATTTATAAGAATAAGTCGTAATTTGGAATAAACAATTGTGGAATTCTCTAACTGTACCACTAGTCTGTGATAAAGTCCAGTGTTTATGCATAGGAAAGATATCTGTATAAATTTAATTACTTTCTTAGAATACAACCAACAAAAATGTGAATATGAATTGACAGATTTATACACTTTATGCCCCGTTAAAACATCATGTAAGTCTTTGGAAGAAAGCTGAGATTTTATTGAACAAAGGTGCCTTATGATCCATTGAAAATACTTTAAACTACTGACACATCTAAACGGTCGTTTGTATGACAGTAAAATCTAGGCTTTACCTACAGCTTGGTCGATGTTCCTTTTAATTAATTTAGCCAGTAATAACACCGGTTCTGGGGATTTCAAAATCCACAAAATAATAAGAAATTCCGGGGGTTGTATGACACAGGCATTAGAAATCACCTTGCATCCAAGTGTTCGTAGAAACAGAATATTAAAATCGCGGATAAATTTTATGTAACAAGACGGAAACGGAATTGATCGAAATTCGTGGAATTATACAAAACTTTCTAGTCATGCTGTCTTTTCAAGAGATTTATCATTAAAATATTAAACGTCCCGGGGAATTTTCCAACACAAATGATAAGATAATCTTACTTTTAGCACGGGAAAACAGATTAATCACTGATAAGTGATGACGAATTCAAAATATTATCAGCTAAAAAATTAAAACAGGACAATAGTACTTATCTGTCATTAAAAGACTACACTTATGAAACACAGATCACAAGCTTCTCATGTGACGACAGGCGACTATCTCATCCAGTGTATACTGGAATCAACCGTGTATCATTAGTGAGTGTTGAAGGTTTTTTAGGTCAGGCGGAAGACACTAGTGCATTTGTGTTCCGTCAGCTGAATGGCTAAATTGTGGAGCTTTCATTATATTTTTAAACAGTATCTCCACACAGCTTTTTCAATGCACCATGAGTTTACAATGGTTCGTTAAGTTTGTTCTATGCCAATGTGTATATTGATCACAGATTCATGTAAGTGCCAGACTTCTAAGAATTCCATGGAATTTTGATGTTTCTTCTCTCTAAGATTAAAAATAATCAATACCATTACAAGCGAAACCTGACATACTTTACCAGGTTCTTCATTTCCTGACCGGTCCTGCGTCCAGAGGAAGAGGACGGATGGGCATTGAGCTGGCTACCCTATTCGGAATGCTGAACCTTATCACCAAAGAAACTTCAATGCACACAAGAAACATAAAAACCGATACTTATCTGGAATCAGGAAGACTTATAATCAAGGAGATGGATGACCCCAATGGATGAAAGACTTCCAGAAACATGTCGGACTATATGTCTTCATTCTATGAAACCAAAAGTAGAGATAGGGATACAGAATAGCCGCAATGCGTTTAATGTTGACAAAGCTGCTCGGATTGTAGCAGAATGAGAAGATATGGCATAGAAGTGCTGGGAATATGTGATGGCGGATGAAATGAAAGAGCACTCTCCAAATCTTCAAACAGACAGTCAGCAATCTGCTCCGGTCATTCAGCCGATAATCATCATTATACGAAATTAGTGGCTAACATATCACTGACAGCAATGAAGTCTCCTATGAGGTCTGAATTAAACTCATCTAGGGTCATAACACGAAACAAATTAAAACCGAACAGTGCTTCGCAACTATAAACAATACACATCCATTGGAAAAGAAGGGGAATTTCCACACACAACCGCAAATTATGATGGATTAAACCACAATCAGCGGGTAGTATGAATGTCAGACTGGAGGCATATAACGCAGGAAGGAGCTGAGTAAAATGAATGAAGGCAGAGAACTCTTTGCAGAATTCTGCTCCTTTGGTGATTTGCTGATTGAAGACGACTGGCTTTATGGCATACCCCCGATGTTTGCAGTGTCATAGTCTGTTGCTGTGGTGATTTATGGACAAGTTATATTTTTGGACGCTTTTTAAATTCAATTTTACACTAAGTGTTTTTCTGGTGTATATGTTACCGGTATCTTCATTTTCTTGATCTGCGTTTCATTAGCTGCACTCTTATCAGAAGATGTTTCTTGATACCGATATCTGCAAAATACAATGGATTAAATGAGGTACAAAGTTCAAAGGTTTGACGTACATTGTAGTATTTTCATAAAACCGTACCGGTATATTTTTGCCTATTCACTGAAACACCCTAATAATAATGGCAGTCAAACTTGTACCTTGACTTCATCGACTTCGAAAAGGCCTTCAAAAGCGTTGAATGAAATGTAATTTGGAAACTGCTTCAACACCACGGCTTACATTGCCCAAGTCTTTATCAGCCTCATTCAACAGCTGGCTGTATGACAATGCCACGTGTCAGGCGATCCACAGCGGAAAACTCAGCGAAGCCTTTGAAGTGAATACAGGAGTAAGACAAGGCTTCCCATTATCATCGATGATATTCCTATTTGTGGTGGACAAGATTTCGAGGTGCACCCTCAGTGGGTAGTGAGAAGACAAGAATACGTTGGGCCGATAAGAAAACTCTAATAATAACAATAATATATTCTCCAGAAGATCTCGATTCTGTGGATGATTTATATTTAGTGTCACATAGATTCGAAGATCCATAAGTGGAAACTAACCAGCTGGCAGGAGAAGTGGCAAAAACAAAACTTTAAGTGAACGTAGATAAGACAGAGGAGATGAAGATAACTAACCAACCACAATGAGGACCAATTACTATCGACGGAAAAAATTTGAAGGGTGCTCTCTTCACTTATCGCTTCAACTGCAAGCACCGGCCATGGGTCTACCGAAGTCGAAGTAGGTAAGGCGAGAGAGGCCTTTACTCTAAAATTAGTTTCAAAATCTTTTGTGCACAGAATAATGAACAAGATTCAGATTTTTGACACCAATGTTAGGCCAGTTCTTCTTATGGTTCAGAAACTTGTTGCGTCACTGAAAGCATTTCGAACAGGCCTCAGACTTTTATCAACACCTGCTTTCGCTCCATAATGAACGGCGGACTGCCGGAAAGAGCTTGAAACAAGAAAAATCTGGCAACGAACTAACCAAGAACCTGCTGTCGAACAGATATCCCGGAGAAAATGAGGATGGATCGGAAACATGTTAAGAAAACAATCAGACTTCACTCTACTGGCCCCGACTTTAACCCGAACGGGAGATGACCGGTTGGAAGTCCGAGAGTGACGTGGAGGAGATCGTCTGAGAAGGAAATGAGAGTTCACGGGCAATCGTTGAGCCATTTAATGAGGAGTGAAGAGGATAGGAAAAATGGAGATGTGACGCTGAGACTCTAAGTTCCACTCAGAACCCAAGGGAATATTAATAGTTTTCAGTGTTGTTAGTATCGAACGAATGTCCAATGATCTGGAATATTCAAACTGGTTTCGCTTCCGCCGGAGGTAACATTCCCTATCGGGACCTGGCTGCTTGTTTTTCATCGAAAGACTGGAACAACATGACAGAAGTAATATCGCAAATTATACCGGCATCAATATATAGACTTTAAAGCTGCAATATTTTGCCCCGTAACGTTCTGAAGCTCTCAATTCTGGCACCGTAACCATTTGTTGCGTAACTGTCTTGTCGTTCTGGTTTATTGTCAGTGGAACAATAGGCGACCCTCAAATTGCCGATTCATCTTCTGATATTTTTGGGTTGGTTGAAGTTTGTTGCGTTTGTTGCTATTCTGACAACAGCACCAGCCACAAGATCCATAATTTCAGCCCTTGAAGCGGGTAATAATAGAGGACATAATTTGCCATGTACTTGTCAAAAACCTTGTTTGACACCGTCCTTCAGGGAGGCTTTCGAGACCAGACTTTTTGCTGATAACAACTTTATCACAGCAGGAGTACTACCTTTAATCTCTAAGCAGTCATAGGCTTCAATGAGACGGTATCATGCTTATGAAACTTTCATCCAAACGTCAAAGTTAGTTTGAAAGCTTTCTGATGACCGCTTCAAACCATTTATTAGGAAAGACAGTATCAGTATCCAGATCATGGATGTTAGAAGCACCGTGAAACAACTGAAGAGCAAAGTCTGATGGGTAATGGTTCCAGTGTACTTCTGAGTCAGAACAAGATTTTTTTGGATGGTTCACTGAATTTGTCATGACTCCTTAGTCAAATTTGCTTGGGTGTGAATAAGAATCGGAGTTAAACCCGAGTAGTTCCGCTGGGTTAGCTGAGTCCTATCCTTTGCAGTGCACAGATTATATTGTTTTGGTTTCCTAAACACTCTGAGATTATTTTCTTTAATTTTTGTTTTTCCAGTAAAATTTTGGACCATATTAAAAAATCCTATCACAGAGTATAAAACCTGCTTTTCTATGCCAGAACCAGTAAACATGAGGAAGGGCTTAGAAGTCTCTAAACGACTAATGACAAATCTGCTATATGTTCATTGCGTTGCATACCTTAAATGATGGAGAGGATTTACTGCCCCAATGGGTGATGTGATTGCGAAGTTTCCACCGTCGTTTTAGACACTGTCTTTGGTTTTAACTTGGAAAAGAAGAAGGATGTTATTTCCAGGCACCGTGCTCTGCGATTTTTTAGGATCTCGCCCATAAACTTCAAATTAATGTTACTTTGTTTGCAGTGTGTTGTAGTCAGCAAACTTAAGACAGTACTTGCCTCATATTTCTTTCTTTACACTAATTCTGTTATTTAAGCTGACTGGTAAAGAACACGACTTACTGTACTGTAACACCTAGGTGAAACTTCATCAAGCTGATGGCCTAGAAAGATAGTAGATAGGGTTGGGCTTCCTAGACCGCAACTTTGCTTCCTATGGAGGCCTATAAGACCCCTTACATTAACATAAGTTACTGCTTTATACTGGTAATCATGAGTCTGTTTGTCTTCCTATAAGGCTCTGTATTTGACATTATCACACAGAATTCACCTCCTAGAACAATGTTCTCCAATTGGCAGAAATCCAATCCTTTCAAGCTCATTATTCAGCTACTTTCGGAAAAAAGCCGTTACAGAGGAAAAAAGCTCATCTTTTCGATGAAGTCATCAGCTAGGCTGTTTCATTGTGAAGAAATAACAACAGAATCAGAAAGTTTCATAGCTATTTCTCGTTGGAAACCTAATCAAAGGAATAACAGAATGAAGCTATCTAATACGGGTAGGGATTGGAATCAGTAAATAACGGGAAGCTCACATTGCAAAATTAACCAAGTAGTAATGGCCATTTCTGTGAGGAAACAGACTGGTTATGATGACCATGGTGAGACTTTTCCATTTTGAACAGGTGGTATCGACCTAAATCTCCGGATCACGAATGCTTTAAAGACTTCCTCGAATGCAAGTTACTGCCCTCTGTTCCTATGATTTTCAGTTATCCAACTTAAGACCTACTTTCATTCTCCCTTTGCTAGACAGCCAATTAGACTGACAATGGTAAGTTAATCGGTGAAATGTCAAGTGTCGACTGTCAAAGTCGTAGACCATTATTAGTCCTTATGTGCGTGCAAAGGTTGTTTTACTAAATCCGACTGCGTAAGAGATTACCTTTCATCAGGGCTACCGAAAAATTATACGTTGAGCTTGTGTTTGTTATGCGATCACTACATATTTATAATAACAAATGCAGGATGACTACGTACATCGAAAATAACGTATTATAGGTATATCCTATTTAACATAATTATCCTAGTATTCTTATACTGTGCAAATTATCATTCTTTCGAAGTAAATCATTACGCATTCCAAAAATACCTATATCACTATTCCTTCGATAAGCAAAACGAAGTAGTAGTACAAGAATACCGTCAAAACTTTTAAGAAATATTTCTTTTAATAAACGATTTCATAATATCACAACGATTCCAATGTTGAAACAAATATTCTTCAATTGCACTTCATCAAAGCTTCCGAATCAAGTGAACCATCACGTAACTTACAATTGTAACCTGAAAACCAACAACAGTGATACTTCTGTTGGCGAATAATTACCAATACAAAATTGCTAAAACGCAACGGACATTTTAGTAAAAACTTTGTTTCTTCAGTGTTATGTTACGAATAAATCAACTAACACTCCTTTATAGCTGTAAACTCTTCTGACTGTTACCAATTATTAAGTTTTCAGAACTCAGAGATTGAAAACATCACTTCAGACTTTCGCAACATATACTTCAATTACCTAATTCATTTCGTTTTTCTTAGCGTAATCAACAATTTACACAGAATTTAAACATTCCACATGCAAAGAAACAACGCGAAATTACATGATAGATACTCACTCAAACCGCTGATTACGTCTACTTTCCACCATTTTTCTAAGTATTTTCATTAAAATATGGTATTTATAATGTATTTCAATTAAAAGAATACCTGAAAACAACGTATAACAACCCAAACACAACATCGCGATAACACCTAATGACACTCGGTGTGTGCCGCTATCCGTTACCTTTTGTTTCGGGATCAGGCATTTGTGTTAAGGTCATTAGTTTTCGTGTTTGCGTTACAAAATTGTTTGATTTAAACTTAAGATAGCATAAGCAGTCCTGTTAGTGACCGCAGCGGTGTAGTTCTCGAACAGTGTTCTTCCGTCAGTAGGTAATTCATACTGAGAGTAGGAGTCTCGTGAGATACTCTGTCCAGGTGTACGCGGCGGAGAACAAATGGAGTCATCGTGGCCGACAGAATGGCGCTTCAGTGTATTGGAAAATGTGTGGTTTTGGCAGGTAGTCTCCCCAAACGCTTTCGGATATTCATCTCCCCCAAAGAAGAGACGATTTGCATTTGTGATGATATTCAAAAACATTTAAAACTGCTTTTCAATGGCTGCTTCAGGGGTGTCAGTAGACAGGAAGGATTTTCACCTCTGACAAGTCAGGATGGCAAGATATTTCGGGGACGCTGGCTTCTATGTACAAGTCTTCATAGATTATGATCACTCAAGCCTAGTGCTCTGGTAAAAACAATCATGACAGCTTAATCAAGATGTTTTCCATAGAATCAAACACCGAAATTCCATTAAAGGGCTCTGAGATCAAAACTCTCTCCACTTTCTTCAGCTTCGGAAACCGGGTATAATTTTAGCAACTGACTTTTCTGTCAGAACAACTACCCATATTGCAGGCAGATAACGCGTATAAGGCAGTGACATAACTGAACGTTTAATACTAGGCAAAGGTGAACTTTAAGCGCTGAAAACTTAGCGATGTATCAGTCTCGTGAAAATGGCATAATTTAGGCAGAAATACAAGAAAATAATGGGCAAGCGGACTTCTTTTACGTTTGACTAGAACATACACCAGTTTCGCAAAGGCCTGAAAAATAATTTTGAATTAATGGCTCTTGTCCTATTCTTCAGTCCTCTCAAAATTCCTTTGTTAGAATATATGTAGTTGTCTGCAGTGGGATATAGGAAACCTTTAGAAAGATTGACCGTGTAATGAATATAACCATGTGATGGAAATGAACTATAACTTTGCCATTCATCTCTGTGATTACAGACTCCTGTTTTACCAATCTGGAAGTGATAGGTATTAGAGTAGTGAACTTCCTGTCTGATACCATTCGAAATCGCCACAGTTCTGGTAATACTGAATAGCTTGGGCGAGAGTGCTCTCAGTTCCACCAGCTGTAGAGATCACAGCATAATTCAACACCCAATAATCGCGAAGATAATATATATGCGCTGATAGCTGACGTAACCTAGCAGTAAAAGTTCCTTCGAAGAAGAATGATCATCAGCTTACCATTTTTCACACTAGCCCATCCCCAACAGACATTGCAGTAGAAAGGCTGTCCACCAGTTACCCTACCGAGGTTTTCCATACTTATAATACTTCCACAAAACTATTTCTTCTATTTCCAGTCAATCTCACTTCCGAACAATACCGGGATACTTCGTTCATGCTAAATTTCAGATAAAAGTGCTTTAAAGCAGTCATTTACCCTAAACTGAGTGGTGAAATACCTTTAGGTTACTTCGGGGTGTCATTATCCCACTCGAGATCATTGTGTGTGAAAACCATAAAAACACAGAATGAGAAAGAAAAATGAATCTTTGTCAGAAAAGGTAGGAAGATATAAAGTGTCTAATTTTGTCTCACTTTCTTCTAATTGCATCGGATTCAACAATACATTTCATTTATTTGTAGACATTCGGTAGGTTCAGTCAAACTGGTCACAGCAGTTTAACACTATAGGAATAATTACAACAAACAACTCAGTAGAGATATTTGCTTATAATCGTTTTTCATCAAATATACCTTAAAGCCTGCTTACTACACTTTTCTTATTACATCTGAGTTAAAATAAATCTGTTATCATGACGAGATGGAGGTTTGACTCATCAATAAGACCTGAGAAAGTAATTGGTGGCATAATTCAATATAAATGAAATCGCCACGACTCCACTCACTCATTTATTCGTCTCATGTAAACATAATTTTGCATTATACACTAACACTCATAATCATATAGGTTGACAAAACACTTTGACTGAAATAATAGCAATGTACTACTCTTGAATACGCTTAACCTTACACGCAGTCAGACTCTACCTCAGTGCCTAACTGCTATTCTTATATTTAGAATACATAGGTTAGGTCTTTTGTCATTGATTCCTACGGATTCATCTATGGCTAGTAGAAGTAACTTCATAACTTTAAACAGATATTTAGGCTTGACTAAAGTCCTTTTAAGTCACCACCTATATTAATTGGTAGTATTCTTACGGAATTACACTAACGTATAGTAACAAGTTCATATGCTGGGGAGTACCGGTATCGCATGCCGTACTTCCGCCGCAAGTATATGAAATAGAACACAAGAATATTGAATAAGAAGTTTTATTTCAGTACAACAGAAATATGTTGGTTTACATATATAGACTGAGCACAGTCCAAGATGGCAGTCTTCGTTTGAGAGGTATCTCCCATAATTCGACGGAAGCTATCCATTATCCAAATTACCTTACGTTTAAATTCTTTTTCAGCTCAAACAAACAGAATTTGACGCCCCCGTCACAAACTGGAACAAAGAATATTTGCATGGTTATAGGTGAATGAGTGCACTTACCATCCCTCGTTGTTGTATGCAAAATCATTTCTCATAAGTCGCAAAACACTCGTCAGCAAGCTTCGGATGTCTTCGTCCGAATGGAAACATATCAGCTTTCCACTGAATTTAACCAACCAAGAGACCCCATTGCGACTCAACATTGATAAAAGTGATGCGCATAAAATTCACTGTCACTTAGTAATAATAATAATTCATTTACATAAATTAAGCATTTACACGATTACCACTCATGATTATATGTGACTTAAGTACGCAATGAATTCAGATATCACAGTTTACACTTCTTTTGAAATATGGAACACATTAAACGGGACCAAAAGCATCATGAAAATTACGCAGATTTAATATCATTAACTGTTAGTAATTGTGCCATCGAATCATACTACAAGGATACATTTGTCAATACTTTGTTATTGGTTCGAGGGAAAAAACATTAAAGAGGAACATGAGTACTAGCTAAGAGTTCCATGAAATGGTCTCGCTACAATGCAATATCTGTCGTTCACCGATTTTTCCTCTAAGCAGGAATGAAGCATACGCAGAATGTTCGCAATGTTAGCAATTTACGAGGTTCCCACCTTTTGAAAGTCCTACAGGGAATTCCTATCTTCCTCCCAGTAGTGCAAACGTCTTCTTACATCTTTGCAGATTTCACTCGAACTGATTACCTGCAATGAACTTCTGAAATAATCTTCGTTAATTGGTACTCATTATTGTCACAACTCGTCACAGTCAGCTTGCAAGAAGCACAGAATATTAGACTACGTAAATGACAAAATTTGACGGAAAAAATATTGTACGTATAGCCACAACTCAAGAAATGCACTGGGAACCACAGGATCGCAGTCACTGATAATCACCAAAACAGCTAACCAGTGTACGAGGGAAAAAGACTTGTAGCTTTTTAAAAAAAGGTAAAACACTGTTAGAGTATTGAAATATTAAATTTATATTCATCACAGCTCTTTGCAAATCACGCACACTAAAAACCACACGATATTACCTACTTAAGGAAAATCCAAAATCTAGTTAATCACCACGGTCCTAGCCAATCAAAGACGAAAAACCATAAGCTAGGTAAATTTAAGACGCGGTAGAGTTAAGCCTTACCCTTCGCACGCTATTGGTGCCCGAATCGGTCCCTAGACAGTTTCCCACATCTTGATAAACTCCGTAATGACAACCGCCAAGCAGTGATCTGAAACGGACAGCAAAGTTCATGTGATCACACAAGCTCCGCATACCAGTAAGAACTAATGCTCAGGGTCGAATATTGTAATAACAACCGATCACAATACAACTGGATGATAAGGAAAGGGTTTTCCTACTGGTTGTCCTTTGAACCGTCTTGAGGGACCGGTACCTGCATGCTACACAGCCAACCTGAAATTAGACAAGCATGCAGTTCAAACACAGGAAGACCGCCTGAATTACCACACCTTACAACTCATGCATATAAATGACCCTGGTGGCCGACTCTGTTCGATGTCCGATACTTGTCTGCATCGGATACAATTCGCTTCTGATGCTTTCCTGCCATGACAATGATGGGAAAATGATATGAATACACTACTCACTCTAGATTAACTCACCATCTAACTATAAATGAAGAATAAGATACAATGCCGTACCCAATGTAAGAGGACAGAATTGGAGCTTTATTTTCTCCCCGGTATTTGTGAACTATCTAGTGTAAAACTTAGGTTTTCTGTTAGTGCGAAAACAATTTTTCTATATTTATTAATGAGCTACATGGACTGGCTATTTAGCAGATTGTCACGAGTGACTAAAGTCGAGAAGAGCAGCAACGCCGTGAATTCACCTAAAATTAAATTCATGCAATCTGAATAATAATTTATACATGCCTGGACCATTGGTATATTCCCGCTTAGACAGGAATAAATATGTTATTTTATGCAACAGTATAAAGCTTGAACCGTTTTATATCTACAGCACTCTGATGAGCAGACAAGGTGGAGGAACCTGGTCAAATACACGGAAGGGCACCCGACGTTAATTATCGTTCAACAGACAAACAGAAACTTCAAAATATCAAGACTAAGCTTCCACTTGATTGCCTGATTCGTCCCTATGATTTTCTCAATTAATAGCTCTGAGTGACTGTGTGGCCCCATTGCCACACACCAGACTTCCCTTAGAAGCGACTTCTTTAAGAATGTTTTCTCGATTAACCTCTGTTTGGAGCTATTTCTAGGGCTTACAATTGAGTACATAAGTTTCAACTTGGTGGTTTTAGACTTCAGCTCGCATAAGACGATGACGTTGGCTGGTGGATCATCTCTTTAAATCTCCGAGACATGAAGACGTTGAACGTATGTGTTACAGCTACATAGAACAGGTTGTTTCATATCAGATAAGTTTATTTTATCCATCAAACAGAGGTGCAGTCTTTACAAATGGATGAAGTTTCGAGCATAAATTATTGCTCATAACCATATCAATTTCAGTCACATGTTTTCAACATTCACCCTATGTATGTTTTTCCCCATTCTGTCTCTCCAATTCCCCTTTGTTGTTTGTTATAACTTTCCATATCTCCGGTTTAGGCTTTGCGTCATTCCGATCGCACATGTGCGGTGATTAACCTGTCTCTCCATTTAATTATATCACGTTTTGATACTCTCACGCCGGCTCAACCTACTTTGTGATTACATGCAGGTGAGTTAAGTGCAACGGCTGAGCTTTTTTCTAAGTCAGACTAGTAGATTGGCATCAGCTAGATTATTGGAAAATAAAAATTAAGCTACATCTAGGATAATTGACCCTTTTGACACAGCCGAAAGAAATTATATCAGTAGGTACAGATGTTAGTGAGGCTATATGTAAGTTTGAACCTTCTGGCTGGCAGTTCCGAGCAGAGCATTTGGTAGTGTAGATTAAACCACATCAAAAGTACTAATGTCAGGTCTTTTGTTGGGATACAATGTGGCTTGGTAGGTCTCACAACCTGCACTACTGTAAATATCCCTAATAAAATCACTTATTACACAAGACGGTGCAGAGGTAATAATATATGACCTGCTCTCATTTAGCTTCTGTGTCATATCAGGGGAAGGTGCATTACCATGCTGTTTAGTCTTATTAGATTTATGTCGTTTGCTGAAGTTTTTAGCCGATAATGAAGCACGACGCTTTGACAGCTTAAATGGCTTTTTATTTAAAGTTAAAACAGAGCTGCCGGACTGCAGGTATATGAGCCTTAAGTTATTTGACGCTATGTCAGATAAACACAGTTGTAATGTGGGAACCAAAAACGAGATACCCGATGTGGTAATACCCCAAAGAATAACTCGGAACAGGAGAAATAGCTGGGACAATTTTCAACGGCTAGAAAGGCAAGTTCAGATATAAAATTATTGCTATTTATAACAGTAATCAGTGATACTAAAAAAGCTAAAAAGTGGGAATACGAAAGAAAATAATAAAAACCGAAAATCAGCGGATAAGTTCGACAAACTCCAAACGCGGTGGCTAAGTTTATTACACAGTATAGTTGTAGCTTATATGTTTTAGAAATGTCCCCCACTCTTGACAACGTGGTATGTTCAACGTTTGCGTTAAATGTTTGCGTGATTCGTTACATAAAATTTATCTTGTTGTAATCCTTGCACAAGTACTATACTGCTTCCATACCTGTAACCATTAACTCTCATATTAAATAGTTATGGTTAATCAAAGTAAAAACCAACGAACTCAATCTTCTGTAAATCTGATGACTAATTTTACGTCCTTGAGTGCTACATCAAGCAACACACTCCCTACAAACGGTTATAGTGAGCCACATAACTCACTTGTATGTCGTAAGCGTCGAGCTGGAACTGAGGATAAAACTGCACTGACAGCTAGTATTATCACTACTCCTAAAAATTCAGTACCCTCTTCTCATACAGAAACCCTCCCTACACCTTATCTGCTTATCAAAAAACTCCAGCCATCAAACTCTGTTTCAGTACTATCTTCAGAAATAGAACTTCTAAAGTTGTCTATAGGAGAACTTAGGGCCGAGTTAAGGGAAATAAAAATAATAAATCAGTAAATCCTGGAATTTCTGAAACCAATTCCAAAATATCCAAATTATCAGATCAGATCAGTGACTTCAGATCGCAGGTCTGTGAACTGGCACCTCTTACTATCCTTATGAAAACTGTAAACCTCAACAAACTTAACACAGAATCGGTAACTAAGGTAGATAACCTCATTAACTTTGTTACCACAGAAGTAACAAAACGACTCGACGCTAAAATAAGTGCTATTGTCTAAAACGTTCCGGACAATGAGGCACTAAAAAAGGTACAGCGCATCTTACTTAGTGAGGCGAAAATGCCCAAATCCAAGACTAAGTGCTATAGGCTGAAGAAGAGCCAACATGAAAAGTGTTGTCCTATTAGTTTTCAGTTCGAAACACCGGCAGAGGCCAGAAAATTCATCCACTCCCAACACACCCAATCGCAAGCCAGAAACTACAAACTAATAAAGGTTGCGGTAGACAAGACAGTCATAGAAAGGTGCGTATATAATTATCCCCTGCGTCCCTGTCAGCGTTGAAAAAACAGCTGGTAGGGATGTTAACACTCCCAAACTTCCAGTGCTGGCTCCCCCTTTGCATGAATATAGGAACAGTCTAGTGCACCCGCATCCATTGAGCACACTTGATACATGCACAAGTTTAGGTCAAATAAAGATCCCTACCCATGTTTCTAGCTTAACTAAAAATAAAAATGCCTTAGCCTATAGCAAATCCAGCACACACCAACTCGATAGACATAGATGAGCATGATGTTGAAACTCCTCTTAACATAAGGTCGTCATGTCAAACAGTACTGCTGGGTGCTGAACCATATTCGGGGCTGATTAACGAGCTTAAATACTTCAAACGCTATTTCAAATCTCATCTTTACCTGATCCTCATTAGTGCTAGATCTGTTCTAAATAAACTACCGATGCTCAGAGCACTCACAGTAATATAAAAACCCCTATAATCGTCATCACTGGATCTTGGTGTAATTCGAACATACTGGATGAAGAGATAAGCTTAGATAACTATACACACTTTCGGTGTGACAGGGAAGGTGGGAAGGGAAGGGGTTGTCTCACGTATTTTCTGAATGCACTTAATATATCACAGCTAGGAAGTAGTACACTTAACATGCCTGAGACTTTATGGGTTAACTTACACTTAAACAACGCAGTAGCATTAATTGGATGCACCTACAGAACACCTGGCACCTTTAGTAATTACGAGACCCAACTTATTAGTACTCTGGAACAATTATCCACCCTACACTACGATCATAAGATCCTATGTGGAGACTTTAACCTACCAAAAATCAACTGGGATATACCCACGGGTCCAACTAAACTTGATAAGTTCTTAGCCACACTGGATATACTTGGCTGGAAACAGGCTGTCACAGCCCCTACAAGAGGTAATAACGTACTAGACTTAATCTTCTGCCACAACATAAGTCCTCTTTCTACCCTAGTAGGTTCTGAATTTTCAGGGAGTGACCACAAAACAGTGCTGTGTGCACTGCCACTTCCGTCAAGTAGCAATGCAACCCATACCCCTACTTCACAACAAATAACTTACAGGAACTACAGTAAGGCAGACTGGACTCTAGTAAAATCGATGTTAAGATCCTCAGAATGGAGAGGGTACTTCTATACTGATAGCCTCTCGAAAGCTCTAGACATCTTTTACTATAACTCAAACACATGCTTAGATGCTGTAATCCCATTGCAAACAGAAAAAGTCTCAAAATTCAAGAATCAATTTATTCCACCAAAAAATCGCTCAAAACTGAAAAGACTGTCAACAAGTTACTTCAGACGACACGACTTTAGTACACTAGGGTCAATACTGAGTACTCTTAGCCCCATCTCGCAAGCTCATAACTTGCGTATGAGAAATGAAGAATGCACCGCACTAGCCAGCACCACCAAAATAGGTGCTCTCACAGAAATCCTGAAGAAACGAATGAATCGCCAAAGCCATAAAATTTCTCTCCTTATAAACAAGGGTAAAATATACAGTAATCATGCGGACATGTGTGTACTTTTTAACTAGACGTTTGCAGCTAAATACCCTAAGCCCATAAGCCCACTTCTCGGTTTACAATCCACAATGCAACTCCCTTCTTCTTCAACGCTGAAACAAATCAGTACAGTTCATTTCACTTATTCTAATATTAACCAAGCCATTAAAACTCTTAAAAGCTCTAGTAGTGCAGGTATTGACGACATACCATTGCATTTTTATAAACACGGTGGTTCTGACATTTATTTTTTAATACTTAAGATCTTAACAGTGTCCCTAGAAAGCCAAACCTATCCAGATAAATGGAAAACCATATTTATAATACCCAAACACAAATGCGGATCGAAAACTGAAGTCAACAACTATAGGGCAATCAATATTACACCCATAGCATCTAGAATTATTGAATGAATAGTTGAAGGGGATATTCTCAAACATATGCTCAGCTGCAATATTCTAGGTCCCAACCAACATGGATTCCCAAAATCCAGATCATGCATGATATGTCACCTTGACTTCTTTAACTATATAACCAGTAGCCGAGACAAACAACAACTAGTACTAGTCATCTACTTCGACATCTCCAAAGCCTTCGACCGCGTTGACCATTTGCTTCTAATAAATAAGCTCAACTCCTTAGGAATACGTAACCCATTATTAGGATGGCTTGAATCATCCCTTAGCAATAGGTCCCAAGTAGTTAGACTGGGGTCTGTAAACTCTAAACCTAGTCCAGTCACTTCTGGAGTAGTTCAGGGTAGCGTCTTAGGCCCCTCCTATTCACTCTATATATCGACGACATATGCAGTTTTTTCTCGCTTGGCAAACCGTTCATCTTTGCAGATGATCTTAAAGTAGCTTACACGTTCCACTGTGATGACTGGGGATACTTTCAGAAAGCTGTTCAGGAAGAACTAGATAGAGTAACCGCATGGTCCTCCACATGGAACCTAAAATTCAACCATAAAAAATGTGGTTGGATCTGCTTCGGTGCAGCCTCAATAAATATCAAACTGGTACCTGAATCTATTGACTTGCCTAAACTCCAAAGTGTTGTTGACCTGGGACTCAGGTACTCTAGTGACCTGACATTTTCTGAGCAAGTGTCTACACAGACGCGTAAATCGAGGATGCTCTTAGGATGCATACTCAGGAATTTCCACAACTACGAAGCGAAACTTATATTATATAAAAAATGTGTCAGACCACTACTAGAATATTGTCCATTTATTCTCAGCAGCACTCGCGTAAGTGACAAGCTTAAAATAGAAAGTGTCCAACGATACTTCACGTCTAAACTACTAGGATTTGACTGCGAAAAGGACTACACATCAAGGTGTATAACTCTAGGTATCGACCCACTCTGGATGAGACTACTCAGCATTAATCTAACATTTTTCTTTAAAGTCTTGCATAAAATATCATTCTCAGACAGTACGGAGATACAGTTCTCGCCGGAAGGATCTTACAATCTGAGTAACCAAACGTGCACAGTATCTAGGAAAAGCTGTAAAACAGCACTCCGTGCAAACTTCTTCATAGTCATGTACTCTAAGTTCTGGAACAGTTTACCCCTAGAAATAAGGACCTGTCACTCTATTATAAGCTTTAAACGCTTGCTATGTAAACTGTTTCATCCCAATGACTATCCCAACCAGACCGCACCACTTAGTTCTAAACAGCATCAGTTATTAGAACACTATAAGGCTTATACTCATTACTATATCTTATGACACTAAATAAACTCTAAGACTTCGCAAAAATACGTGAAAAAAACAACCACAATATAGGTAATGGTTACTATACACTGTAATACAATTATATAAACATTTATATGTGCATAAAACATTACTGTTCTTTTCATGTTCACATACTTTCTCCTTCTGGTATTCTGCTGCTGAGCCTACTCTTCTATTTACCTTCTGGTCGAGGTCGAACAACCCTACATTTAAGCTGAAATGAATCTGGACTCCATACCATTTAACTCATAACCACTCAAATTCCATGAACGATCCCATGCTACCACTTGAAGACGCTGGCAAGCATTCTGTACACGGAGTATTCATGATCTAAAATAAAAAAGCAACTGGTTTTCAAACAGTTTTCAATGTCTTACTCAACTTACGTGTACAGTCTGTCTTGCTGACACAAATGGCGCCAATAGATAGTTCTGGAATCGACCTCGGTCCTATTTTATGCAGTAAAACAATCCAACATGATCTAATTTAGTTTTCGTATCCACGACCAAATTTCTTTCCTATTATAAAATTACGATTAGACTGCTGAAAAATGGAATAAATATATCGCTGATCTCAACATAATACATTAATGAACCAAGGATGCTGTTCACAACAAAGTTATAAAGGAGAATTGACTTCAAGCTTTATTTTTACCAGATATTTGTATTACATTCATCTGATTTCTGGGTTTTCTGTTAATGCGAAGACAACATTTATATATCTCTTAATGTGTTACACAGACAGACTATTTAGCAGACTGTTCCGACTGACTCTAATATCAGAAAGGACAAACAAACTATAAATTCAGCATACATCGAAATATGTGTAATTTATATAATAACTTATCCATGCCTGTACAATTGGTATGTTCCTGCATAAACAGGAATAAATATATATAACTATTTCGCAAAAGATATGAACACTTGAGCCAATAATCGCAAAGGCTATAATGCACAAACAACCTGATAATGAACACACTATTGGAAATGCAAGCGCATAAACTGATATAACACTTTGTACACCCCAAGCCTAATTTTCTAAAACCAACCAAAACACCGAATATAATACCTTGAGTTATACTTATTTAAATAACTTGGCTCGATTGACCACTAGTGGTCTTGACTACTATGACCTGATGTTCCTCTGCGACTCTTCTTGTTCGGTCAAGCATAAAACACGGGATAATTTTAGTCTTCAGTAATCGCTGAATGAATACTAGCAAATGCGAACTGGCTGTGAGCACAATGACTAGCTGTATTAGTAAAACAGGATGATTTTTCCATAATCATTACTGTGTAAATAACACCTAAGTTACAGAAAGATTCGGCTCTCATAGTTACGTCGTGACACCGTTATCATGATAAATGTTCGTGTTCAAGTGAGAAAAGATAGCAGAGTGATAAGGTTTAAATCCAGATATGTCAGTCCTCCAAACAGTAAATTATTACTAATATACAGATGATCAATAGGGAAATCGTACCATTTGTAATATACCCATTCATCCAGGTGACTGTAGGTCATGGTACTTTGACATCCATTGATACTTCTTACACTGTTCCTTAAGCTACCGCTAACTCTAACCATAATAATAACTGCTGATCTTAAGTTTAACTCTGATCCCAACCTTAAACCTAGACCCTAAACCTTAATCTTAAAAACCATAACCCTATCTAACTCTATAGATTTGCAGAAAAAGTACCAAATAAATAAATGGAATACTTTATCTATATTGCCCAAGTCCAAAAATGCAGTCATGACTTGATTTGGGAACCCGTACCACTAATGTCGGCCCGCTATCGGGAAGAAAACAGACATGGGCTAGTACACACAGAACTATTAATCACATCTAATGACTGTACAAGCATAGACCAAATAAAAACTCCAACCCAAATCCCCAACCTACCCAAGCCTAGAACTACGTCATCTAATAATCAAACCCACTACTCACTGAAAAAATGGATCGTACGTCGACAGACATAGGTGAACACGGCACCCAAACTAGTTGCAACACAGGGTTGTTATGCCACGCAGAAACAGTGGATGCCGATCCACACTTGAACCTTATTGACGAGCTTAAACACTTCAAACACTTTTTCAAATCTCAACTCTACTTAATACTTATTAATGCTAGATCTATCCTTAACAAACTACCGATGCTCAGGGCACACACGCTGGTGTACAAACCCCCTATAATTATTATTACCGAATCCTGGTGTCACTCCAGTATACCAGACGAAGAGATAAGCATCGAAGGGTACATACACTTTCGCTGTGACGGGAAGAGTGGTAAGGGAGGAGGCTGCCTAGTGTACTTCCTGAACACACTTACTGTATTACAGCTAGAAAATAAGGAACTCAATGACATGCACGACACCCTGTGGGTCAACGTACACTTCAAAAGTGCTACACTACCAATAGGATGTATCTGTAGAGCATCTGGCACCTTTAGTGACTACGAGACACAACTTAAAAATGTACTGAAGCAAGTATCCACTCTTCTATACGAGCATAAGATCATATGTGGAGACTTCAATATACACAAAATCAACTGCGATTTATTAACAGGGCCAACTAAATATAACAAGTTCTTGGGCACACTGGACATTTTCGGCTGGAAACAAACTGTCACTATCCCTACAAGAGGTGACAATGTACTAGACTTAATATTCTGTCACGATATAAGCCCCCTCTCAATCTTAGTGGGTTCTAAGTTTTCAGGTAGTGACCACAAAACAGTGATGTATGCTCTGCCACTTCCACTGAATAGCAATGCAGCTCATACCTCCACTCCACTACAAGTACTATATCGGAACTATAGTAAGGCAAACTGGACCTTAGTAGAATCAATGCTAAGATCTTCTGGATGGGGTGAATAGTTCACTAGCGATGACCTCTCGAGAGCTCTGAGCATCTTCTACCATAACTCGAACACATGCTCAGATGCTGTCATTCCACTGCAAACACTTAAGCTTTCCCCACATAGGAAGTCATTCGTAAAACCAAAGGATCGTATGAAACTGAAGAAACTCTCAACAAGTTACTTCAAACACCACGACTTTGGCACACTAGGTTTAATACTTAACACCCTAAGTTCCATCTCACAAGCTCGAGATTTCCGTATGAGTCCTGCTAGAGTGTATGCACTCACGGAAATCTTAAAGAAGCGAATGAATCGCAAAAATCACAGCATTTCCCTCCTCATAGACAAAGGTAGGCTATGCACTAATTCCGCAGACATGTGTGAATTATTTAACTCAACATTTGCAGGTAACTACCTTAAGCCCACAGTCCAGTTACTCAATATACACCCTGCTACTAATCTGGCACAAACTCCATCTCCACACACATCAAACTTAATTAGTACTGTTGAATTTAACTATACTAACATTAAGCAAACTATAAGAACCCTAAAATGCTCAAAAGGTTTCGGTACTGACGGCATATCATCCTATTTTTATAAATATGGTGGCCCTGACATTCCCTTACTACTACTTAAAATATTCACAATGTCCTTAGAAACCCAAACTTACCCTGGTGTGTGGAAAACAACGTTTATTATGCCTAAACACAAATCTGGCTCGAAAACAGAAGTCAGTAACTACAGGCTCATCAATATCACACCTACAGCATCGAGAATTATGGAGAAACTATTTGGAGGTAACCTTACCAACCATATGCTTAGCTGCAACAATATAAGTCCGAACCAATATGGATTCCTAAAATCCAGATCTTGTTTAACATGCCACTTAGACTTCTTTAACTTTGTGACCAGCAGTCGTGACAGACGACAACTAGTGCTTGTCATCTACGTTGACATCTCAAAGGCATTTGACCGTGTCGACCATTTACTACTAATACATAAGCTGAAATCCTCAGGAATACGCGACCCACTATTAGGATGGCTTAAATCATTCCTTAGCAATAGGTCCCAAATAGTTAAACTCTCATCTATAACTTCGTAACCTAGCCCAATCACCTCTGGTGTAGTACAAGGTAGTGTCATTAGACCCCTCCTATTTATTTTATATATGCGCTTGCTTCTCTCATGGTAAACCATTTATCTTTGAAGATGACCTAAAAGTAGCTTATACATTCCAATGTGACGACCTAGGGTGCTTTGAGAATGTTGTGCAGAGAGAAAGACTACTTGGTCGTCTTTATGGAACCTCCAATTTAACCTTAAAAAATGTGGCTGGATCTGCTTTGGTGCACCCTCAATCGATATGAAATTAACGCTTCAATCGGCTAACCTAACCAAACTCCAAAGTGTCGTTGACCTAGGTCTGAGGTACTCAAGTAGCCTAACATTTTCTGAGCAAGTGGTATCGCAGACCCAAAAGTTGAGGATGCTCTTAGGATGGATACTCAGGAACTTTCACGACAATGAAGCAAAGCTCATTCTGTACAAAACCTGTGTGAGGCCACTACTAGAAAACTGTCCATTTATTATTAGCAGCACTCACACACGTGAAAAGCTAAGAATTGAGAGTATGCAACGATATTTTACCTCAAAACTACTTGGCTACGAATGTAAGAAAGACTACATCTCACGGTGCATGATTCTACAACTTGACCCACTCTGGACAAGACGACTAATTATAAACCTAGTATTCTTCTATAAGGTCCTACACAAAATATCATTCTCAGACAGTAAGGACATACAATTCGCACAAGAAGACTCTTACGATCTGCGTAACCAAACTTGCACAGTGACAATAAAAGCCTTTAAGTCAACACTCAGCGAAAACTTCTTTACAGCCATGTATTCTAAAATATGGAACAACCTGCCCCTAGATATCAGGAACTGCAATACTGTTATAAGTTTCAAACGCTCTCTGTACAGACTATTTCACTCTACCGACTATATAAATAAACTATTTATCCCTAGAACGAATCAACTATTAGTCTACTACAGTACCTAAACGCGCTTAAATACCCTTACTTCTCTAAAGACTAAAAATAAACTGTTAGCATAAATGCATAAAAAGACTTAGTAGAAATAAATATTTGCTCATCAAATAACAATGTGCAACGAATATAAACATATATGTCCTACTCCACACACTTTTCTCTGCCCTCTGGTACATTTCTGTTGTATTTGCCTTGTAGTAAAAGTTGCATTGATCTACATTCCGACTGAAGCTGAGAAACAATTGAAGTCACTTACTCATATATCATCCCTCAAGGTTTGGCTAGTAATGGCTCAGCATCCTTGATGAAATCCACTGTCACCATAACAAGACGCTGTATAGCATCTTATACAAGCGCTGTCAACGATCTAAAATGGTTTTTATATAGCTTTCTACGTGTTTATCAACTTACTCGTACGGAGCAACCATGCTGTGACAAATGGCGGGCTCTGGGTGACTTGAGTGCAGTAAAACAAATCTGCTTGACAATGACCAATATTAATCTGCATTCAGTTGAATTCACATCTGGTATTACTTGCAATAAAAATGATGTCAAAATCATACAAATAAATCACTCATTTTAAATTAATACCCAATTTGAACATAAAACAAGATACGATGCCGCACACAACAAAGTTATATGGAGGAATTGACTTCAAGCTTTATTTTTTTCCCAAATATTTGTAATTTATCCGATGCATACTTGAGTTATTTTGTTGATGCGAATACAAAATTTCTATATTTCTTTATGTGCTCCATTGAACGACTAACTATCAGAATGTATTCACTAACTGATGTCAGAGAGGACAGCAACCATGTAATTTCACTATAAATCAAATTCATGTAATTTAAATAATACTTATCCATGCCTGTACAACTGGTGTGTCCTACATAGATAGGAAATATATATATTATTATAAGCGTGCCACCATCCTTCAACTTTTCAACAAGTGGTTTTCGAAATTCAGTTTAGAAACACACCCCTTTGGTGAAACTGAACAGCTTACCAGCTCCTCCCTCAAGAACATAGTGTTCACCAGTTATTTAATAAGAGAAACAGCTAAAAGTCTTAGACCTTCTATTGGCACCGGACCGGATGACCCTGCTTCAACAATTTTCAAAAACAGTGTATGTGATATTCCCTTGTTGTTTCCTAAATTCTTCTCAAAATCTGTGGACAATGGCACTTACTCTAATGAGTAGAAAAGTGACTTTATAATTCCACACTCCAAATCTGGTGATAAGGCAAACGTTGTCAGATTATCTACTTAGGGAAGATCTTGTTACAAAATCTCAATACGGATTTCTCAAAAATATGTCCTGTGTTACTTGTCACTTCAACGTTTTCAACTGCATCACTAGTAGCCACGAAGCAAGTAAGCTGGTCGTTGTTCTCTACTTCGATATATCTGGGGCATCTGATTTGGTATCTCACAGTTTTCTCTTTGAGAAGCTGTACTCATGTGGAATTCGCAATCCATTACTGAAATGGTTGAAGTCATTTCTAAGGAACAGGGTACAAGTAACCAAAGACGGTTCAGTATTGTCTCATACTGGGCAGATCGCGAGTGGGGTTGAGTAGGGTAGTGTCCTAGGACCATTTCTATTTGCAGTCTGCATTAACAGCATTTGTAACTGCTTCACCTCAGGTAAACCGTTCCTATATGCAGACGACCTCAAAGTTGTTTACTGCTGCTACACTCATGAATTAAACGATGTGGTAAGTAAAATATATCTTGAACTAAGTGGTCTCGCTCCATGATGGGCTGAATCCCGTTTAAAGTTTAACATTGACAGATACGGCTGGATTTGCATCAGCAACAGTAACCTTGACATAACTCATGAAGTAAATGAGCGAAAACCAGCCAAGCCCAACTCAGTCGTAGATCTCGGTATCAGATACTCAAGTAATTTAACATTCTTTGAACAAACTAATTATGCTAGACGTCAAACAGGAAGGCTCCTAGGATGCATAACTCGCTATTTTCTTTGTTGTGAAGCTACGGTTTTATTATATGAAGCATATGTCCAACCTGTTTTAGAATACCACCCGTTTATTCTTAGCGGACTGCAACAGAATGACAAGCTTAAATTCGAGGGAGTGCAACGGCAATTTACCTCAAGAACTCTCGGTTTAGAATGTAGTCTCAACTACTCTGAGCGTTGCGACAGACTGAAAATAGAACCACTCTGGAAAAGACGACCTGGGCTACACCTTATTTTCCACTGAAAGCCAACTAATCTCTTCTTGCATTTCTCCAGACCAGTAACTCAGTCTACCTCCGTCATCAGCTACAATCTTAGAAATCAGGACAGCCTAGCTGCCACAGGGCATTGTCAGACTTACGTGCGGTTCAACCTCTTGAATAAGTTTTCAGTCCTATGGAATAGACTACTACTGAGTGTGCGTGACATGAACACACTTCCAGTATCCATCTCCTCAGTTACTAGACTCTTAGGAGATGACAATGCTCTTCTGAGTCTGAACCACACACCTCCTCTTTCATCCTATATAGGAAAACTAGGTCTGTTAAACGAATGAGTAGCAATAAACCTCATCGGTAATTATTGATATCATTGGAAAGACATGATAAACGCTTCTACGCAGAGCCTTAATATTAGTTCATACACATAATATAAAAGTTGGCATAACAGAATCAGTTAGTTAGTGTATCAACAGTAATCATGGTTTCTACACTGAATATAAGCATATATATTTACAAATCGCTGCTTGAGGACTCCGCTTGCTTTTTTCTGTGCTACCATCTTCTGTCTTCTTTTTCCTGTCACCATTTCAGCTTCTATCCGACTTTATGTATGATGATAAGGAATATAGATATTTGATGACCCACAATGACAAAATATCTGAAAAAATTACTGGACCCGAATTCTGCGACTGTCTCCAAAAATCATAATTACTTTCTCCCGCAATGCATCCTGGATTACAGTTGTGGATTGTTACTATCATGCAAACTTTCAAATCCAAGTCACTACCTGTATAGCGCCAATAAATCTGATGATTTAATAAATAATGAAATATCTCGATAGCTGCATTTATCATCTCGCCAACTCAAGAGGTGATAATTTCAGCTTTCTAGTGTTTCACTTGTAATTTTATAAGTATTAGTTCTCCATTATTCGGGCTCCTAGCAACGTATGCACTGAAAATTACCTGTTGCTATAACAATATTTCTCTGTAAATTTAGCTGGACATCTACCCACGTGGCGAGTTACTGGCAGTTAAAACTGGTGAACCAACTGACGTTTTACAAGACAGTTTCGTAACTTTTTGAATAACCTACCATAATTATGCCGGATAACGCAACCATCAAATATGACGCGTGTTTCGATTAAAGTTCTTTAGTGAATATGCTTAGTATTGTACTGTTTACAATGCTGCCACCTGTGTGAAATGACCTCACAGATGTTATTCCACTACCTTTTCTTATATATCTTGTGTGAGTGCATAATTGTAAATATGTTTATTCCATGTAAATGTTATTCATCATTTCAATAAAGCCTGCAAACTCGAATCCCTCGCGTACAAAACAGAGAATTCGTTGTTATTAAGGTCAAAAGGACAAGCATAAATATTCATAAGAAAACTGAGTGGAGCCAGAAATCCTGAAGATGTGGAGAAATGCTTGGACAACTGTTTCATTTAATGTCATGACGGAAAATACGTGAGCACTCCCTAAAGTTCTAAAAACTTTTCGGATATCGAAGCGATTGAATACAGTTAATGAATGTGACATCGCCTGAAGTAGTTTGTTACCGTCGAGATGACGATAGGATCTTTGTAAAAAGCACACTGTGAAGACCAGGAAGTCCTATGCTGAAGACTTTGATTCCATTAAGTCACCACTTTCATAACACGCAAAGAGATTAGGTGAAAATCAACGAAATTCCGGTGATATTTTAGTACTTCCTCTGCTAATACGCATTTTGCAGTTAATTTAGAAGTATAATATAAGCAATAACTTATGCAGAATCAGTTTAAGGATTGGGGAGGCTTGCAATCAAACCAAAAGTTCATCGTTAACATGAAGTGAGACTTTGTTATCCAGTGTATTATGAGACTAACTATTTTTATTGCCGTATCATGCGGGAATTATTTGTTTATTTGTCTTTATCGTGGAACAACAATACAAATAACACTGCCATACATAAATTTCTGACATCTGTACTTTTTGCGTTTTCCTCTAATTCACCAGCGTTCTGCCTTCACCAGTTGACACTGGGAGCAAACATCCAAAATATCTAATCAAACAACTAAGCGACACATCTCCCAAACAGTACCGTCCTGGCTGCAACTTCGCCGATGCGTTCTGCACTTTAATTTGTGGGCCGCACACATTTCATGAAACATACTCTATGTGCCATACAACTCGCATATTCCCATGTTCATCCCCAAAATAGGCCATCACTTATGCTACACATACGGGCTAGAAATGACGGATTATATTATTGCTTCAAAATTACTACTAGCCCGTATATTCACACCGGCAGTGGTAGCATAGCGGTTAGGACTCTCGCCGACCATGCACATGGTCCGGCGTTCGATTCCCTGCCGACGCACACCTGATATCTATGGTCGGACTGCAAAATTTGGGCTACCGATATTGTATGCTGAAAATTCCATACTTGTACCAAAAATACTGTGTGGTTTCAAGCTATAATCAAAAAAATGATAAAATAAAATCCAGGTAGGCCACTTAAGGTCATCAGTGTCACTGTCATTAATGCCATCAACGTAAAACGTATACAGCTGCCGAAATCTGATTATCCAACGACCTACAATGCTGACTATTTGTAACGAACATTTTGGTCATTGCAACGACTTTCTGCATCTAGAAGTTGAATTTTTCTGTATAAAAACTATACACTATTGTCCCTGCAGTCGTTAATGCATCACAATAATTTGGGAGGCCTACCGAAAATTATCTTGCATTATTTATGAGTGAATACCTGGCGCCGTTATAATACGTGCCATGTTGTTAGTGCACGTACACTGGCGTCCATCGTGTACAGTAAATATTATTACTCCCAACAATGACATTGCAGATCAAATGAGATAAACATTTCACTGATTTCAAAATAACACATCAATGAACTATAATTCGAGGACTCTGCACACAACAAAGTTATGTATGAATATTTACTTCAAGCTTTATTTTTTTCCCAGGCACTTATAATCCATCAACCAAAGACCTGGTTTTTTGTTAATGCGAAGACAATACTCCTGTATTTCCTGTTGTGTTGCACTCACTGACAATCTAGCAGATTTTTCCAACTTTGCACAGAAATGATTGTATATAAGTGAAAAGGCTGTTTTATACTACTGGTATTATCATTTATCAAGTGTATGTATAATCTCCAGCGAACATGTAAAGCATATCTTGCTACTGCCTGTAAATTGTGATTGAATTATATGGTTCTATTTCTGTAACAATTTGATGATGCCTGTAAACTGGCGTCCCTCATGTACTGTACTATAAGAATAATTATTTATTTATTTATATAACATATCTGAGGACAAAGTTACTATTATTATTACTCACAGTAGTTAAACACTTTTATTTATCACAAGAAGCCCTGAGTATCCCAGGTCTTTGTCAAATTTTCAGTCATTTCCTTCAACAAGTCTATCTTTTATCACCGACGAAATTCTTGGTTGTGGATCACTCGGCAGATCGTGGGGAATCATGAAGACAGGCATGTGTTGGTCACTCGGGAAGGTTCTGGGATATCTGGACTTCGCGGAAGATTCAAGTTTAATGCCACACAAAATCGAAGATCTACAGGCGAAAACCAACAAGTCAGTGGAAGAAACAGCAAAGAAGGACTGTCAACGGGAAAACTCTAAGGAGGCCATTGCTTTCATCTACCTAGACAGCATCTCTTCGACTACAGACGGCGCGGATGAAGGTGTCGAAGACAGGATCGAGAACATCATACGAACAGTAACATCTGCGATTGCGGCAATTCGAAGGCTTTGTTACTTTTTCGCGTGTTATTCCTCAGTTCTTTTTTACTCTATAGGCGGCTTTTCAATAGGTCTCTCGAGGATAGTACTAAATATTTAGTCCTATTTTTTCATTAAAGATAACTTTTCCGGCTGTAGTTGCCCATTATAGCTAGTGTCTACTTAAGTGCTTCTGTTATCGCATCTTTGCATTTATAGTATTTGTTAAGCGTGTCTTCATACTCGATTTCAGTATTTTTATCCACATAAAGTGCTAATTACGTACCGAACTAAACAATCTAAATCTCCAACACCCTAAAAAGGACCTTACAGACACTTTGCTCATTCTCTTATATTTAAGTTTAACTCTTTTCTAAATGCCAATGGTTCAAACTAAGCGTCAAACTCCACTGTCTGCTTCAAATCCCGGTAAAAAACACAAACCGAATAGAATGAATAGGCCTGCAGGAAGTGTGAAGTCTACATCCAGTGATTTAACAACTAAACACAGGTCTGCTGCAGCAGATACGTTAAGTCCGGACGTTGAACTCCCCTTACCTGTTTGCGTAGTAAACAACATCATGGATGGTATACATAGTGATACTACATGCAATGATCTAGGCCTCGTAGACACCTGCAAAACGTCCCGCGATATGAATTACACGGCAGACATTTTGACTCCTGGCGCTAATTCAGTTTCTTGTTCTACACCTTGTTGTGAAGATAAAATCGCAGAATTATTTTCCATTATTAGGGGGCTTGAAGTTAAGATATCAAAACTGGCAGTTCCTAGTGAAACCGGCACTAATAGTACTTCACCTAGTAATTTACCACAAACTGCAAACCTGATAAACTACGTTGCAACTGAAGTATATCAACGTGTAGTGCGCGAGAGGAACATAATCGTGTATAATATACCGGATAATGCACAGATTAACAAGGTCAAAAGCACTATTCTGAATGCGTGCTCTATGAATAACGTCTCGTGCAGCTGCCATCGACTTAGAAAGTCTCATAAAAATAAATCTTGCCCACTTGTGTTGAAATCTGACTCATCCTCTAATGCTGACATCTTTTACAGTAGGCAAACACTACTGAAAAATACACGTTACCATACGATTAAATTAGCTCGTGACAAGACACCGATCCAAAGAATGACTTATATGACTAATTCGAAAACTGTAAATCCCAGCTCTTCTACAACACCCCTGGGCACCCACACTTCTGTTGAGGCAGAGCAAAAGGGTGTGGATCTTTCTATACAAAGCACACCGTATTCGGAAACGAACTTGCGTGAAAATGTAAGGTCCAAAAATAGTTCAGTGTATAGCCGTACACTAGGAAAGAAATCGAACGTAGATCTGGATTCCTCTGATAACGATCCCTGTACCCCGGTGACAAATTGCAGTACATCACACCCAGTACTCACCAATCCAAGTAGTCTCAATTCCAGGAAGTTGAAGAATGCGGCTACCAGTTCGTCTACACAGACAACGCAGAATAAGAGACTAGTGCCACACAGTAATTCACATGCTCACGGCTCGATACCACACCTCTCTCCAGAAACAAATATCCACAAAACCAATAGGTACAAAAACCGCAAAACAGAACCCGAACCTCGTAGCTACCTGTCCAAAAAAGTAAACCCTCGCACCACCACAAACCAAAAGATTGATACACTTAACTATAGGACGTCGAATAGTGGTGACGTAAATCGCAACAATTCGAATAAGTTGAGCTTGCTTGGTAGGCCACCTCCACCTATTTACATGCCCACACCCAACAGGGCTGATCATCCAGCGATCAGCAGTTTTGCTGAAACGACATTACCATTTTTTATACAGGTTCACAACATGACCTCAAACATACTGCAAATGCTCACCACTCTCCACAGGTTTCGCCCCCCCCCCAATATAGATATGACAGCTGATACAGCAATGTCTAATTACTGCCTGGAGCTCACCTTACATGACTCTGGTAATTCCCTTCTTCTTCTTCAACAACCCTCTACCTCCTTTTCTTCTGACAGCAAATCTTCTTTACGCCCAAACTTACATGAAAACGAAAATGTAATTCACCCCCTCTGTACTTCTAGCTTTCCTAGGGCATCTACAGGCATAGACATTTCATTGTCGTCTGAGGACACTATGATTGAATCTCACCACCAGCTACTTCAAGACATAGCTAAAATCCTAAGATACGACTCGGCTAATCCTAACATAGTTCTTGTCAATGCCAGGTCAGCTGTAAACAAGATGACATACATACAATCCCTGCTACTGATTAGCCAACCTACAGCACTATTGATCACTGGAGCTTGGTGCACAAGTGAAATAAATGATGATTTCTTTCATTGCGAAGACTACTCATTTTTCAGGAAGAACAGATCAGTTGGGCGGGGTGGAGGATGCATTATCTATGTTAAATCTGACTGCAGAGCTGTGCACTACGATGACCCTAACCTTAATATATGCGATACATTATGGGTGACACTCTACATAAATAAACAGCAAACTCTGTTATTAGGTTGCATCTATCGCCCACCCAACCATGACAGTGAACTGCTAAGTGAAATAACTGCAGCCTTCCATTACACTTCGAAATTAAACTTTACTTATAGAGTGATTGGAGGGGATTTCAACATGCCTGAAGTTTCATGGGAGCCCATCAGTGCTCCTCCCCGCTACAGCGAATTCTTAGATGCGGTTGAGTTATGTGGGCGGACACAAAGTATTCTAAGGCCCACCCGAAACCACAATATACTGGACTTGGTTTTCTCGAAAGACATTGCCTTATCCACCATTGACATCAGCCAACCATTTCCTGGTAGTGACCACAACACAATAATCTGCGCCCTCGATACCAAGCTTCACTCATCAAAATGCTCTACCGTGCGCAAGACATTCATGTGCTTCGGAAAAGCTAGGTGGGATGTATTTAACTCCTTCATTAGAAGCTTAGACTGGGACCTTTTCTTTTCTAGTAGCAACCTAGACACTATCCTAATAGCCTTTTACCAGAATGTAACTATATGCTTTGATAAACTTGTTCGTAAATGTAAAGAGAGCCTAAGACAAAACATAAAGAATTTCATTCCTATAAAAGTAAAGGCTAAGCTGCGAAAGCTGCACCGACAGTACCACAAAGAAAATGACTTCTCGTGTCTTGTAAATATACAGAACATTTATCTCAGATTGAAAGAAAATAACGACAAAGTTCTACTCAGACAAGAAAATGCAGCCCTTAAAGATAGCTCTAAATACACTGCAATCTGTAAGCTTTATCGCAAAAGGTTAAACTCTAGTAAAACAGATATACAATTCATCTTAGAAAATGATGAGACTGCTACTGACCCTAAAATAATTTGTGAGCTTCTAAACTCCTACTTCTCACGGTCATATACCTATGATGACAACACGTCGGCACAACCTCTATTCCATGTACGTTCACAAAAAACTTTAGAAACTATCAGCTTTACTTTGGATAATATTAAGAAAGCAATCACGTCCCTTAAAAGTTCAAACAACCCTGGTCCTGATATGATTCCCTCAACTTTTTTAAAATACGGTGGTGAAGACATCCCTATTCTCTTTCTTAAATTGTTCTCTATCTCTCTATCAACTGGAACATATCCAGATGCATGGAAAACCACGCACATTACCCCTAGGTATAAGTCAGGCTCCCGTTCAAGTGTCATGAGTTACAGACCCATTAACCTAACTTCTGTTATTTCAAGGGTTCTGGAAAAGATCGTGAAAAGTGACATTTTTGACTTCCTCTCTCAAGAGAAACTTATCACTCCTTATCAACATGGTTTCATGAAGTCACGTTCTTGCACGACATGCCACTTACAATTTTTCGATCACATCTCACAACTTAAAGATTCCAGTATGATCACAGTTATTGTATACTTAGATCTTAGTAAAGCCTTTGACACAGTAAGCCACCGACTGTTAATATCAAAAGTCCAGTCTTATGGGATCCAAGGTTCTTTGTTAAGCTGGCTCAGTTCATTCCGAAGCAATCGGATGCAAATGGTCAGGTTAGGTTCCCACACATCCAACCCCGTTCAGATAACAAGTGGAGTCATACAAGGTAGTGTTCTAGGTCCACTGTTATTCCTGTTATATTTCAATGATATTTGCGACGTTATTAGACATGGCAGACCTTTCCTATTTGCTGATGACATCAAAATAGTATACCACTCACTCAGAAATGAAGTGTCATGTGTATTTGATAGGATTTAGGATGATATTTATAGGGTTCAATTGTGGTGTAACACGTGGAAAATGAAGTCTAACGTTGAAAAATGTGGTGTGCTATGCTCCAAAGGCATTTCATCCGAACTTTCCATCTCCTTACACAACAATCATATTCCTCGTCTGCCGCTTACAACAGACTTGGGTCTAAAATACACTCCAGAATTTAGCCTAACGGAATACGTTAAATTACAAGTATCAAAAGTTAAAAGGCTTTTTGGGTTTTTATTCCGAAACTTTAAAGCGTGTGAATCCAAAATTATGCTGTACAAGTTATGCATAAGGCCCTTACTTGAATTTTGTCCTCCTGTCATGGACAGTGTTTCCGTAAAAGACAGGTGCAAATTGGAAAGCCTACAAAGGGCGTTTACTCAACGTCTAGTAGGTGAAAATCTTTGCATTTCTTACTACGACAGATGTAACATATTTGACTTGGAACCCTTATGGGTCAGACGACTGAAGTTTAACCTAAAAATTACATTTAGGATCGCTAAAGGGCTTATATATTTCCCCCACAATGACTTTACTTTTAGTTCACCTAAAAAATATAACCTCAGAAATAAATCTTCATCTTTTGAAGTGCCCCGCCGTCATACAAAGTACAGATCAAATTCTTTCACTGTCAGATACCGCTGTATTTGGAACCGTCTTCCAACTGGAATTAGAAACAGTCCTACCCCAAAAATCTTCTCATCTCTGCTGAACAAATATTTTATCAACACCGGGTTAGAAGGCGTATGTGACAGACTAAAAATCAGAGATCTAATACGGCACTCCTCTGACCCTCACTGTTAGCTCCCGAAATCTGTGATCCCTATGTTTGGCTCTACTTTCACTATGGTTGTTTTCACAACCCCAGTCACCTATTCTCAATCAGCCTTAAATTTTAATTATTTCTTCATTCAAATATTAAAAAATTTTTTGCATATATCACTGATAACATGGTATTATGAGTATTTCAGCATGCTAAGAGTTCAGTCTCAAGTTCCAGATGCAAATCAGCTGAAGACGACTGGTATCAAAATGTCTCTGGAGACTGTCTAATGCTACATGTTAGCACTGTCTGACTATACGCAAATTAAGGCCCGAATGTTGGTAGTCTAAATAATCAACTATACGGTGAGTCCCAAACAGTAATGAATCCTAACTTACTGTTCTATAACTATAATCTTGTGTAGTCAAATCTTTCGGAACAAAATATTATAACTTACTACTGTAACAACAGAAGACAAGGGCCAGGCAACAGATCGTTTATTACGAAAAATCAACACGTATTTATAGATTTTTATGTACATTATTGTAGGTCAATGTTAGTAGAAAATACAGTCTGTTGATTGGTTGTTTCTCACACAAGGTTAACCTTGCATCTCTTGTGGCCATGTCAGTTCATCTATATGTTAACTGTAACCGCCTGTCCACCTTGACCTTTGACCTCAATTACTGTCAACCAATTTGGCCAGCAACCATCTCTCACCACAACATGACTAATATTTGATACATAAACATTGACCTCAATTACTGTCCACCACTTGGCTAGTAGACATCTCTCACCACACTCGTCCCCCCGTCAAATATTTTGGACTGAAGTCGGCTCGGTCTTCTCGGTTCTTGGGGCTTTGCTCTGTTGTCTTGTTGTCTGGAATCTCGGCGCTTGCGGATGTCCACTTGTTTAACGGTGTTTACCATTGCGATTGTGTCTGCGTAACCCCATCTCAACGTGACCATATATGGTCCTTCCCACTTTGGAAACTGTCTGCCTGACCCTGTCGCACATTGGTAGGTATTTCGCCTCACACTTCCATATGCTGCTTTCTCCCGACCTCCCAGCAGCGTCCCAAGTAGCAGTCTTATCGCTGACAGATCTTGAACGCCACTCAACTGCGAATAAGCCTCAAAGTCCTGCCCGAAGATCCATATGTCTTCATCAAAAACTGCAGAGCATAGGCTTTCCATTTGTCGGTAGGCAGCGACACCAAATGTAACAACAGAAGACAAGGGCCAGGCAACAGATCGTTTATTACGAAAAATCAACACGTATTTATAGATTTTTATGTACATTATTGTAGGTCAATGTTAGTAGAAAATACAGTCTGTTGATTGGTTGTTTCTCACACAAGGTTAACCTTGCATCTCTTGTGGCCATGTCAGTTCATCTATATGTTAACTGTAACCGCCTGTCCACCTTGACCTTTGACCTCAATTACTGTCAACCAATTTGGCCAGCAACCATCTCTCACCACAACATGACTAATATTTGATACATAAACATTGACCTCAATTACTGTCCACCACTTGGCTAGTAGACATCTCTCACCACACTACTACTTATATGTTTAATGCTGCACGATTATGCACTGTTTTCCGAAATTACATTTGTTTATATCTAAAATGTAGACTCTGATAGTCTATTTTCCTTATACTTTTATTATTATTGTTCCTCTCCAAAATGCTGTAACAGATGAAACATACATGACGGTCTTCTGAAAGTAGTCACTCATGTCATGACTTCGAATGAGTTGACAAATGAATATTTTTTTAAAAAAAGAAAAGTTTGTGGCATATTATAACAGAAATTAAAAGATATATAACAAAAAATGAAGCATTTTGCCAGGGCCTTGCACAAAAAAGGTGGGAGGGTGGTGATTGCTAGTCAGCGGATATGATGGTGGGTACATATGAGAACCACCCTTATCTGTGGGACAGAACTCTATTGCTAAGGCTCCTGAGTTTGAATGGCTTCTGCAAAATAAGAGAATAAATAAAATTAAAAAACGAAAGTTGAAAATTTGCCTAAAGCTGAAGTTTAAATAACAAACTCCTCGAATGCAAGTACATGGTATGAGTCCCCTACTTCAGAAGGACACCTAAATGTATACTTCAGAAAAACAGTAGTTATTATTAAGCCCTCGCTTTTCTTCTACATAGTTCACGCACTTTCACTTTTGTGTTTAACTCCTATTCAACCTATATAAGTAGGTAAAATTATCATCTTTTTTCACTAAAACTTATTTTTTCTTTTCCCAAGAAAGACTAGAATTCCATCACTAGAAAATCTCAGGGGGAAACAGTATTTTTTTAATGAAAAAACAATTAAAAAATGATGAACCCCATGTTTGTTATATATATTTTGAATTATTAACACCTATTATATACTTCTGCACCTCTCTGGAGGTTTTCTTGTGTCTTCTTCTCTTTTCAAAGGTACTGCCTTAAACGAAGGCACTGAAACAGTGCCGCTATCCTCAACTAATTCGGAATATTGCTAGCCCACCTGGTGAATAACGGAACCACCTATATCATGAAATCTGCTGACAAGTTCAAAGTTGGTCTCATATACAACTGGAAATGTCACAATTATGGTGTACTTACCGGTGAATTTGAAGTTTTATGGACTTTCAAACACTCCATGAATCATTTACTTGCAATTACTGTTCATTCCGCATCTCTTATATTTCACGTCAGCACCTGTACAAAAAATGCTACTTACCTTCCACAATTAAAGTAATCGTTTATAATGCGTTTATAAGTGACATACCGTATTTTTTCAATTACAGTTTTGATTTGATGCTATATCTCATGAATTATTCAGTTGAAAGCATATCTCGAAAATTACCTATTGCCTTATTTGTACATTTCTTTTTAAATATTTCTCTCAAATTTACCAGTATTCAATCTATTTCTAGATTAACAGATCATATTTATTCTATAAGTTCTAATTAGTGTACATATGTTCATGCCTGTAAAAATGGCTGGTTTCTGCTCCAGAAATAAAATATTATTATTATTACGCTGAAATCAGTGTAGAACTATTTTGGAACTTGCGCGAGGAACAAGATTCGGATTCTCAAAGCTAAGCCATTTCCAACGGGCTTCAGACCTTACCTGACAAATTCTTTCGCTCCCTTCTGGAGATCGGATGTTCAGAAATGACAGGCAACAGGAACCCCTGGTGACAAACCAATCAAGAACATACTGCTTGACAAATACGCCGAGGTAAGTGAGGATGGGCTGAACACTGGGTGAAGTGATCATTGGGAGACATCACACGTCAAGGAGGCCCTTGAGTGGGACCCGAATAGGGGATGACGAGTTTGGCGTCCAAGGATGATACAGAGCAGATAGTGTGAAGGTGGAGGGAATGAAGGCTTATGAGCAGTTGTGGAGCTGGGTGAAGAGCTTATTAATTAAAGGCGTGACTGCATGAGTGAACCAAGCCACTAATTCTCACCCATTGGTCTCCCTGGAAGTAACTTTAAATTTAGCTCACCTGCAGAATGTTACCTCAGGCATCAGGTTTCTTCTTTCAAAGAGTCGCGTTGGTGCAAAACATAAATTTGAGTTATTATGCTGTGAAATACTGTTATTTGAAACCATCTCTCTACTGAAACTAGAAATAGTTCTGTCAGTCTGAATGACGATCATTCGGATCATTAACAACCCACACCAACCTAACTCTACTGTTAGTTTTAACAAGTGGATGAAACTTATCGTGCATACACCATTATTTACAAGTGACACTCAAGGTACCATTCCATGCTTTTTTCTTCCATTATAATTTCGTGGTAGGATCTAGATGAGATATTTGTGTGTTGTATATTGCATGAGTATTCTCACTGTTATCATTAGTTCCTGTCCAGAGGAAGAAATTATCGTTAGCATCGTTAAGAAAGCAGAATATCTTATATGTTGGATGATTTTTTCTGAAGTGGAATCTTGTTAGAAAATGTGTGAATCATAGTGCGGATACGCCGTTAATATAGCGAATTTCTCCCAGCAGAGTCGTTCAAGTGCTTTAAGACCCTCACGGTGATACCTTACACCCCACACTACATCCAGGTGACACTATTTAACTTATAGTAAGTGATGAACACTTCCTGACTTCTTTGGTTGTGGAACTAATGAAAGCTTTTATATGGCCATATTATTATCTGGGGAAGTGCATCTCATTTAGATTACACGGCTTAATACTTAACAGTTATCTAACAAGCGATTTCTTAGTTACTTGAAATCAATAAAACGATTGTTCGAAATTAGGACAGACGCTGAATACAGTACTTATGGACTTATTAGTGGGCATTACATTCCCTATTTATGTAGATACGCGTTCGTTCTACTAGGAAGCGTGGACGGTTTTAAGATCGCTGTATAACTATTCCACTACTTGACAACTGACAGTCACATTCGAATGATTTGTGTCCCAGTGACCTTTGGTTTGCAGATGCGTAAGTTAGGCTTATACGGGACTAGAGTACTGCATGATGCTTCAAGCTCCAAGTTCCAAAGTTCATAACTGTTGTATTCATTGTCAAATGTAGGTCACTGAGCAATTATTAGCTAGGGAAAGCCTTTTATATAGGTTCATTTTCATCTAACGCATGCTGTCGTCTTGAATACTCCATAGTTTCACTTCTCAGAGACATCTGTTGAAACACTCTGAGAAAGAATTAAAATCAGCTGGATAGCTAAGACACTGCTTCTAGAAAGTTCAGGATGGTAACACTGTCTCGAAGATTCGTTTACAAGTTGGAACAATTTTTGCAGTATGCAGCATCGCAATATAAAGTAGGGACATACAGTGTGGCGAAAATTCTTCCTCTAACTGAGGAAAAACTTGAATTCGTAGTCAAATATTTCTCACATCCTTAGTTAAGGATGACAAAGAGCCTTATTAGTCCTCTCTGCAAGTCAACAGGAGACTATTGAATATTGAAATCCCAGTCGGATGAAAAGCAAACCAGTTACTGTTCACATGAACCAGAATGATAATTTATTGTATAAATAACTAGAAACATAATGATATATTATCGAATATATTGTTTATGTATATCTCTTCATATGCGATTTCTTGATTTGGGTGCGCTTCACTTGGTTGGTTAACTGCGGAGTTAGTGTGTTTTTATTTGGAATTGAAGAAAGTAAACACTATTTGTGCATTATCTAGTGACATAAAAAGTTCTTCGCATATTTTTGTGATAATACATAAAACGTTCTCACATCAGGTAAAACATGCACGATTTATGACATTAATAAACTTGTATGTTCAGTTGTAATTCATCAACAGACCTCTATATGTGATTTCTTGGCATATTTCATGTGTGTCCATATTAATTTAGTGTGATATTGTACAGCGAGATTTCACACATTTACTTCAATTAGCCTGTATAATTTGCGGACCCTCTTTTTTCAATGATAACCCCATTGGGTGATATGGATGAGGAGTTTGACGAAGGTGTAGTTGCAGATCATCATCGGACACATGAAGGAGGTTTCGGCGATCCTACATGTATGCAATACCAGGGTTTCGACAAGTCTGGTCCGAACTGGGTTAACATGCTCAGGCAACAAGGAGCGTCGGTGGACGAAACTAGCCCTCAAACTACACACCTTAGTCCAGACGTACACAGCATATCAGATTTAACTTCTGTAAGTTGGCGTAAACTTTTATATTTATAAAGCGGTAACTGTTTTTACTGTATTTTAATCTCATTTTATGGTATTTTTTATAAATCACCAAGTAATGGTTTAACTGAAGCTAAGGCTTGGCCAGTGTATTTTCCCTGTTGAGTGTTGTCAGTTCAACGAATATAGCTGTTTTAATTAGGATTTTTATGGTTTTGTATCCTGTAAGTCTGTGTAGGATTTCTTATCTCAGTAAGGTATAATTACCGAACAGCTTGTATTGAGGTCTGGTCGTTAATACGTTTTCCATCAAATAATCTATGTATAATTCAAAAAACCTTAAATTATTGAACTGTATATGAAGCTTAATGGAAGCTGACAAAAATAATTCAGAAATTTGGAAATAATTTGATTTATGGCATTAGAAAGTGTACTTTTACTTATAATCAGTGAAATTTCGTAAACAATGAGAAATAGGTTGACTTTCTGTCAACCATAACTTATGCACTTGCCAATAGCTTGCATTTTTAGGTTCTATAGCGGCTTAGTTTAAAAGTGTATTGAAAACACTCGTGTTTTGTATAATTATAATACGACGGTGGAAATACCGAAATGACCTCAATGAAGTCAGATTCAGTGTGGTATTAGATAACATTTTAACAATAGCACCTTGAAAGTCACTAGGGCTTATTTATCGCCGCTGTTGAATAGCTAACACTATAAATTTTTCATTTCAGTCATGGTCTTGGTGTGGTTCATAGTTTTCGTTAAATTCTATCGTTTGAACTCTAACAAACAATACGTCCACTTTTCCAATTTAGTATTTACTGCACTTTCTTTTTTCATGCTGGATGTCGCTTATTTAGATATGCGTCATCGACAAGGAACTGAAAATTCCACACTGAGTTACCGAAATCTTGGTTTTATCTCTTTTTGATCACTTTAACCAGCTGGTTTACTGTATCGGAAACTCCTAAATTTGACAAGTCACTTCACATCAAATACACTAACAAGGTCATTATCATGGTTTTGTGTCAGCTTACTTATCTTGCTAAAACTCACTGGGCTATCATACTTTCTAACAATGCTTATACCATTGTGTTCCTCAGCTTAGGGTAGATGGGTCATGTTCCAAGTCCTTAAATAATTAGTCTACAACCTGTATCACTACCGTACGATTATCTTAATTAACCCAAATGTAATCTGATGTGTACATATTATCAGTTACCTTTACAAATCGTCATTTACTTTCTTGTATTTGATACGTTATTCGAACATTCATAAATCATGTCTAGTCTTTTATTTGTGGTCATAACAGTGCATCTAAATTTCGTAGTGAACTGAGTACTATATAATTGCAATTATTCACAATTCCTTAGAGAAAAATTACTAGAGAATATTCAGGTGTAAATACTTTAATTTGGAAAGCCCGTGTAAAATATATCACGGCTTATACGTTGATTTAGGAGTGAAGTCGGTTAATTAAGGTGCATTTCAATTTTGAAGAAAACAAACAGCTTTCCGCCCAGGTGGAAATATTTGCTCCATCTTGACGTAAAAATACGGACAAGGAACAGTCATTGTATTAGTTTATCTCTAGCCAAGAATTCTTTTTTTTCCTTCATGTTCCCCAGTGGAACATAGGGCTTCAAGCTAGTGGCTTGAAGTTTCTGTAGCAGTGTTTATTTTACAGGAAGGGGTTGCTAGCCTCATGCCCAACCTTTCCTCTTTACCAGCATTATTTCTACCTCAGCGAGGTAAAGGAGTGCGTCGGCCGAGGATCGAACCCCGGATCATGTGCATGTTTGGCGAGCGTCCTAACCGCTATACCACCGACGCAGCCAAGAATTCTAGCTCCACTTTATTTTTCTTAAAAATAGCTAGTAAAAATTACGCTACGTGATCGTGTTCACTAAGAATTCTGGTCTTAAATTTGCATTATCTTTCTGAAATATCTGTAACCTCATGAAGTGCTGGGGGAAGACAAAGCTGTTTGAACATTTGGCTTTCAACTAATCTCTCTTCATCTACTCGGTGTTTCGAACCTGGTTGCATCGTAAGTACTTACACATCAAATGTCTCAGCGCAGTGCACGAAAAATGCCGAGTAACTAAGTTGCGTCGTTCCATCTATATATGTATATGACTGTGAAATGCAGTGTGCACTCGAAAGGTTCCCATTAGTATGAATGACTAATGAACTATTTCATGTTTTCCATATGATTTTGCCAATGGGTTGTGATGCGTTCCTAACAATATTTGTCTCTCCTTTCACCACACCATTCTGTACACTCTTATTCTTCTTGTGAATTTTGTGTTTAGTAAAGAACTTTTTCAACTAGCTGTTTTCTGGGAGTAATCACGTGTAGTATGTAATAGGTCAGATTTTAGTATTAAATTTGAAAGTAATATACACAATTTATGTTGAAATTTATGGGTCATATGTGCATGTGACTGTTTACTATTTCTCAATCATGTTTTTTTACTACTAGTTCCGAATTCTAATCAATATGCTGTACTCTAGATTTCTGAATTGAACATCAGCATACAACAACATACAAGCATAGATATTTGTTTCATATCATTATTTCAGAGATATGTAATACCGTAATAAAAAATTTCATTTTCTTTTCAAATCCATTTGCCTGGTTGCAAACAAATGTACTACTGAAAATATAAAAACAATACGAGGTAGAAAAAGTAAGAAAGATAAGAAAGAGTCATGTAAATGACATATATACATTAGTCTTATAGCAGTTTTCCACTGTCATATTGGATAAAGTATATCAACCATTAGTTTTGAACTCTGAACCACTGAGTACTGCTATCTATTATACTCCATCCAGGCAGTTATAATGCACCAATGCATGCTAGATCGAAATAGCAACCCCTTGTTCTGTAGCACCACAAAATAACTACTGCGTGTTTCAACTACATCTAGAAATAGCTAGCACCTGACGGGATATATTCTTCTGTTGTTTGAAAATGGCTTTCCCCATCGAATGATGATTTCTACTATGTTCAGACATGTAACAGTGGACTTCAAATTACCAGCACTTAAGCCACGAGTAACTAATTACTTGGAGGTCTTCAATATATCCAACCAAAAGATATCGTACTAAAAGTGCATAAGGCTTTAGTATCCTTACATCAGCATTTTATCCTTGACCTTCTACATTCTACCGATCAGTTTTGGGTTAGGACCTAAATTCTTTCCTTCTTAGTAACCTGTCGACTTTTAGTCTAAATAAGTCTAAACAGCTGACAAGTTTCTTTTCTTGATAGTAATTTTGTGTCCTTTAAACGTCTGTCACTCACTACTACTCATAGGCATCACTAAAAGTGCAACAAATGTACTTTTATGGTTATTGTTTTTAGATATTTTATTGGACTATTGTGGGCTACTAATTTTTTTGGTGGTGGTGGGGAGTTTCCTGATTTCTTTGTATTATATAACCGTCAATTGTTTAGTATTTTTGGACGTGTTCGTGTAGAAAGTTTTTAGCGGCGGATGTTTCCTTTCATCCTTCGTATTCTGCTGGAAAGAAATATTTAATTCATTAGCACGTGCCTGTTGCACTTTTTTGAATTTGAGGGATTCTTCTTACATCGTATAAATATTTTGCATAGGTTTGTGCAACAAATAATTTTGGTATTCAAGTATTGGTTTGAAGAGATTCGATTGATTGGTTAGAGGATTTCATCATGAGCTGACATCGGTTAGAGAACCTGGGAGTACTGGACAGCTGTTTTGTCCGGGTTCGGGACTCTTCAACAGTACGGATTCACACTGCGGGTTTCGAACCTAGGACATTCTGGTTACAAGGCGAGCTCGTAGATCATTAAGTCACTAAGACCCGATCCAATGGCCTAATGGCACTATGCCGTGAATTAGAAGAAGTTGGAATCCATCTGCCATTGGATCGGGTCCCAGTAGCCTAATGATCTACGAGCTCGCTTTGCAACCAGAGGGTCCTGGATTTGAACCCCGTTGGGTGCGTACTGATGAAAAGTCCCAAACTAGGACGAAACAGCCGTCCAGTACTCCCAGGTTTTCCAATGGTTCTCTAACCGATGTCTGCTCATGATGAATTCCTGTAACCAAATAATTTCGATACCAGAAACGCATTATCCAATATTGATTTTTATTCAAATGTCTAATCAATTCCACTCATGTATATAAATGAAGTAAAAAGTTGTGTGAGTGACTTGATATGATTATGAGCAATAGTTTGTGCTCGAAACGTCATCAGTTAATATTGCTGCATAACATTGTGTGATTTATCAAAATAAAATCTTATCTATAATGAAGTTATACTCTACCACAGTGCCCAAGTTTTATACTTATATCAGAAATGCATTTTCCAAAGTTGCAAAAATTGGTAGCAGTAGTACACAAAGGCAACAAACATAATTAGTGTTCTTGTATAAAAATGAAATAAAGTAAATTAAACAATTTTGTGAGTGTAAAGGCATCAATGTTTAAGGACCTTAGATAAATAAATAGGATCAAACAGGGAATATAAAGGTTTTAAGTTGTTGGACGTCAGTAGTGTATTTTATCTCTAGTGTATACTATTTTGTTATTGTTAATTTCTCTAGTGATAAGTGCATCGTTTGGGTTTATTGTTTCTTTGCTATGACCATAAAGAATACTTATGTGGAATCCCTAATAGTATCCAGTGCTTAAGGACAGTTTCACTTCAAGTAAGGCAGCTTATTCGCAGACATTTTTCCTACGTAATCATTTTTGCATATTAGTGGGGAGTCGTAAAACTCTAGTGAATTACTAATGTCTACCTGTGGTTGATGTTTCTTGTGATCTCCATTTCTCGAGTATTTCTGTGCTTCAAATAAAATTTCTAGACTATATTAAACTAAGTTGTGCCATGACATTTCGCTTTGTTATATGGTGGGTTAATTTCAGTTTATAGGTAGTTAATGTGCAGTTGAGTATATGGTTATCATTAAATCATTACTCTGTTTTATTTCGTTATTTAATCATTCATACATTTTTGGTTTATCAGTCACTGTCTTCCACATGTATATCAAAGTGGTTGTGTTTGGTCATTTTTATTCCTGTCGACAAGTAATGTTCTCTAAAGTTGAATTAAGTTTTTTAAAAAGACAAAGAATGACCAAACCCTTAAGTTTATGGCTTGTGATATGAGCTATGTGGGAAAGTATATCTTTCTTGGTCGAAATTCAGTGCTTTTATATTTTAGGTGATATGGCCAAGCATCAGTTGCAGTGGCGCAGATTTTGTATACGTTACTATAGTATCATATTTCCTTATTTATTTCACGTATTCTTTTGTTTGGACGAAACTGTGGCTTAATGGTCTAGACCCTTGACCACTAACTATTGGAGCACGGGCTCGAAACCTGCCCCACCTACTGAGATATAGTCATTCAGGTAATATTTGTATCCCACACACAATAGATGTCTGTCATTGTCAGCTGCATAAAAATATAAGTAGTTGTGGAGTAACACTTCCTTTTTTTCTAAATTATTTTGTTTTATTGTGTGAAAACTGTTTCCTACGCTGCTTTTATTCTCTTACTTTCCCTTTTTACTACCTTATGCACAGTGTGTGTCTGCGTGTGTGTGTGTATGTATCTGAGCAATCATAACCATTACGCATTAAATTCAAGTCTCATTTTAATAATCCTCCTCTATTGGCCTCAGCTTGAAACCTGGAAGTTTTTGAAATGGATCAAAAACTCGTTTACAACGAGTTTCATAAGAAATCAGCTCAGTTTAACTATCTAACAATTGAAACTGAAAGCTATGCTAAAAGTGCAATATATTGCAGTACATCATAAATCTTGGTATTGTCAGAAAATGAAAGTGCAGAGAATAAGTGTTAGAACAATAGAAAATAAACGTGGGTACCGGTCTGAATTGTACTTTACTATGTCACTAGTTACTTTAGGCAAACGAATTTCAATAATTTGCACACAATTAGTAGTTAAAAGTGTCGTTGCCTTTCATTTTTTCCCAAATTATTTTTGTACAGAACTTGTTCTGAATCTAAATCTGCAGCTACACTAAGTAGTTTGTTGAGTTATTATTATTATTTAAATGCAGAAGAAAAACTTGGTACAATATGGCACCAAGAAAGATGTGCCACACAATAATAATAGAACAACATAGATCAAAAGTAAAATATATAAGTTGAGAACGGATAAAGAACTTCATCTGGAAGGAAAACAGTCATGTTTAACAAGTTCAAACAGTATTCGTTAACTATCATCAGGAAGGGAAGAAAGAAGGAAATTGCAACACGTTCGCCATTGATTTCGATTCTTGGCCATATCCGATAACGCTTCGAGCCATCGATTTGAGCTATCTCGCAGACCCCAACCAGGGAGTGGTGATGCAGCAACCGATGCTAATCTAGCAAAAAAACCTTCATCCCACGACGCCACGTCATGGACTGACCACCCCTCCGCCTTTTCCGTCCCATCCCAGGGCTAGCGAACAGAGAACTGTACGGAAGCCTCTGGGATGACATTCGCAGCACATGTCCAAGCCACCAGAGCCAGTGTTTCCAGATGACGACACTCAATGAATGGTGATCTCCACTGTGTCCAAACACACGCCGCCGAAACCTCAGAACTACTCACGCGATGATGCCATCGAACGCAAGCAATCCTGCGGAGACAGCGATGATCGAACACGCAGAGTCGCCGCATATCCTCAGCTCGGGGAGGCCAGGTTTCACAGGCGTAGAGTTAGACAGCCCGCACCGAAGCATTGTATACCCGACCTTTGACAGCCAGGCTAACGTCGTGACGGCGCCAGAGGTGGCTGAAGTTGATGTATGCCACCCTAGCCTTCACTATACGGTTGGAAATCTCATCCGTCAACCCTCCGCCAGCACTCACACAACTACCCAGATACACAAACTTATCAACAACTTCAAACGGTTCAGCCGCAAGAGTGAGTGCAGGTACTCCAATCTTGTAACAGTACTTTGCACTTAGACGGTGCAAAGCACATACCATACTTACAGACACTGACACTGTTGAGTTAGGTTGGTAGATAGTACTCTGACCACGTATAACAGTGAAGACTTGTGATGTCCCTGCGTAAATTCTCCATTATGATCGTGATGATAAGATGGAAGTCGTTGTTTTGAATTCAATGATTACGTCAGATATTTTGGGAAACAATTAGAATATGTATTTTACTCAATATATGTTATAAAATTAGTTGCGCTATGTACATATACATACATATGTATTTCACATATTGGCAGAAGTTGGAATTAGTGCGTCATTGGGTCGCATCCTAGTGGCTGAATGATTTGCGAATTCACCTTGTAATCGGAATGTCCTGAGTTCGAACCCTGGTGGACAAATAGTGCTTTAAGTGTCCCAAATTAAGAAGAAAGAGCTGTCCAGTACTCCCTGGCTTTCCTGTAGCTCTGTGACTGATATCACCTCGTGATCAAACCTGTAACCAATCCAAGTCTCTACGAACCACCAACACTTGATAAATAAAAGTGGGGTAATAAAAGTTCAATGAAATAACAAATTGCGTCCAATTATCTTTTCATAGATTTATTATGAAAATATAATAATTTGGGTAGAATTTTAATGTGTCAGTCTACTGAAAGAAAGTCAGTCATCTACTGGGTGTGTGTGGGGGGGTAAATGAGCATCGGTAGTTGTAATTAGAGACTATTTGAGTGCATATACGGTTGATATTTTGATATGCTTCATTCGATTTTAGATGATCTGAGATTTTCTTAAAATAAGTTTAGTAGACAACTGAAAAACAGCACACTATTAGATTGAACTAGTAAAATGTTATAGAAGGACTATGTAATCAAATAAGGAACCAGTATGTGAATTCAATGCTGAAATAACGAGAGGTCAACAAATGCTTCTTTTATGAGACAAACGTAGTTCCACCTGTTTGGTAACACTAGCCTTAGGTATGTGAAGCGCAGTTAGGTTGTTCAACTTGTTGACTATGCTGAAGAGTTTTAATACAACTACCTAACGTCTTACTATGTATTAGCTGCATAGCAATCATACTGCTAAGTATTTCTCGCATTTTGTCTTAACTTCTTTGGTATGTGATGAGAATAGTAGAAGTAGATTCTTTCCATCACCACTTGAAATGATGCACTTAACTGTCGGTAATTTTTTAATTATTTCTGTAAACAGGTCAATTGGAACTGTAGTCACGAGGGTTTTAACCTTTAATTTTATTGTTCATCCTTGTGTTCATGAATCTCTCAGTGATGTCTTTGAAATTAAAGGAACATAAGGACTTTAGTCTTTGCCAACTGTGTCTTCTTAGCTTTGTTGTAGTTTTATTTTATGTTTTTATGGAATAATATTCCTGCCGTTGAGAGGAAAGGAATATATCACTGCATTCAGTTTTATGGTAAATATGTAAAGATCACTTTAAGCAGCCATTGAGTTAACATCTATCAGCCCTATTATGACTGTTTTGCTGGTATTCATACAGTAATGAGATGAATTCTTATTGTCTGTGATAACGAGGAAGGCAACTGCTCTCCAGATCAATTCAAATGTTCACTAAATTAATATCCAGGGTCCACTGGCTGAGTCCTAGTATTGAAGTGAAAAGTTGTCACTTTTACATAAAATGTGGTAAATAAACATCACCTAATTACTTATTTGAACAGTCTAGGTTTTACTAACCTGAAGTTTGTTAAACGTGCACAATTCGTGGATCCCTTACTGTCATGTTTGGTCCCAAATATGATGCAATGACAGTTATATAAGTGATCAGTAACCGCATACTATTGTGCAAAGATATTAATGTCGGAATCTTTATTCAAAACAAGATTTACCAAAAGCGATATTTATGTTCTCGATACCTTGAAAGATAAAAGCTGTCGGAATGTAGGCTCTAGCAGTCACTGTGGTGGTCATTGTGTCCTGTATTCGTATGTAATCATTAATTAGTGAGAGATATGATTAGTTTTTTCTCAGGGTGGATGATTCCTAGAGGCAATATACTTGGAGAATATAAAACACTAGTGGCTCTTCAGGTTAAATGCAGCGTTGGGGTGAATTACATAAGCGACACTGTGACTTAATAGATTAAAGGCTCAATCTTCGACCTTTGGGTCATAGATTCGATCCACTTTCCATTTGTTAGGATTTTATCAGCATATCTCACGCAGTAGTTTATTTAATTAAATAATTATCATTACACTTGTACAAATTCCAATAAATAAGTATTCTCTGGCTTTAGATTACTAATGGGTTTTGTTGAATATTGGTGTTTGTCAAAATGAAGAGTAACTTGGAATAGATTTTCTGGGAAATTTGGTCGACACTAAGTAAATCGTTTAAACAAGTCTTTTACTAACATCAAGAGCTGTTTCAACACGACTAATTGGATGGCATCATTTGTGTGTGTGGTTTCACATTTATTTCATAAGAAAGGCTCTCTTTATCATATCGTAGAATCTGTTCATCTGATTTCTGCATATTTGATGATTTATATCTGTTAACTGACATGCCTTTTTCTGTGTCATCCACCATATTCTTTAAAGTTTTTAATCTTATAAATATACGAATATGAAAAGATGTTCACTGATATTTCATTCACTCATAACTTTCATCATTAGTGTTTATGAGACACAATGTTTGCTAGAATATTTTAAGTGTTTTCTGTATAAAATGCCTGCAAATGGTGTGGCAGTTAAAATATTTGTAGCCTACTATGTAATTATAATGGTATTTGCATTGTCTTGCTTTGGGTTAGTTTTTGATCATATTCTGGTCAAGGCATTCAAACCCACAAACTCAATTAGAAATAAGCTTTGTCAGTTAAAGGATCCGTTGGAACCAATTATCTAATACCCTACAATGATTGTCAGGTCAAATACATTGGTCAAAGTAGTAGGACGGGTTCAGTCAGCCTAGCGCGGCACAACAACCTAGCAAAATCTAGATTAGTTGACCCGAATAAGATAAGAAATCTGGAGAAAAGTTCAGCTATACCACTCACTACATGCAATTACACACAACAATACAATAGGATGGGATAAGATGACAGTTTTAAAATCTAATGTAACAGGGTGGAGGGAGAGATCGATAACGGAAGCTTTATTTTTCGAATCAACTGCGAGTCAACACGTGTAATAGGAATGATTCAACATCTGTCCCAGACATCTGGAAAATGGTACTACCCCTACGACGAATAGGAAAGAATAGAGAAAACTGGGTTTGAACCCCAGTGGCTGCGTGCTGCCGATGGTTCCCAAACTAGGATGAAACAGCTGTCAAGTACTCCCTGTTTCTCAATGGTTCTCTAACTGATATCAATCCGTAGTCAAACTCGAAAAAAACTATAAAACTCAATGTGTGATTATAATTGATATGATTATGAGCAATAAATCGTATTCGAAACCTTGTCACTCAGTAAATAATAATACTGTTTCACTGTGTGATAAAACCATATATATACGATTGTACAGCTTGATGATAAATTCGTTGAAAAGAGTCTCTTCGCTGAATCATTTGTTTTGATTTTATATATCTAATAAACAAATTAATATGAAATCTAGTCAAGATACTTCAAAGAACAATGGCTCGAAGAACAATCTCAATCAAAAGAACCTGACAATTATTAAAACATAGTTGTACAATTATGGTTTTTGTTGCAATTACGAGAAGCAGAAGAATTTAAGTAAACAAAAACTTGCAATTAGAAGAAAATGTCCTCTAAATATTTAATAATAGAATTCTATCATATTTATCAACTATTTTATCCGTATCATCTTAAACGTGTAACAACTGTATGAAAATCCCCATGTCGGGTACCGGAGGAAACAGGAAGTCTATTGAAGAAGTTTGTTTTCGTCTATTCCATCTTCTAGTTGTTCAGTCCATTGTGTGAAATCGTCACAAGTACTGTTATCAAACTCAATAATATAAGGATCATATTAAATGCAAATTGCAGGGTTTTTTTGTTGAAAAAATTAAAGGAAAGTCTTAAGTGTGGTGAAAGATTGCAAATTTATTCTCAATAGACAGATTAAGACAAAGTTTCATTATATGTACCAATATTTTTCAAAGGTGATATGATCACCAGTGTTCATTAGGTATTCAATTATTGTACTTCTGAAAGAGATTCACTTGCATTTCTTTGCAGCCATAAAGAATAATCTCTAACCTCTTTGGAAGCAATCACACACACACACACACCAAACTTGTCTCTACAAGAGTTAATGAATTAAAGTACACATGGAAAAGACTACATCAAGAAGTTTATTTTTCAGGTTACCAGGATACACTAAACAGCTGGTAATGTGAAGAAAATTTTCTCTAAAGAATCAGCACTTCGCCTCTGTAGATTGTCGTTGGCGAAGTAACCGTCAGATTTTTTATTTGTCATGTGAATTCGAAATTGTTACAGATAGGGGGGGGGTTGAATAACTGTCTCACTGCAGATTTCGAAATAACCACTTCATAACTGGTTGATCACAGGGCCAGGTTATTTTTTATTTTATTGAATTTCGTGTCACCATCATCATGGCATTGAGATTTAAGTGATATTTCAATTGTGAAATTTGCATCAGGAACCAATATCACTTATAGAGATCATTGAAAATCAGGGAGCATCCGACAGCTAATTCGTCCTATTTCGGGACCATACAGCAGTGTAAACCCAACACCACCCCGTCAGGAATCGAACCCAGGACCTTCAGATTACGAGACAAAGCTCGTTGACTATTCAGACACTTGGGCTGGAATTCAATCCCCCATGAATTCTAACTTCGTCAACTCATGGTTAAGCGCTGCCTTCACCAATACCTTAGATGAGCATCCACTTCCTCTTGACCTGGTACACACTACTAGTCACACAAATCGTATAATTTAAGAAATACTCGATCTGATCTCTATGGTGTACACATAAATCTACTTAATGCCCATGAACTAGTCTTGCGCTTGCTAAACCACCGCTTTCCTCGACGAGTAATTTTAGCGGAGATATCATTAAGTTGGAAAAGAGTTAGACGTGGTCAAACGAAAACCTGACATTAGTCCATAAAGTCTTTAACTGTTGGTTTGAGCCACGTAAAGGGGTGTAGACTGCCTCGTTAGGGTCCTTGGGATACCAAGGACCAATGGGCTCGAATGAAGAATTTGAGAATCTTTTTTCTATACTTAATGTATAATGTAGAGAAATGCATAAAATTGTGATTTTACAGAGTGAATTCGCTATCTTTGCTGAACTTGTTGTATCATGTGTAAGACAATTTGACTAAAATCTCATCTCCAACATACGTCCACTTTAGTTTTTTGAGTAATTTTCATCTCTTACGATTAGTTTGTTTACATGCAATGGGAGTTATGTTAATTTCCTCTTCTAATTAAAATGTTCTTAGATTATATTATCTCATTGAGGGAATTAATGTTAAGGAGAATTACATAATCTTTGTTTCGGTGGCCACTTACTCTCTGAGCTCTGTGTTGATCGTTGTACAGTTTATGTATTTTATAAAATTATTCACTTTGGATGATAAAACATTATATTTGTATGTTTATATATTTTTTAATATGCATATAACCTTGCCAGTGTTAAAGCGGATATGTACTTAATCCAGATTATTGTCCTACAATTGGTCTAACTTTTGTCAGAAATAGAACAACCGGCTTTACGTGTATTATTACTTTTTTATTTTGTAGGTGTGTGTATGTTCAAATATTTCTCTGTACATAGGTTGATTTATTCAAAATGTTTGGCCACTATATAGGACATCCAAACTACATGTTTGTGTAAAGTGCACGTATTTGACCTTGGTCAGATCAATATATGTTTAGATTTCTAGTTGTAGTGAACATCATTGAACTTATACGCATAGTTTTCTACAAATATTGAATCTTCACTTTTTTCCCCAGGTCACTATTTTAACAGTTGGGTTTGTCCACATTTAAAGTGCGACTTTAACTGAATATATGTTGTAAAATGTTTCTGGTCTGGTATTTTTACCTGTTGAAAGACAGAAAGTGATTAGTATTAAATTATAAATTTGTCAATTTGTACATATGCTCATCCTTAGTCCCTTGTAACTATGTATAGCATAGTTATTTCCGAGGTAATCAGCCCACAATTTCTGTTACTAGTTAGATGTTATGTAGTCTGAGCCAATAACATTTTCAGTATAGATGTAGTTACGAACTAACAGCAGTTAAAGAATCGTTGAAATCCAGGGAGCACTCGACATCTCTTTCTTTCATAGTTCTTGGGTTTTAATAGTACACACCCACAACTTTGCCAGGGGTCGAACCTAGAACTTTACGAAGCCAGCCTTCTGACCATTCGGTCACTGGGTTGTAATTTTTATTTCTGTCAATTCGCGACAGACATGCCATCGATAGGCATTCACTTCATCCTGACTTGGTGAACTCCATCGGCCAGGACGTCTCATTACAATCTCAGAACATTCATCCAGTTTTCCACTAATGAGTTGACGATTGATGTTCAAATGTTAGGTCTTGTAGGGATTTGGATTAATTTCAACGTAGATTTCGTCACTGAATAACACTTTTCTCTTGATCTTGTTTTATTTTCCACAGTCAATTACTTTATTGTCACTGGGGAAAATTTAGAAATTCGATGATAAGTTGAATTAAGTACAAGTCTATTTTAGTGTCACCTTTAATTCTACACTAGCACAACTTTATAGGGATATTGGAAAGTGTATTCCAGCCGAGCGAGCGAGAAATAATTATACAGTTACAATAATAATTTCATATACTATTACGGACACTAATCGTGTAGAAATATAAACCAACTATTGAATATATGTGAACATGATGAGATGTGTTACTCAGCAAACACTTGCGATTCCATTCGGTTGTAAATGAGCCACACCTATTGTGTAAGGCTGAGCAAATCTCAGATGGTTGGACGGGGTACGAACCCGCTATTCACTGATTAAAAGTCAAGTGCCTAAACCAATGAGCCACAACTCCACATTTACCAGTGTGTTGAAATTTAACTGTCTGTTTGTCCCACTAATAAATATATAGTCAGTATTTATACAATTTGAATTCTCGGTGATAGACTGCCGAGCTAGTCTCTCGTTGCATCTGACAGGTGGTGCGACTTCACTCTATAAAATAATTGTGATACGTGTTACGTGTGTCGAACCACCGACTCCCCAGACGAGTAATATTTTCTCGAGTGGGATTCGGTTAGAGAAGGTCAAATGAAAGCCTAACATATATTTGTGGAGTCATTGGTCTGTGACATGTAGGAAGATGCCGATTATCTGGTTGTGGAGTCCAGGGTGCTAAGGTTTGGTGGTTGACGATTATCAGCTTCTTGACTCAATGTCGTCGGCAATGGTGTAGATATAATCACACTTTACCATTGGAATCTTGAATATTTTCACTAGTGTTCATTTAATTATTCTTTTTCGTTCAGTGTGTAATCATTTTATATGCTGCGGGTGATAATTTGAACTGATATACTTCTGCCCTACCTTCCATGACGATTTCTTTATCAAAGTCACTTTGTTTCCCAGAGCTCTTCTCACATAGTTAGGGAAAACTGTCAAGGGGTGAATACATCTCACCTATTGTTAAACTAAAATCGATATTACAAACTATCTATCCTAACTATCCTTGTTAAACTTTTTATTTAAAAAAATGTATTTGTTGTTCAGTTAACTTAAAAGTACAAGTTTGTGAAAAATTTTCATTATCTTAGTAAAGTGCGTTCAGGTGCATTGTTTATTATTACTATTGTTAGCAACAATATGCATATATCAGTATTGTTATTATTATTATTGTTTTTTACCCAAAATGGATATCGCATGTTGATTTTGTAAATGTTTTGGGTATTGGATATACTGTCGATGTTGACTACACCTCTATTAATTAAGTGATGACAGATGAAAACAACCTTACTAGTCGAAGTAAAATAATCAGTGTATCACAGCAATACTTTGATCATTTCAGTGGAGCGCTAAATCAATTCTTTGCTACCCTTTAAATCTGTCATCATAAATACTCCCTTAATGTTTCACTTGTAACTATCTCTACAGAAAACTTTTATTTTTCAAAATAAAGCATGTCTGTGTTAATTCCTTTTTGTTATCTTCATCTATTCTCTTGTTGCACTACTCTACTGTGTATACACTTTTTTGTGTATACTTTTACGATTTATTCTGCTTATGATTATGATTATTACATGTTAGCGCACACATCTATCTACCTACCTATTTTTCTCTTATTCTCTTTAAGTAAAAAGTGTGTGTTTGTGTGTGTGTGTGTGTGGGTTTGCACAGTGCACGATTTGTCAATATTTAGATCATTTCAAGTTCAGGTTTATAGTCAGAATGAAAAAAAATCAATTAATGAAATGTCATAAAACTAGTAATAATGCTTAACATGATCGGCTTTTCGATATACTTTGTTTTCTACACGAATTAATACTTACCTAATCATCATCCTTCTTCTTCTTCTTCTTCTGTGAACCACCAGTAGGCAGAGGTGTGGATACCACTTTATACTGAATGAATTACATTCCTACTGCGAATCTAGTAAACACCCAATTACAGTGTGAATGTGTTAAGTAAAATTAAAAACTACACGATTGTGTGTATTTTATTCCCTTGCTTCCCCAGTTAAACATTGTGCTTCAAGCCTGAGCTTTGAAGTTTTCGTAGCAGTGGTTTTCTTACTTTTTTTACAGGATGAGGTTGTTAGCCCTACACTCTCAAGCTTCCCTCTTTACTAGGCTAAGCGAGGTTAAAGATTTCACCGGCCGAGGATTGAACCCTTGACGACGTGAGTGGTTGGAGAGTATTATGCCACTGAAACAACCCACCGACGTATACAGTATCTTGTGTAATTCTACATGACCTGTTTATCCTACCTCGACAGTATCATCGGTATATATTAGCAGTAGTAGTAGTTCGTCTAACTATTCATAAAATAAAATAATAGGAATGAATGAATGAATGAGGATTTCATTTATTCCAAAGATTAAATTTCAGGATATAATGATGATCTTAATTCTCCATTTTGTTGCTTTTTGTAAGTTTTAAGTTGTTTTCTGCTAAAGTGCTAACTGTTGAATTACTTTCGTGTATTCAGTAATGAAAGCAAACGGGTGGTGTTGATTCGACACCTTAAGTTGCTCATTAGTACACTCAAGAATGAATGAGTATCCCTCATATGTTACTGCCAACTACTTACATCAATTCACTTGTATCTGCGGGAACAATTACATCGGGAGAACAGAAAGAAGCGATTACGTCAGATTCTTTGCACATGTATCAAAGAAGTCTTCGATAAAAGGACCTAGATGGTTTGATCACCTCAGTCACCAAATACTTGAAAGTCACAGGACACCGAGTATAAACGTTACGAGCACTTGGAATAATCAGACAACGAAACATTCCAAGTCTTCCTCGGTTTGCTGAGGTTATTGCAGTAAAAAATACGGACAAGTGATTTATGTATCCAAATGGAATCTATCATTGGATTGCCGTTACCGTGGTAACTCATTCTTCTCCGGTGGCATCATTTTCTTTCCTCGTGTTTTGTTTGACTTTGTTATTGGATTTCAATTTTTGGTCCCTCGACTTCTACTCACTATATATTCATTACATATTGCATTATCATCTTTTGATTAGACTTCTAACACTTCATATCTTGTTTTTTTCCGATAGTCTGAGTTCTGCTCACCGTATTTTATATAATGATATAAGTATAAAACTTGGGCACTGTGGTAGAGCATAACTCCATTATGGATAAGATTTTATTTTGATAAATCACACAGTGTTGTACAGTAATATTAACTGATGACTTTTCGAGCATAAACTATTGCTCATAATCATATCAAGTATTTTATTGTGGCCTGTTGCGCAATTGTTTCTGACTTGTCAAACTTCTTAGGCGATGTCTTATTTTTCTGTGAGATTGTTACAATAGCCTTTACTGGTGGGACTGAATTCCTACTGAGAAACCAAAGTATGTTAAGATCTTTTTATACGTAGTTGTATTAAATAGTATAGGTTGTGCACAGCTGAAGAGAAATCATGAAATAGAATCAACCAATGTTATTCTGCTGTAATATTTGTTCTTTCTGTTTTCAAACTCTGAGTTGCCTTAAAAAGTTGTTTTTTAAATGATTTTTCAAAGGGAACTTTATATTTGTGTAGGCTGATTGGATTAAATTGTAGTGAGATTTTGTTTATATTTGCTTTTATTCAAAGAATGAACATAAACATTGGTTTGTTCACTTTATGTTTTTCACTTGAAATCACTTAAATTTTTTAACATTTTATACAAAGATTAACATATTTAGTTATTTAGTGTATTTGTGCATCTTGTACATGTGTTGACACGAATTAATAACTCACATAATACTTCATTCTGTTATTCTGCTCTCCTTAGTCTCGAAAAAAATCTAAACCAAGCAGATTGTCTCTGATCTAATCACTATTCGTAGTTAACAAACCAGTGATCACTCATAGACGTAATAGTAGAGTAACACTAGTTGAGTAGTCTCGAATTGGCTCTGTGCATATGGAATATGCATCATGTAGGCTCATGCTCACTTCCAAGACTCTTCACAAACTGCTTTTTAGCACCTCAAAGCAGGCACGTGGGTATTTGTTTGAGCATGAAGAAAATATGATGGTCACTGAAAAGCTAGTAAAGTTGAATCTTTAACTTGTATTAATATATGAGACGCGTTATGCGGCAATAGTATTCGACTTTTTAAAGTAGAGTTGTCATTTATTTGTTCAGTTGCATGACTTTCAACCGATTGGTTAACAGTTTGAACTTTCTTACAGCGCGCTGCCTAGGTTTAGATAGCGAAATAGTTGTATAATATGTGGTTGGGTAATAAATACAGAGATTATCCAACTGGTGACTGATTAGCACAAACAGACCTCTATTGAAAGTGTTGTCCTGACTTCATCCATGCATCCTTAAATTAGTGATGAGATCTACATGGTGTATCACTGTACTCAAAGAAATTTTCAAGTGATGGTTTTCAGAGATTTGACTGGTTTCAAGTCAGATCACGGATGGACATCAATCAGAAAACCACTGAAAACAAGGGAGTACTAAACAGCCGTTTCGTTCCAGTTTGGAACTGATTCTTCAGCAGGACCTACCCATGGCCCTTCCACTAGGACCAGGACCCTCAGATTATTAGGTGAGTTCGTCGACCACTCAGAAACTGGGACGGTGTCCGAAGGCCCAGGAATTCTAACTTGTATCAGTTGCGATGTAGTACCATCGCTAATCAATATCATCGGCGAGTGTTTGTCCTCACCAGTGACTGACCACAGAATGAAGTTGCCTAGAGGGAGAATTTATAACCAGCGGTGTCCATCAAGTTAGGTGTGAAGACAAATATTTGGCAACGACATTGACTGGCGACAGTACTACGTCTTGAATCAACAGAAGTTAGAATTCATTCAACTTCAGGTTCCGTCTTAATGTCTGGATGGTCAGCAGGCTGACCTTGTACCCTGAAGGTCCTGGGTTCAATCCCTAGCAACGTGGTCATGGGTGCGCGTTGATGAGGAGTCCCAAACTAGGACGAAACAGCTGTCCAGTACTCCCTTATTATCAGTCGACCTCTAACTGATGGTAACGCGCGATATAACTTAAGACATTGTTTATCGGTTTGAATCTTTATCATGTTCATAATTAAAAGACTAGCTTTTAGTGTATTTAGTGGAGGGAATTCTGCATATTTTAGGTTTTCCCATGTTTGTTTATTTTCTCCATGGAAAGTAGTTTGGAACCGCTCGAAACACTGTTTACCTTCACATCTCTATCCTTGACAGTAAGTTGGGCCGAAAGGATCATGCTTGGTTTACTAAAATATACGAAAGTAAGAGAGTGAAAAAGTAGTCTATTATCGCTAAATAGGTATTGATATTGTCTGTGTAACAGTATTTATATTTTTTTCATTCTAACATTTTATTTAATAAATCCATTTGAATCAGTAGGGTGGCATAAGTATCCTTCAATGTTTCCTATTGTTTGTTGATTTTGATTTATGCAAACCACTTGAGTAGTTTTGACTAGTTCTCTTGTTAAAAATCTATCACTTGTTTTGATACTTCAAAGCATAAAATGATTGAGTACTTTGCCGTGTTAATTTTTAAATATGGATAATGGTACAAATTGTTTTTTATAGGCTATTTGACTTTCAGTTGCTGTGTATTGTTATAATTAAAATAAAAGTGATCGTGAAATCTTTCTGAACAGCAGTGTAGAGGTTTTGCTCCTATGTACTTAAACTTCAAAATAGACATGATTGTTTAGAAGTCATGGAGACTTACTTGAAGGTGCTTTTATTCACTCCTTTTCCTTTCATTTGAGTATTTCCATTGTCTACAACTTCTGTCATATATCAAGATGGTTTTAAGATGTCTATCAAAAATTCTAAAAGACTAATTAGTGAACAGAGAATATTCTTTTCGATAACTCCTTCTTAAGGTTCTACAGTTGTATACCTATTGTAGTTAATGAATTATTGTTATTGACAACATTAATATTTTTAAATAACATTGGGTCAGTAATATCGGTAGATTACATTTCAAAAGCATCTGCAGGTGGTGACAAAATGCATAAATATAAAAATAAACTGAATATCGGATGAATTAAGAAAAAATAATACAAACCAACTAAGAGCCGATCGCTCAACAAATATTTAAGAGAAAATGGAGATAGATCGGGCATACATTGAGGAAACCACTGAATGACATCGCTGCCAGACCCTCTAGTAGAATCCAAATGAGAATCGACGAGTGGATCGTCCTAGGGTGACATGGAGGAAATTGTGTGAGGAAGAGATGAGAGAGTCTGGTCAATCGTGGACCCAGCTGAAAAGGATGTCAGAAGATAGAACAAAGTGGAGATGTGTTGTTGAAGCCCTATGTTCCACTCAGAACCCAAGGGAATGATAATAATATAATAATAATACATAATTTATGAATTTATAAGTTCCACGGCAGACCAGTAATAATAGCTTTATTCCGCACAATAAGTCTGCAGAATATGCACAATTTTCAGCGTAGTTTAATGCATAATATTTTCTCTTCATCCAGAAGTTTAAAGTGAAACAACCATCTCCAGTACATCATGTGACGCAACGCTGTCCTATTTCTGAGGAATAGGGAAATCCTTTATGGTATTTTTATTTGGTTCCCCAGAAATGTGCGACGGTAGGTTGCAAACCAGTTAAAAATGTGTTTGAATACATTCGCCAACCCACATATATAATTGAGTAATTATAACACAAGAAGTGAAGAAAATAAGGTGCATTGTCTCGGATGGAAATTCAGGTACCCCAGTGATTCAAGCAGGCCTCTATAGTGGCAATAGTGTCTGGACTTGTTTCTTTCTCATACAGAGCACCGGTTGTTCTAAGCAAATTGCAATGGCCTCTGCTGTTTGGAGTATTCGGCATCTAGAGGTTTTTAGCTATTTATTTTATATCCGATAGACGGTAGCAAAATATTCTCCAATTTTGACTTCATAGTCTGTTTGGACTAGGTGATTTGATATCTAACTCTTAGGAGGTTTTTACTACACCTTTATCTAGCCAAACTAATAAGTGTTCCTGACCACAAAAAGCTAAGTTCTTAGAGCAACGGCTAACCACCTCATCTTGTATCTGTCACTTGAATTGCTCTTATAGAGCCAGTTATACTGGCCGTTGCTCTAATAACTTAGTTTCTTTGTGCTCGGGAATACTGGTCAGTCTTTCAGTTTTTCAAAGTGTATTTAGAATTCTAAAAGAAAAATACTGAAAATGCCAAATTGACTTAATGTCTATTGCATTTGTACTGTCTATTTTTTAACTACATGTATCTGGTTTCTGTTCTGCATGATACCAGTTACTTACTACTTAGTGCTCAATTAAATATCTAATACAGTCCTACAGGAGGTTAACCGTGAACCCGAATAGCTCAGTGGTAATGTCTCTGACTGTAGCACTGAGTGACACGAGTTTGAATCTCAGAGGAGACATTCCTTGGAAGTTGCAGATACGCCTTGCTGGCGAGAGTGCCATTAAGCATAAAACCTAACTCCAAAAATTCCTGCCAATTGCTTCCAACCGTCTATTTATTATTCCTTTGCGTTCCGAGTGGAATATAGGGCTTCAACAACACATCTCCACTTTGTTCTGTTTTCTGCTGGGTACACGATTGACCAAACTCTCTCATCTTTTCCTCACACGATCTCCTCCATGTCACCCTCGCACTGACGACCCACTGGTCGCTTCCCATTTGGATTCTACTCGAGCGATGGCCTGCATTGTGTGCGATGTCATTCGGCGGCCTCCTCAATGTATGCCCGATCCATCTCCATTTTCTCCTACATTTTTGTTGAGCGATCGGCTCTCGCCTGTTGGTTTGTTCCCAGCCAGAGTTTCTTGTTGCTTATTCTTTCTGGTCATTTGATCTTCAGTAGGAAGCGAAGGCAGCTGTTGATGAAAGTCTGCAACCTGTTGGAAATCCTTTTCGTGACACGCTGGCCAAGTTACTGACCCGTATAGAACTGACTTCACATTGGTGTTGAAAGTGCGAATCTTGTTCTTTATGCTGGCTGAGTTAGTGCAGAAGATTTCCGAACTGGTTTCAGGTTGATGAACGCGTATCTTGCCTTTCCGATTCTGACTGGCTTTGACGTTTTCGTCCGTTCCGTCTGTAGTTGAAACGATGCTTCCCAAATAAGTGAAGGAGACCACCTCTGTTAAATCTCCCCCGTTGATGGTGATTGGTGCTGGTTGTTGTTGCTGTTGATTGGTTATCTTCATCACCTCCGTCTTCTCTATGTTCACTTGGAGTCCTGTTTTCACTGCCAGCCTCTTTAGCCAGTTAGTTGGTTTTCGCTTGCAAGTCTTCGAGTTTGTGTGTCATTAGACATATATCATCTGCTGAGTTCATGTCTTGTTGAGTCTTCTTATCGGTGGTCCAGCGTATTCCTATCTCCTCGCCCCCAACAGTCTGATGCATAATCCAGTCAACCACAATTAAGAATATCATCAATGATAATAGGCAACCTTGTCTTACTCCTGTATACACTTCGAAAGCCTTGCTGAGTGTTCCGTTGTGGATCACTTGACACGTGGCACTGTTGGATGAGGTTGACAAAGACTTGCGGCACTGCACGCCGTAGTGTTGAAGTGGTTTCCAAATTACTTCTTGATCTACGCTGTCAAAAGCCTTTTCGAAGTCTTTGAAGTTGAGGTAGAGGTTTGACTGCCATTTTATGCTTAGTTCTGTGATAACGATGCGGATAGTTGCACATGATTTACCTTTCCTGAATCCAGCTTTTTCCGGTGAGGCGGAGTTTTGTATCCAGTACATCCTTTATTCTCTCCGGGATGATGCGACTTAGTATTTTACTTGGCGTGGACAAGAACATTATTCCACGCCAGTTCTTGCAGAGGCCTAGCTAGGTCGCCCTTCTTTGGCAGTTTGACGAGGTAGCCCTTCTTCCAATCAGTGGGCACTTCCAACCTCTAGAACAATCAAATATTTTCGTTAGATATGCAAAAACAAAAACTAACAGACTCAGGCTCTACAATTTTGTTCTGTTATAAATCTAACATGATACTGAGTTTACTATTATTTTAGCTATTCTTTTCACTAGTTATTTATGAATTTATAATTGTTGACTATGAGAGGGAATTTATTCGAAAAAAGTAATTTGTTTCTTTAAAAATTTGTTGTTACTTCTAGTATATAATTTTTTTATAATTCATATCCACTTAAATGAGATACAGTTCTTCGGAATATATCTGTAAATAGAACAGAATATAGATAAGCTTTAAACGATTACTTATTAAAACAAACAACAAAGGACACTGATTGCCTTTATTTACGCAGGAACATTGTTCATCTCTACTTATCTTTGTAAAGTCTGCCTATATGGTTAAGACAAGCAGGTGTTATTAGCTAAATGCACGGCATTATACACTACTCATGTCTGTCAATCAGTAGTATGTGGTGTCATGCGTATATTCTTGCTTTCTTGATCATCCTTTATGCGTTGTCAAGCAGATCACATATTGTTGTCTGAATAATTTCGATCTGCACATGATACTGTGATGAAATTTCACCTTCTCAGACTGTGTAAATTTCAGATAACGAGTTCAATTCCTACTGTCTTATTTGCTCGGCTTCTGATGAAACACCAGTGTTCATGCTGTAATAGTCTGCCTACATATCACTTAACATTAGGAAATGTCAGTACACTCTTTATGAAGGTTGTTTAGTATTCCACTAGGCTTTGGAATTTAACCGTAGACAGCATTTCGTCGCCAAACCTGGTAGCATCTTCAACACCAACTTTATTAAGATATCTATCATGGTAGATTGTATAACAAAACAACGTATTGCTTTTTACAACTGTTATTGACACCAAAAGCAACTTATTTGTCTTCTTTTTTTCGTTTGATTTGTCATATCTCATCAAATGATATTGTGATTAAACCAGTTATATGCGCATACACACATGCATATACACACACAACTTGTTATGAATCATTGTAATAAGTAAGTGAATTATAACTGATTGAAAGCTGAGAATTCAGTCGATATTTTGCATCTTATATATATGATATTGATTTATTTTGGTTATTAGCAGTTGTACCCTCAGACTAAAATGCAAAAGCAATAACACGTACTGTTGGATTTAACTTTGTCAAATATTTTACTTATGTGTTTGTTCTGGAATATATATATATATATATATACGTCAAGGTTTAATATGTGTTACACTTTGCGCCAAATTAACCGAATTTATTTGAATGAAACTGATCGCTTGATTGAGTAGAAGTGGTGAACGCTAATTTGTAGTTATGCATCGGTTTAAGTAACTGGGTTTCAGGAAGAAAATAGCAAATAAAATCAATCAGATGCTCACTAGTGACTGACTATAGGAGAAAAGAAGTTGCCTGGAGTTCTAGTGAGAAGTTGTGACCAGTTGGGTCCATCAGGTCGGGTGTGAGGACAAATACTCATTCGCTGTTGGTGGTGGCACTGAAAATTGCAAATTGACAAAAACTGGAATTCAGCGACCGTGTGGTCCCCTCTCACTGTCTGAGTAGTCAACTGGTCTGTCTCATAACCTGAAGGCCGTGGTTTCGATTTTTTGGCGGTGAGGCCGTGTGTGCGTTCTGCCAAAGAGTCTGAAGCCAGGATGAAACGGTTGTCCAGTAGTACTATCTAATTTTCAATGGTTTTCTGGCTCATATCAATCTTGAAACCAGTGAAATCCCTGCAAACTAACACTTAAAAAGAAAATCGATAAGTTTGTGAATAAAACTAGTAAATCAAAATAATGGTAACCTGCAGTAAATAAAAGGTGTAAATTAAAAATGAAATATGAGGTGGTAGTTCAAGGGGAATAATGTCCAAATTTTGGTGTGCCATTAACTTAATATTATAATAACAGTTTATATACTGTTTAACCTAATCAAGATTTTTTATGAATAAACGTGTGTAAGCTAAAATTAATTATTTTTTTCTTGCCGTTAAAAACTATGTTTGCGATTCATTTGTATACACTGAGTTGTTTATTTGAATTGAGCTGACTACATCTTTGAAAAAAAAACAATTTAGTGAAACGCATAATTCAGGTTTTTGTTATTTTTAAGGTAGTGAGTGTGTATATGTGACGCCAAGCAGTTATTTCAGTTATTATTCTGTTCTCTTACCTTGCAAACTGAACGTCGTCTTCTAATCATTTTATTTAGTTAGTTGACTGAATGTTTCTGTACTCAGTTAACCTGTGAAGTGGTTAATATATCAGAAAATAAATACTCCACATAATTATAAGAAATAAGTATTTGAAGCAGCTTTTACTACAAACATAATGCCTAGTTCTCAGAGACTGTGTATTCGCGTTGCTGACCACACCGTAGTGGATAGATACAAACCTTTGATCCAAAAGTCAACTATTTTGGAAGTTGTTTCAGCACCAATGGACTGATTGGCGACGAAATCTCAGCACAGATCCAAAAAGCTCGAGCTGCTTTCGCTAACTTACGCCATCTCTGGCGTAGGCGTGACATCCGGCTATCAACCAAGGGACGTATGTACTGCTCAGCAGTTCGCTCCGTCCTTTTCTATGGCTCTGAAACATGGCCAGTACGAGTTGAAGACATGAAAAGGTTGACTGTGTTTAATCATAGATGTCTACGATCTCTTTCTCACGTTAGGTGGTATAATAAGGTAAGTAATGTTGACGTTAGGCGTAGAGTGTTGGGCAAAGAGGGAAAATCAATCGAAGAGGCTATAAAGTTACATAGATTGAAATGGCTAGGTCACGTGCTGCACATGCCTAACCATCGCCTCCCCCGACGGGCATTACTAGCTGATATAGGTGCAGGTTGGAAAAGAGTAAGTGGTGGTCAAACAAAAACATGGCATCAATCCATGAAATCCTTGACAGTTAAACTGAGTCTCAGGTAGGGAGATGCAGACTTCCGGGTTGGGGCCCTCGGGACTCTAAGAATCAATGGCTGGAGACAATAGGTGACATGGCTCAAAATCGTTGTCAATGGCGCAGATGTATTCAGCCTCTGTAATCTTTCATATTCCTTTCTACCATTAATCATTCTGTTTCACTCTTATACTTGTCAAAACTCTATTGATTCTCTTCACTCATCTTCTAGTCTACCTTTTTCCTATTGGAACGTGGTAACTCGAACTGATGCACTTCGGTGTCAAGTTCTATGTTGAATCCAGGCAGACAGACAGGCAGATCCAAAAGTCTGAATACGACTCAGTTCCACCTAACTCAGATATGAAGTAATAAACTCTACATTTTATTGTATTATTTCTATGGCTATTTATTAGACACTTACCTGTTCTTCATGCCGTTGTTTTTATCAAAACTTCTTATCAGATTATTTGGCTACAGGTAATATTTTCTCCCCTCTTGAAAGTCGAGGTTCACCATTCGCAATACACATGTCTTAGATACGTCAGTTGATGAAGGCTCAATACGCCATCCTCTAACATATCTTTAGCACCTATCATTATTTCCTCTTCAAAATTGAGCGTTCACATTCGAACAGTACTATGAAGATACCTACTGTCAAAAGTCTATGTGATACTGATATTTAGCAACCATCTTTCAAAACAGCTTTCAATTAGGCTGGAGCAGAATGCTTCGCATTTCATTTACTCTTTATTCCGTCAATTCCATTAATTATACAAGTTCCAGGGTATTAAAGGACTTATTTTATGCATACTAAGAATTGTTTCCTTGGGCTAACTATTTTCAGTGATTATGCAAATAAGTGATTCAGCCGACAACTTTTGTACAGGTATTAATGGTTGCTATCACTTTTTTCATTAGCTGTTAGATGACTATGTCAATTTCAGTAGTTAATGTGGTGTGTGTATAATGGTATCCATATCCTCAGTCACACGCATCCAGACACCTAAATCACGCTTCTATGTCACGGATTATAGCGTGGTACGTGGTAGAATTGGGAAAATAGACTTGATGTGCTGTTTATCCAGGCATTAAGTCTGCTCGTGGTTTTCACATTTGCTATTTCAAAGCTTCAGTTAGTTGAGGTTCTTTGGACACTGTAATCTTAGACATACTCGAACTCAAGCTGTCTTCATCTCTGACTATCACAGTAATATTAGTTTAGAAATGTAAAGCAACCTTGCATATTCGTTCACCATTGTTTATGTTGAATTGTTCATAACTTATAATAATATTGTGTACTCTATTTTGATTTATGACCGTATATGTGTTTACACGTTAAGGTAGTGGATTTTTTTCTTTTTTCTTTCTTTCATTCTTATCCATCCATTGTTACCCTAAAACTGATTTAATAAATCAACAAGTGAGTGGTTGATTCATGTAGCGAAGCTTTGGGATGCAATGTTAGCTGTGTCGAGACCAGCAGCTTCTTGTACGCTGTGACTCCCTAGATAAAGTCATTAAGATTTTATTACAGCGTTACATCTGAAATCACTAGCTACTATTTTGTCATTTTCTTCTGTGAAAGTAATGAAAATTGTTTCAACATTTATGTATTATGTTTGGCTACTTTGGTCTGTTTGTTTATTCCTCTTTTAAAAGCTTTCTTTTGTAGTCAGTGAGGGCAGATCACTAAGTGATATAGTTCTATTATATTCGATCTGGTTATGAGTTATGATGTGCTTTTTCCAGTATGTAGCCTCCTCATTGTTGAAGCTAACCAAGCCTATTCTTACCTGTATGAGGTACCCATGTTGTTGATGTGACCTTGCTCAAACTTAGAGGACTGGGTTATTTTATACATTTTGAATGACAAATTATCCTCATATCTTTTTGCCGAAAGGGTATAGTATATTGTTAAAAGTCTTAAAGTTGATGAGTAAAATTTGCCATGGTTTTACGCAGTTTCGAAGTGGAGAATCAAATCGTTGTAAACTGTGAAAGCAATAGCTTTGATTCTACCACAGTAGTTACGATGTACCTTTTTCTTCTATTATATTTATATGAGAAGTATTTTTTATTCCCTTGAGTTCCGAGTGGAGTATAAGGCCTCAATCTTGAGCTTTAAAGTTTCAGTAGCAGTGGTGTTTCGCCTTTTATACTTGGTGGGATTGTTGGTTTCACGCCCAAACTTCTCACTACACCTATCTTAACACGTACTAAACGCAGTCTAGGAGTGCGTTTACCCTTAGTCGAAACCCGAACGAATTACACGGTTGGCGAGCATACTACCACTAAATCACTGGCCCATTGATATCATAAGTAGATTTCTTTATATTTCACACACTGTTATCTTCTCCACAATATATATATATATATATATATATATATATCAATGAAAAAGTATTAGTTTATAATACTTCACGATTGTAATTTATAACATAACTGATCGTGCCCGTAAAAATGGCTTGCATTTCTTGTAAACACCCGTTTATAAGAAAATATAAACTATTATTATTATTAGTCTGCATTGGGTACAGTTCACTTCTGGTGTTACTCACAATGAAAATGCTAACAAAATTATACCAATACATCACTTATTTTAAATTAATACCTCATTTGGATATAAATCAAGAACAAGATTCAATGCCGTACACACCAAAGTTATATGAGGAAAATGACTTCAAGCTTTATTTTTTTCCCAAGTATTTGTAATCCATCCAAAACATACTTGGTTATCTTTGTTAATGCGAAGACAATATTTCAACATTACTTGATGTGCTCCACTTAATGACTAGTTAGCAGATTTTTCCCACAAACTAAAAACTAAAAGACACCAACCATGTAATTTAACCATAAACCAAATTTATGTAATTTAAATAATACTTATCCATGCCTGTACAACTGGTGTGTCCTACATAGGTAGGAATAAATATGTACCTTATTATATTATCATTACTAAATATGCTTACTAATCGTATATGTAATTTATCATATTGATGATAAGTGACGGAAAATTTGGTAGCCCAAGTTTTAAGCAGGCCGCCTGTAAACTGGCGTCCCTCATGTACAAAAATGAGAATGTATGTATATATATATACATATATTGCTTCGTTGGCACAACGGTTAGGACGCTCGCCGACCATGCACATGGCCCGGGGTTCGATCCCCGACGGACGTACTCCTTTACCTCACGAAGTCAGTAATGAAGTTGGTAAAGAGGAAAGGTTGGGCATGAGGCTAGCAACTCCATCCTGTAAAAATAAACACTGCTACAGAAACTTCAAGCCTCTAGTTTGAAGCCCTATGTTCCACTGGGAACGTGAAGGAAATATATATATATATGTTTAGTGGTTCATAAGCCTAAATTATTCATTTGTCATAGCCGATTTAATCTCAGGTTTTATTATAGCTTTTGTCACCAACATTACGTTTCAAGTAACTGTTTTTGAATTAGATACTTATTAGCTCGCATTTATCTAACAGACTTAGTGATTCTAAGTGTTGTATTTCATTGACCTGGATAATCCTATCTTAATGTGACTGTAATGTTTGATGAGTACCTCTGCCTATGAATGGTTCTGTCACCTTGGGGGTTAGAAGTGTTTTGAGAAAAGTGTAATGCACTCTTAAAGTGATTATAGACAATTCAGAAGGCAGTATACACCATTTTTCGTGAAACTCAATAGTCTCTTGATTAGTTGCTTAGTAGTAGTATACTTTTGTCTTCTATTGTGTGTGTTCTTTTTAAGACTGTGTGTTCGACAGTTTGAACTGATGCACTTCCTACACAAAGTTCTACTATGATTCTTCACTCAGTCATTAGCAATACTTTTTATTAATTTTTTTCCGGCATATTCACATGTTTAATTCTTTTTTGAGTAACATCTTTCGGTAACTATATTTTATACTGAGTGTAGTTTTAGTGTAAAGGCGAAGAAAGTGATATTTCTACAACCAAACCCTAGTGAACTCCCTCTGCCTCCCTCTCCCTCCACCTAACAAATCTCTCATACGTTTTAATGAATTCTGAAATGAAATCTTATTGTTATTGTTAAAACTATACACTTGTGTTCTTGAGTCATCAAATGTATTCTTGGATATTTTTCATTGACTTTCAACCTACCGGTGCACATTTCTCAGTCATGAAGCAAAAATATCATCAAGAAAATAGTCTATGCTTCAGATCAATCACTGCGTCAGTGGTTCCACAGTGGGATACTTACCAGCCATATATATCGTCCGGGATTCAATTCCCGGCCACAACGTACTTCTAAACCCCACTTAGCCAGTAGTAAGACCAATGAAGACGGAAGGTTGAGCGTGAGGCTAGCAACCCTATCCCGTATAAAAAGTCAGACACTACTGCTACTGAAATTTCGAAGCTCAGGTTTGAAGCCATGTGTTCAACTGGGGAGGCAAAGGAATAAAATAATAAAAATAAGTGATATATATATATATAGTGTCTTTGCTCTACCCCTCTCACACTCTGTATTGTACTTCGCTCTACTTCACTTCCCTTTCTTTCTTTGTCTTAATTGTCATGCTTGAAATTTCTTTATTTTCTAATGAACAATAAGATGATTCAAAAGAGAAAAAAAACGATTCATATGATGAATAAATAATGACTATGATGATCATAATGATGGTGATGATGATCATAAAATGATAGCTGCCAAATATTAAAGTATTCTTTCTTTCTCTCTCTCTCTAATTTAAAAGTACTAGTTTGGTAATTCTTCTGATAATTGCATTTTTATAGAATTTTAGCAAAATAAGATTTTGTTTCTAAGTATATAATGTATAGTTTTTTCTGCAATACAGAAAAATCTTTTTGTATAGTAAAAAAGAAACTTTCTTGTCATTATAATAATAATAATAATAATTTTGTACTACTACTGTTCTAATTGTTCTAATCGATAGGGCTTATTTTTTCGCACACAATACAAACCACATTAAATGCGTATTAGCACACACACACGCACACACACAATCAACAAACGCTTATGTTTGTGTGTATGTGCAATCCAACACGCACACACCACCACCACCACTACTACTACGCACATGCACTTCAAAAAGTGCGTGTACTTTAACGAAAGGATAAAAAACCCATCGAATTGAAATTTTTGTCTTTAACTAGCAGCATGTGGTTTGTTGTTTTTGTTTTCCCTTTATAGTTTGTTTGCTTGTTGTGTGTTGTGTGTGTGTGTGTGCATTTGTGTGATGCTATGCTTACAACATTTATCCTCCTCTTACATCTTGTATATGATGTAATAAAATGCACAATATACATTCTGCTTTTTCTTAAAATATGTTTGCTTCGGTTTGTTTATTTGTTTATTTATTTACTTGGTGACAAGAATAGAAATTTTTCCCAAATTATTCGATGGCCGTGTATTGTTGGATTGATTGTAGAGTAAAGTAGAATGGATATTTCAGTGCTAGTGGCAATACGTCACTATTGTTTTTTGTTGCTGTTGCTGTTGTTCGTTTTCAATTCCGTAAAGTAGATAAAATCTCTTACTGTAGTTTTGCCTAATTTTATTAACTGAAGAATATTTACTATTATGAATTATTCTCTTGGGCTTCAACAACACATCTCCACTTTGTTCTATTTTCTGCTGTCCTCTTCAGCCGAGCCTACTATTTCCCTTAATCTCTCATCTCACACAATATTGTGTGGCGCATCTTTCTTGGTGCCATATTGTACCAAGTTTTTCTGCGTTTAAATAAATAAATAATATTAACTCATCTCCTCTATGTTACCCTCTCAAGAGACGGCCCACTCGTTGCTTCCTATTGGGATTCCAATTGAGTGATGGCCTGACGCGTGATGTCATCCGACGCATCTCCATTTTCTTGTACATGTTTAGTGAGAAATTAGTGGATAATGACTAACAGTAGAACTCAGTATGTGCATGTTTCATCTAATTTGGTACTCGTCATCTGAATGTATCTTGAATCCGTTTTGAGTGACTGATGGTGCTACCATTGACGCTCGAACCTAACAGCTATCACTTCAAACGCCAGAGCGTTATCCACTAAGTCACTTGGGCCACGAGAGCCGTTTCTTGTACAACGGGTATCAGTTATTATTAGTTGAAGTCACTTTTACTTTTTCAGTTGATCGACTGTACCGAAACGTTTGGCCACTGTTAACGTGTCAGCTCCTAGTACAGACTTAAACAAATAATAACCGATACCTGTTGCAAAAAAATGGCTCTTGTGGCCTAAGTGGCTAACTGACTGACAGGAGAGCTTCTTGTGCTTTTGAAAGTGTGTGGGCGGTTGTTACATCCCGGATACAAACACCATGGAAGTTGGTTTTTTTTGGGGGGGGGGGGCGATACCTGAAATAGAAATAGAATTAGTGTTGCGTAACCATAGAACCCAGGGGATAACTGCTTGAGGCCAGTTGCATACGGCCTCTTTGAATTGGGTTTTAGATTTGTTTCCGTATTAGTAACTTACCGCCCGCTATGGACCACCGTAGGATAAGTCGGGATGTACACTTTTCGGGGTCGACCTTCTCTAATCTCTCATTTCCACAGTGAAGAGGCAGCATACCTGGCATGACGGTTATCTGAAGGAAACACCCTGTTGATGTTACATCCTTTTTCCGCAGAGCTACGACTCTGCCCAAAGACCTGTAGCATAGTGTAGACATTTAACTGTATACCGGTGACTACTTTTAGTTCAAAAGCTATCTTAATAACCTTTTTAGCAGGAACATTAATCCTAGCCAGTGTATCATTTTGGTTCATTGGGATATGCAAGTCTGACCACCACTACGTCAAGGTAGCAGCTGTTTGTCGAGCGGCCCAAGTGGTCTAGTGGAGACGAATGGGTATTGGGTTCGAGTCTCAACGGGAACACCATCACTCAAGAAAGGTTGAAGTTACATCTGGCTGACGAGTCCGAAATAGGGCGAATTCGCATCCTGAATTCCCCTGCTAGTCACTATACACCAAATAAGATCATGTTAGTCCTCAAACATCGGATAGTCCGTACTAATGACTGGCATGGTGGTAACAGAGGTGTCAGTTAACCCAGTGGGAAAAACAAAAGGGACTTGAACGACGAAAGGCTTAATTGGACTTGTTAACGGAGTGTTTGTTTTTCTTCAATTCAACTTCTGTAAATATCAAATATCGGCAGAAAATATTAGGATTGTTTGATGTTTTGCGAAAAAAACAAGTTAGATAACATTTTTATCGAACCTGCAATTGTTTTACTTACTGTTCTGCTTATTAGGGCTTTGGAAAAGTGTAGATGCATACTCAAATCATTTTCATGATATATCCACTACACTTACTGATTTATGGATAGCCGGGGAATGAACCATGGTTACAGGTCTTTAATAATACGCCTTTGAGTTTTTGATTGGTGATAAATAGATAAATAAATGCCTGTCTATATGTGAACTAGAACGCACGAAAGTAGAAATACTTAACTGATTAGCGTTTTTATATCCTAGTAATATTTATTCTTTGTTATCTTTTCTGACATCAAAATTGTTTTGCTATAAATTTACCTTTAGCTCGTCCATAATTAATTACATACTCGTTTTTATCAAGTGTACTATTATAAAATAATTTAATTTTTGTGTAATGCGATCTGTGTATTATCATATGTACTTCTTTGCCTAGATTTGTTGTTCATTCTTATCTCAATTAAATCGCTGCTCAGTATATAAAGCAAAATTAGCCTACTTACTGTATCGTATTTATTTTTTGGATTACCCAGTATTAGTGTAAACAATAATTTTGAGTCTCCCTGGGAGTTGTGTTATGTTGTAGATTTCTTCACAAACTGAAATTAGGTAGGGAGTTATGGAAAAGCCGACAGTACTGGACAGTTGTTTCGTAATATTGAGAGACAACACTTCAGCGTGCACACCTGTAACCCTACTGGGGTATCTTATCCAAGACCCTCAGATTGTGCGCCTGGTACGTAACGATTCAGTCAGTGAGTGGCAATCCAGTGATCCATGAATTCTAACTTCTGTTAATTGGCGATAATATCCACGAGCACTAATCAGTGCCGTCAGTGAATATCTGCTTCACATATGATATGACATAGTGGACTTCATGGATCACAACTCTTTCCATAAGGTCATATGCGCTTCTCACTGCGGTGAGATCAAACAGCTGACACTGTCCTTCAGTTTTCAGTGATTATCTAACGGATATCGGTTCGTGATGAAATCTAGAATGTAATTAATTAAATCCTTACACACTGAAAGTCGGAATTAGTTCTGTTGTAGTCGGTCACTTAGCTGAGATCTAACCACTAATGTTTGTCTACAAACTTCAACGGCTTTTCTATTGATCAAAATTAGCTAAAAGCGAATCATTTTTCACGAATGGTAGAGCTGAACAATTAAAGCTCAGCAGTATCCCGTTTCACCCGTGTTGCTTTATATTATCGTCCATATTTGACTAACATGGACAGCATTGTCATTAGTATTACTGTTCCCTTGGGTTTCGAGTGGAACACAGGGCTTCAGCAGCACATCTCCATTTTATCCTATTCTCTGTGGTCCTCTTTAGCTGGCCCCACGGTCACCCATAGTCTCTCATCTCTTCGCACGATCTCCTCCATGTCACCCTTGGACACCCAACTTGTCTTTTCCTATTCGGGTTCCACTCGGCGGTCTCCTCAGCGTTTGTCCTCTCCATCTCTATTTTCTTCGTTATATTTGTTAAGCAACAGGGTCTTGGTAGATTTGTTGCCATGGTTTCTTGTCGCTAATGCTTTCTGGCCATTTAATCTTCAATATGGAGCCAGAGAAGGCAACAGTTGGTGAAAGTCTGCAGTGGCCTGTGAGAAATGCTTTTCATCATGGCGCGTTGGCAAAGTTTTTGACCCATACAGAAGAAGTGATTGACTTAACATTGGTGTTAAAAATTCGAATTTTTAACATAAACAGTAACGGTATTGTATTTATCATAATATTTATCTGGTATTATACCCTATTTTGGTTTTTTGTGTTATTAAAGCTTCTAAACTGTCATTTATTCATTTCATTTGTACAGTTTGACTATGGACAACGTTTACCCTCATTAGAAGGTAGTTCAAGTGCTCCAATAAGTAAAGGTACACCTAATTTGGCGTCACACTCAGTTTTTGCATGGCAGCCGTTTGGAAATACATCAGTTCACAATCAATCTCAAGCTTCATCCTTTCATGGTCAACCTGGACATTTAATTCCTCTAATCCCAGGATCAACTACGGCTTACAGTGGAATGGTCAGTTCCTCTCCTATTAGTTCACTGCCGACAACAACTGATTTAATTGACTGTCACCAGAAGAATAATTCACACTATGCATATTCTGCCAATTATTCTAATTCCTCTGCATCAAATAAATCTCGTCCTATTGTTTTAAGTCCTGCTTCCCAATCTGGATGTTGTCCTTCTGATGTACAAAATCTACGCTTAGGAATGCTCTTACCTAATTCTCATTCCCCAACAACCGCTCCAGTACCAATTTATGCACCTCCGCTAACATCTACCAGCACTTCTAGTTCAGCACCTCATCAGGCCTTTTGTTCTCCGAATAGCTCTTCAAATTCTAATTTATTCAACAGTCCTCCAACCATGGCTAGCCATCCTGTACAAGATCCTGCTAAAGTTGTCAGTCAAAAACAACGTTCAAAAAAGGAAAGCCATAATAGAAGTGAGTTGATTAATCTTTTAAAGTTTTCTTGTGTAATATAATGTAATAAGTGCAATTTTCAGCCTATGATAGCTTTGTTGTCACCTATGTCTAAATTGAGTTTATTTTTAAGTAACATGGTAGAATGAAAGATAGAAGAGAAATAATAAATAATAAAAGAGAACTATGTATATAAACGATGGGTAGAACTAAAAAGATAAGCTACTTTGTTGTTTAGTTACATGTCGTGCAAAAATATATAATACCGAACATCTTGTTTTTATTCAAAGCTCTTAAATAACTTTTGTTTGCTTTATTTTAATTTTTGTCTCCGCTCTGGCGATTCAGAAACTTAACACCATATATGGTCCGTCCAAGTAGAGTAGTCAAGATTGTCGATTGCAATTACCATTTGATTGTCTCTGTGTTTCTCATCAATTTTTCCCTTTGCATTTGAAAGTTTGAACTACTAAGACTCATTTTGCATTTTCACTAATTCAGAATACCTGAAGTAGTATATAGTCAAGACTTTGTAGTTCCTATTGAAAACAAATGAAGCGAAAGATTATAGGTTAATTGAAGTGATAAAGCTACAGGGGGTCGAAGTTGACCTATAGCAAGGGCCTGATAGTTGATAAACCAATTCAAAAAGTGAAGCCTGTTGTATTAAAGCTGATTTCTTGAAATGCATATATATATGTATATATACGGCTAAAGTTTACATATGCACCCTTTTTAATGTGAAATAACCATTAATGCAACTGCATTTACTTAATATAATAGGCAATATTTAGGTTAGGCGTAGTGTTAGGTAAAGGCAGTTAGTCGATCGATGAGGTTGTGAAGCTAGCTACATTGATTGACATAGCTCTAGGTCAGGTGTTGTGAATGCCAAGTCATCGTCTTCTTTGACGAGCACTGGTTAGCTGACATAGGATTAGGTTGGGAAAGAGTTAGAGACGGTAAAATCGAAACCTAGGATCAATCCATGAGATCTTTAACTGTAGATTTGAGCGAACCACGTAGGCAGATATGCATATATGGCCATTGAGAGTGGAGGATATGAAAAGGCTAGCTGTCTTTGATCATAGGTGTCCGCGTTCTATTTCCTGTGTTAAGTGGTATAATAGGGTGAGCAATATTGAGGTTAGGCATCGAGTACTAGGTAAAGAGAGGAAATCAATCGACGAGGCTGTGACGCTACATCGACTGAGATGGTTAGGACATGTGTAACGTATATCTAGTCATCACCTTCTTCGACGGGCAGTGTTGGTCGGTCGGTCGGTCGGTTTTCGACATAGAACTTTGCACATATGTGCGGCAGTTCAAGTCGCCACACTCCATGTAGCACGCAAAGCAAGAGAAGAAAGTAGAAATGCATAATATAGACAGTAAACAGAGGTGGGAGACAAAGGAATATAATAACGAAGAAATCATAAGTCACAGGAAGTGGATGCATCTGCGCCACTGAGAACGATTTTGAGCCATGTCACCAATTGTTTCCAACCATTGTTTTTACCGTCCCGAGGACCCCAACCAGGAAGTCTAACACTGCCCGTTCTTTTACGGGCAGTGTTAGCTGACAAACGAGCAGGTTGGAAAAGAGCTAGTAGTAGTCAAACCAAAACATGGCTTCATCAGTCAATGAAATCCACAACAGTTGGTTTAAGCCATGTAGGAAGGTGTAGACTTCCTGGTTGGAGTCCTCGGGACAGTAAACACCAATGAAGACTGGAGACAATCGTTGATATGGCTCAAAATCGTTCTCAATGGCTAGCGCAGATGCATCCACTCCTTGTGACTTATAATTTCCAATGAAACTATGTTGTTCTTCGTTATTACTATTCCTTTTGTCTCATATCCCTGTCTACTGTCTCTATTTTGCATTTCTTTTTACTTTCTTCTCTTGCTTTGTGTGCTACATGGAGTGTGGCGACTTGAACAGCTGCACATCGGTGGAAAGTTCTTTATCGAAAACAGACAGACAGACATGTAGACTGCCTAGTTTAGGGTCCTCGAGATGCTGTCAGTGATGATATGGTTCAAAGTCGTTCTCAATGGAGTGGATATATTCACTCTTTATTATCTCTTGGATCTATTAAACCCTCATGATTATCCATGTTTTTTACTATTATTTCTTTTTCATTCGCATATTTCTCCTCATTAGTATTCCTTTTGATTACACGTTTGTGTACAACATGGAGTGTGGCTGGCTACTTGAACTGTGTGTGCTACACTTCTGTGGATGTTGTTACTGATTTAATTAGTCAGTCATTCACCTATACTGTGATTTCAATTTATTTTTGTTTTAGTTAGAAATATTTAAGTGGCACTTTGTTACTTTTACTGTTGACAGTATCCATTTCTTTTTCTAAAAAATAATAATAATAAAGCGGACTCTTCTCACAATTGACGCCTCTCCTTCAACATTCTTAGTATGCGAAAAAATAAAATAAATTTTCTCATAATATTTCAAAATGCTTGTAAATTTAGCTAAAAGTAATTATTTTTTGTTGAAGTTAGTAGGGCTTATTATTATTATTATTATAGTTGTCTACTATGCACAATAATTGTGTCGGTCACTTCATTTAATTTTTTTCTTTTTGGCTTTACTCTCTAAGCCATCAAGTTGAGCAATTTTGATTTTGATTTGTTTTGATAATAATTGTTAGTTGTTGTGTTTTGCTTGCTGTTTTGGAGAATAATGTAGCTAGCTTTAAAACATTACCACCAATTCTTCTCCTGTAGTCATTGTGAAAATAACACAGAGAAAGAAAAACAAACAAACTAGCAAGACCCAACAAGCAGATAGTCTAATCACTGTCCTCTTTTATTATTATTATTATTACGCCGTCAAACATTTACTAGAAAACAACATTGTTATGCTTATGTCATCTACCACCAACTGTCAAATGAATGGAAAGAAAAAACAATGACTAGTAGTAGTAGTGGTACATCTTTGCCAACTTAAAATTGTGAATAGTGTCGCCTTGTGTGTGTGTGTGTGGTGTGGGGGGGGACACTTCACTGGTGCACGTATGTTGATTTCTATTTTTTTCGTCTTCTCCTGCTGAAGTATTCTATTCTACCCTGCATGTGTATGCATATCTCACTTCACTGTACTTGTAGTATTCATCAGCACAGAAATAAATCACTGCACACACACACGCACGCACACGCTGTCCCCCCCACCACCTCACTACAAGCATTCACACTTAAGCTTATCACTCACTTAATGAAATTGATGAGATGATATGAAGACAATGATTTTGATTGAGTACATACGGAGTGACAAAGTAGCCCATTTTTTGATAGTTTTTTTTGTGAAAGAACTTTTAAATCCAGTAGTGTGTGTTGTGTGTGTGTGTGTGTGTGACTATACCAATTGTGAATAATTAAAAAGCACATACTATTTATAGAAGTACAAATTTTATCTTAGAATTTCAATATCCATTGGAATATTCACCATCTCTCTCTCTTTCTTTAAAAGAATAAAATAATTTCCAATTTCTTTTCCAGTGGTTTACATGTAGTCTGAATCAGCTACATATCGTAGATGTTTACCTTTCGCCTTCGACTTGATGTCTGACGTACGCGTTATGAGATGTAACAAACTTTAAATCACTACTGCAGAGTATTCCAAGTCAACTTTAATGGTTTTGAAGTCAGTAGCCAGCTATCCGGGGGAGATTTCAGTAATCTGGGCACATTTAGCAGTCTAACAAGCTCTGGGAAACTTTATAGTGCTATTAATAAGCTGTTTGATTATTATCTTGTTAAACTTGACTCCTCCAGAATTCACACTCACTGAATAATTTCTTTCCTTCGTTCTAGGCAAGTGTACTGATTCACTTCTGTATTATTGATTCTACATTGATCAGGCAATGAATCTAACCACTTGTGTAGGCATGTGAGCATAGTTACAATACACTACTTCAATATTAATCATGATAAATTAGTTTAGACATTGTATTCACATGGGAAATAGATAATGTTTCCTGTATTTTTATTTTTGTCAAAGCTCAGGTGAATGTTTTTAGTGTTCTTGTGTTCTCTAATCTGGATATTGTATGATTGTCTCTGTGGTTCAACATTTCCACTGCTAACTTCTACATGAAGTTGCACCTTATTTCTCACTTGTAGATTAATGGAAAATTTTGACTGTAAACAAACAGCTTGTTGCTCGGCTGGTCAAGTCGAAATGTGATCTCACTAGTATTTTCATTTTTAAGTTTGTTCAGTTGTATTTCAACCGACTTGACTGTCCCAATCATTTAATTTTTTTTTAAACCTAGAAGACTCCGTTTATATAGACCGTATCTATCTATGTGGCTTGGGATAATATATTATTAATTATTATTCCCTATGGTTCCGATTGGAACACGCGACTTCAACACCCCATCTTCATTTTGTCCTGTTCTCTGCAGTCCCCTTCATCTAGCCCCACAATTGCCGTAAGCTTTCATCTCCTCCCCACACGACCTCTTGCATGTCACCTTCAGATGGCTAACTCTCTATTTCCCACTCGAGGACCTGGCGTGTGACGTCACCGGATTGCCTCCTCAACATGTGTCCGATCTATCGCTATTTTCTTCAGCATATTTGTTGACAGTAGTCACAGGTTTTCTAGGTTTATCCCACTTTTTGCCTATCCTATAACTCTTCTAATCATAACCTGCTTTAACCAACAGGGCTTGTTTATACATCGCACAGGACTTATCGACCTATTTATCGTCCCCTACTCAGCTCTTCTTCTCTTCTAGCTTGATGTCGAATTTCAAACTCTTCAGATAAATCATGTAAAAGGCAGTATTTCACCGTACTAAATGCAAATGACATGTTTCTAGGCTCCTCAAATACATTGAAATAAGTGTGTCCAAGTATCAGTTCACTCATTATTCCTGTGTCTTTTGAATATGTCGTTTACTGTCAGTCAAGATTTTCAAATATTGGTTTGCAGAGTTTTGATTGATTTCAGGTGTTTACCACGAACTGACTTCAGCTAGGAAACCATTGAAAACCAAGGAGTACTGGACAGGTGCTGAAGAGTCCCAAGCTAGGAAGAAACAGTTATCCAGTACTTCAATGTTTTTCAGTGGTTTTCTAACTGAAGTTACTTCGTGATCAAGCTTGATGGTAGAGAATTATCATGGTTTGGTTTTTCTAGTTAACACTTCAAAATATTTTTACACAATAAGTAGTTACATAAAAATCAAAGTTGTTTTATCTCATATTTTCATCTTTTTTCTTTTATGCCTTGTATTTTTCATTAATTAGTTGAGCGGAAACGGCGGGATTATATTAATTCACAAATCGTCTATCTCAGTAGTCTACTTCCACCAGAACTGTATCGGGATGTGTAAGTTGATATGTCAGTGTATGTCTACAGCTGATTTGCAGTCATACAGTTTCCCTTTATATCATGAAATCTGCTCACTTGTTTTATTTGTTTTATCAAAGTGGATTGAGATGTGAAGTTGAATTCATGTAAATGTAGAATTTGGACATTGTGGTAGGAATATAATGCCATATTAGATAAGTTTGTTTGACATAATGCACTACGATACAGTATTTGATAACTGGTTGAGCGATGATCAACACAGCACCGATCTTTTTGTTTAATCTCTCATTCTTGCGAATAACCGACTGCAAATGACGAGCCTTTTTGCTGTCACCACTACTAGCCAACTCGAGCATTTCAGCTTCCAAGTAGACTGGTGGTGGCACAGCGGTAGAATGCTCGCCAACCATGCAGGTGGTCCGGGGTTCGATCCCCGGCCGGCCACTCCTTTACCTCGCTAAGCCAGTAATAGGACTGGCAAAGAGGGAAGGTTGGGCATGAGGCTAGCAATCCCATCTCGTAAAAATAAACACCACTGCTACAGAAACTTCAAGCCTCTAGCTTGAAGCCCTGTGTTCCACACTGGGAACGTAAAGGAATAAAAAAAAGGTAGACTGGGGCACCAACGTAGTTTCCGTTGCTCAAGAAACGATACTGACGACCAGTGCGAGTAGATCAGGTTTCCCACGTTTGCTTTGACCACCCATGGGTAAAGTTATGACAGAGGAATACGTTATCCATGCTAGATCATTGTGTATTATATCAAATAAACTTATCTAATATGAAATCTAATTCAGTTGATGATAAGCAAATGAATGTCATTCTGTAGTTACTGGTATACTTAATTCTTTGTACTTTGTCAATAGTTATTTAACTTAATCGTTATTACCAGTTTTGTAAAGAACACTATGAGAATATGAAACTAGTCACCAACGTACTGATTACTTCCAATTCGTCTGATAAATGGTATCATTATTGAAGTCTTCATTCTTCCTAATAGTTGATGTCTGACCAGTTAACTGATTAACAGTATACAAAGTACAGGTATGTTAGGTTTCATCGTTGATGAAGATTATTTGTATGCTCTAAATCAGTGCGTTGTGTATAGTGCTTTTAGTGGAATGTATTCAGTAACTTGATCAGGATGAATAACCACTCTACGTCCGCTTCAGAATATCTTCAGTCATATATTTTATTATATTTTAAGAAAGTTAACCTTATTGACTATTGTTTCCTTGGTATATCTATTTCATTGCTTTTTCTAATTACTCTGTTTAGTATGCTAAATCTTATTTTACTCTTATTATTTGCAAAGTACACTGATTACAAATGTACAGAAGTGTACATATGTCTTGTATGTAAGTCCTAGATGATTTTATTCATATTCTATTTATCTCACTCTTTATAGAGATGGTCGTCGAAATAAAGGTAGTGTTCTTCGACTATCAGTTAGTTATATTATGGAATTACGTGAAGCTGTATCTAGAATGGAAAGTCTTAAACAAGAAAATACTATAGCACGTCAATTAATCCCTTTACTGTTACAACGTATTGAAGTAAGTTTTTACTGTTCATCTTTTTTTCTTTTAACGATAAACAGTGTTGTTACTCTATTGTCGTTATTGCAGTCACTGTTGAGTAGATCATCACCGTGAAAAATTAGTTTCTAGCCTTCTGCAGTAAAAAAAAACGGTATTAAAGGATAAGAAAGCATTAAAAAGGGGCGTAGGATGTTGTGAGTTACTGGTCGCCGTTTTCGACTGTATCCACAACTTTGTACACTAAACCTAAAGCTTATTATATCGCTGATTAACTTCATGGTTTCACTCAAACTTTAGGCCAGTTACTAATTCACTGATATAATCCTACGTCTTTTGAATGGCTTAGCAGCATGTCGTTTACTTTCAGTCAAAATTTTCAAGTATTGGTTTGCAGAGTTTTGATTGATTTCACGTTTGTTCACTAACTGACTTCATTTCAGTTAGTCCCTTAGTTCAGTATATGAATTCATTTTGGTAGATATATGAAACACTTGGAAGCTTTCGGATAGCAAATTGAATAGGTCGATATACCGATAACCAACCTTTACAGACCAGTACACTAACTTCAACAGTTGGGTACCTCTAGGTAAAAAGAGAAATCTTGTCCATTCTCTATGCTCCAGAATGCGGAAAATCTTCTCTACAGATACAGTTGACAAGTATTGGATATCCTAGAAGGTTTATTGAGCGAAACGTGAAGAGAGAAACTGCTCCTAGCCAAATATAGTGTCAAAGAAGACATTGTCTATGAATATGGTATTGAAAGACGATGCTTTAGCTGAAGTGATTAAAAGTTGTCTACCTAAGTGTATTAAATGCTCGTTCTATACCGCTGACTCACACCTAGTGTTCTCCAGCTGAAGTAGGATTCGACAACGCTTGAATGATAAACTACGTCTTATGTTCACCTCTGTGTGACTGACTGGCTGACTGGATTCAATATAGAACTCTGCACAGATTTGCAGCAGTTCGCGTTGCCATACTCCTCTATGTGCATCTATTCCTTCAGATTCCCCTGTGAGCTGACTACATTTGGTGTTATCAGTGTGTTCTACAGAAGCGTGTAGCTGAAAACTACCTGATTTGGTTGATGAAATGCAAGCATAGGATGACAAAGTCCTTCCTCGAGTCGGGTCATTCGGCCCTATGTGATTCATCCTTTAAAGTTATCTACAGGACCAAGTTCAGTGTAAAAGTTTACGTCCTCTCCACTTATATATAGCTGAAACTCTAACTATACATGGACAAAAACGTAAACTATGTATTCGAAAACCTTTTTTTAATCCCCTTTATTTACCTTGGTCATAGTAATGTTCCGTTTTTTTATTTTGTTCTGTTTGACCACTTGAATTAATTTCATATTAATTGGTTTGTTGTACCGACCATCTGGTAAATAATACTGTTTTACGATGTGATATTTGCAGTAAACAAACTGATATGGATTGTATTTACCATATTGTTTATTTGTAAATTAAATAGAAGGTACTAAGAACGAGAGAATTATTATTATTGTTATTATTCCCTTCAGTCCCAAGTGGAACAGCTGGCTTAAGAAGCACATGGCCACTTTCACTTTCTTCTCTATTGTCCCTGTTATAGCTGACTCCACGACTGCCCATAAGGTTTCATTTCTTCCTTACACGATCTCCTCTATGTCACTCTTGCGGCCATGCGCAATTCGTCCATTCCCATCAGGGTTCCACTCGATAGCCCGATTAGAGTGTGATATCACTTGACAGTCTTCTTGTCATATGTCCAATCCATCCCCATTTTCTTCTGAATATTTGTTAGGCAGAAACAAAAGAATGAAGGTCTCGATTTGCTATGAGTATAATCAAGATTACACACAGAAATAAGTAACGATTGATGTGTTTAAGTATCCCACTCTGATTTCCATCATGTTTTTGTTTGCTAGATATATTTGTGCAAATATTTGTTGGATTTTGATGAGTCAGTCAGTTGTGGAAAGCTGTTGTCATTATCAGTTGTCTTCGTACTGAAAGACAGGAGAGACAGAGAGAGATACACGAGTTTGTTTTTGTCATAATTCTTCATGCCCTCTTAGATTAACCTGTGACTGAAAATGTGCAGTCCTCCAATCATTTTAGAAAAGCCCAATTGTTTCACACACTCAAAGTCTGGCTTTTCCACACTTCTAATAATGTTATTCTGGTGAAATATTAGTTAACGGCGGAAACTAGATATGGAGATTTTTTTCGCCTCTATCATCTCTGCTAATATTATCAAATACTGTCTGAATAATAGTAATAATAATAATGTATGTATTTATGTCCTCTTTTTAGAACATTGTCTGAGGCTATTTCTCTTTTGTGGTCCAATAACTTACCAGCATTCTTCTTTTTTTTATAGTCAGTTTAGACTTTTACAAAATGAAAATCGTCTGCATACACTTTTCCTTCATAAGTGTGTTTCTCTGTTCATTTATATTCTCTGTTACTCTATCTGTTATGACAATCGTGGCATTCTGTTCTTGAGAAAACAAAACCTTTAGAGCCAATTTTAGTTGTCTGTTTTCATTCCCTGTCCTCAATTTTACCCAATGCGCTTGTCCGTTATTTCATGGACATTCAAAATCACTTCCTATAAATATATATATATATATATATATATATATATAAATGTTTGTACATATAGTGTCTGTTAATCGTCCATTCTGCACGTTACCTATTGATTTCTAATGACCCGGTTTTTGGATATCCTAACTTAAGTCATCATCATCTTTTGGCATTTATTAGTTTCTGCTATTCACGATCGATTTTCGATAATATGATTGAATAAACAATAAATACAATAAATAATAAGGGTGAGATGATTGTCTTATTTGTACTTTTGTGTTTTCTTAAATTAAACAGAGTCTAGAGAAAATGACCTCAGAACCAAGTGGTGTTGACCTAAAATCTGGACAACAGTTACATCATTCTTCACCGGCTAATTCTTTAAGAAATTTACAATCACTTGAAGCTGTTTATCAATCATGGCTGTTATTAAATGAAGCAAATCAACGTAGTAATAGCTGTAATGGGGGTGGAGGTGGTGGTGGGGGTGGTGGTAGTGGTAGTGTAGGCGGTAATCCATCAAATATGTCTGGATCTGTTTCACGACATTCAATGCATCCATCACAAACAAATCCTAACGATAATCGTTATTTACATGAGTTAATGATGCAGAATGAAACACCAGCTGACCTTGACTTTAACAGTTCAAAATTACATCCTGTCACATCTAGACATAATGTTAATGTGAAAAGAGAACATGGTGATGAGGAAGAAAGACTTGATGACTGTAATTCAATGTGTTTAAAATCAGATACACGGCGTCCAGGCTGTTCATCTAGATCAAGTTTTACTGATCATCCAACCTCAGATAGAATTGAAGAGGAAGTAACATCACAAGATGGAAGTTTTGAAAGTAGAGTAAGTTTATGCTTTCTTTTATTTTGAATTTTCATTCGCTGTCTTTGCTTTTAATCATAAAATTATTGTCAGGGATAGACATAATATTATAGATTTCATTCATTGTTCAGTATAAGACGTTTTCATGTTATAAATTATATAACAATCTATGTATATATATATATATATATATATATATATATATATATATATATGTACGTGGATTGTTAGTTATCTTGGCCGACGCACTCGTAAAACCTAGCTAAACCGCTAGTAAGGCTCTTAAATAGAGAAAGTTGGGCGTGAAGCTAGCAACTCTACCCCGTAAAAATAAAATCACTGCTACCGAAACTTCGAAGCTCTAGCTTGAAGCTGCATGTTTCACTCGGAACGTAGAGGAATAAAATTTTTAAAAGTACTTATCTTTCTATATAATATCATTTTTGGATTTTCAACACCAGTGTTAAGTCAGTTCTCCTATGTGGGCTAAGAACTTGGCGCTCCATGAAAAGCATTTCCAACAGCCCTTTGCAGAATTTTATCAACAGCTGCCTTCGTTAACTCCATACTGACGACCAGATGGCTGGTCGGAAAGAGTTAGCAACAAGAAGCTCTGGGAACCAACCAACCAAGAACATATTGCTCAACAAATATGCCGTAGGAAATGAAGATGGGTAGGAAACGCGCACTGAGGAGAACGTCAAGTGACATAGCCCGCCAGGCGCTCGAGTGGAACCTGATTGAGAAACGCTGAGTTGGGCTTCCGAGAGTGACATGGAAAAGGTGATGTGAAGAGGAGGTGAAAGCTTTTGGGTAATCGTGGAGCCAGCTGAAGATGGCTGAAGAGAACGGGATGAAGTGAAGGTGTGCTGCTGAAGCCATGTGTTCCACTAGGAACCAAAGGGAATAATAATATAATATCGGTTTAGTCGATATACACTGACATCCTACAGTTGCTTGTAAATATCAGTTATGACAGTGTAAAAATCAAAACAAGTGTTTCAGCGAAGAGACTTTTTTCTACGAATTTTCTATCAAGCTGTACAATCGTATATATATATATATATATATATAGCAGAATCAACCCGATGTTCAATTATTGCGCTTCCTACAGCTTCACTTCCTTCTCTCTTCGTAAACCCACAGGATAGTGTCCCTACACTCTTTTGGACAAAACATGTGTCGATGGCGTCGGTGGCACAGTGGCTAGGACTCTCGCCGACCATGCACATGGTCCGGGGTTCGATCCCCTGCCGGCGCACACCCGATATCTATAGGTCGGCTTGAAAAATTTGGGCTACCGATATCCATACTGAAAATGCCATTATTATTATTATTATTGTTTCTTTTAATTCCTAGAGGAACATAGGGCTTCAGCCATGCGTCTCCATTGCGTTCGGTTCTCTGTTAGAGTCTTCACCTGGCTCCAAGTCTTCCCACACGTTTTCATCTCCTCTTCACATGACTTCCTCCAAGTCACCCTTACACTGACGACCAACTCGCCGCTTCCCTTTCGGTTTCCACTCAAGGGCTTGTCTAGTGATGTCACTTGATAGTGTCCTCAGAGTATGACCAATCCATCTCCATTTCTTCCTGCCTATTTGTTTCACAATCGGTTCAGGGTTGGTTCGCTCCCAGAGATCTCTGTTGCTGATCTTTTCTGGTCAGCCATCTGATCTTGAGTATTGAGCGAAGACAACTGTTAATGAAGGTCTGTAGTTTGTTTGAGATGCTCTTTATGACGCGCCAAGTCTCTGATCCGTATAGTAGCACTGACTTCACATTGGAGTTGAAAATCCGGATCTTATTTTTGATGCTAACTGCTGTTGACCTCCACACAGATTTGAGAGTAGTGAGAGCTTGTCTTGCTTTCCCAATCCTTGCTTTGATATCCTCGTCAGTTCCGTCTGCCTGTAGTTGAAACGATGCTTTCCAGGTAGGTAAAAGAGGTTGTTTCTTTCAGGTTCTTCCCATTTATGCTGATTGTTGTCTGTTGTTGTTGCTGTTGGTGGTGGTGGTGTTGCGCAGGAATCTTCATCACCTCTGTTTTCTCTATGTTCACCTGAAGTCCTATCTTCTGTGGTTGCTTCTTCTGCCAACTTGTTGCTTTTCGCTTGCATATCTTCCAGTTTGTGGAAAATCAGACAGATATCATCGGCGAAGTCCAGATCCTCCAAGTTTTTGTGTGAGTCCATTTTATGCCTGTTTCCTCATTGCCCACTGTTTGTCGCATTATCCAATCTACTGCAATCAGGAAAATCATTGGCGATAATAGACAGCCTTGTCTTACTCCTGTCGTCACTTCGAAGGATTCCGTAAGTTTCCCGTTGTGGATTACTTGGAATGCAGCATTGTCGTACAGTTGTTGGATGAGATGTATAGTTGTCGGTGGCACCCCATAGTAGCGAAGTAGTTTCCAAATCACATTTCGATCGACGCTGTCAAAGGCCTTTTCAAAGTCGATGAAGTTGAGATAGAGAAGTGACTGCCATTCCAGGCTTTGTTCAATGATGATCCGTAATGTGGCGATCTGATCAATGCATGAATTGTTTCTCCTGAATCCAGCCTGTTCCGGTCGAAGTTTTTCATCCAGGGCATGTTTGATTCTCTCCAGGATGATGCGGCTTAGCATTTTGCTTGGGATGGACAGGAGCATAATTCCGCGCCAGTTCTTGCATTGACTTAGGTCGCCTTTCTTTGGTAGTTTGAATAAGTATCCTTTCTTCCAATCCTCGGGTACTTTGCCTTCTTTCCACACCTTCTCCAGTAGTGGCGTCATCAAGTCCGCTGTTGTCTCTGGGTCCACTTTCAATGCTTCTGCTGGGATTCCATCTGGTGCTGCTGCTTTTCCTGCCATACTTGTACTGAAAATACGGTGTGGCATCAAGCTGTAATCAAAAACAAAAAAATTAAATAAAATATACCTAGCTCCGTAGGAGCAGATGAACTGGTAAACACACAGGGTTAGTCAACTGCAGGATCTTGTCCTTTGCGTTACTTATTGCACAATTATGGTCGACTAGATAACACTGTTCTCAACTGTGCTCCAGTGAATATCCTTTTCAGCGACTGTATTGCATATACGACTGTACAGCTTAATAATACATTCTTCTCTTCTGTGACACATTTACTTTTATTTTTCTCTATGTCCTAATATGAATTTCCCAGGAATAACAGTGTAAATCAGTTTATTTATTGTTGAAACTTTCGTTAGATAGTTAGCTAAATGCATTCTTCTTGTTAACCAAGAAGTATATGTTTTTGTTCCATTAGGTATTTGTACAAAAAATTATGATATCTGTTTACCCTGTCGCATTGTACTGATTTCGTTTCCCTCTATCATATATACACTGTGCTGTCAATGAAAATAACACACTAAGTAGCTTATGACTTTGAAGTGAAACTGTTTGAATATTTTCAAAATACACATATATGCCCAATTTGAATGGTCAATATCAAAGTGGCCACACATACATCACTAATGTTATCTGTTTCAATCCCAGTTTACCAAATATTGTATCAAAATATTTTTCTGATCAGCTGATTTATTTTGCATTATATCATTCTGTTAAAGTACAAATAAATTCGCTGGTTGTTGTTGTTGTTGTCATCGTTGTCGTCGTCTTAAAATGGTAAAATAGCATCAGGCTGATCAGCAAAAATATACTCTGTTTTGTTTAAGTCGATCTCCTCTCTTTTCCGTCGACTGACTGTCCAGCTTCTGTTGGCATATCGGCTCCAAGTACGAATGCGTTATCCACTAGACACCACGTCAACCACAAGAGCGCCTTGGTGTTTGAAATCAAGATTACTGAGTTCGAGTCTTAATTGGAACACTATAACACACTGGAGATTGCAGTTATATCCGGCTGACGAGTCTTGAACAGAAGGAATTGCGCCTCCTGACTTCCACTATGATATGGTGGTCGATGTCCAGTCTGGAAATAACCAATCGGAATTTGGCTTACATAAAATAGCGCTAACATTTTATCGATCATGATTATAGACTGACTAGTTGACATATCCTTGGGGATATTTTGAACCATACATTTAATGTGTGAAATTCACTTCACGGGTCACGTAGTTGTGTATTCTCATGTAATTAATGCGGACCGAAGAAACAGATAGCTGTCGTATAATTTTGTTGGTGTAGTCAAGCGGTAGTCGTAATTAGCACGTCTGTGTTCAACTCGGCTTCATCCTTATTTCAGTCTCAATGTAGTGCAAAACATAACAACACACTTCTAGTCTCCATCCACTAAATTACATGAATATCTACTATTTGTTGAATGCTTTCATTTTGTTCCTTTTCATTTCCTGTTGTGTTTCTTTTTTCCAGCCAAATTCCGCCTATGAATGTTATGCTCACAATCTGCCAAGAACTCCACAGTCTGGTGTTTTTCAACAAAATCATTGATGAGCAGCAGCAGCAGCAGCAGAAGCCTCAGTAGTACACTCTACAATTTGTCTTATCAATTAGACAGATTACTTCTTTGCGTTTGTGTGTGTGTTGTGTTTGTATGGGGTAGCAGAAGTCTTTTGTTTGTTTGTTTTGTTTTGTTTTCCTATTTTTCCAAAATGAATCTCCAGATTATCTCAAAACACGTGGGTGGTGGGTGTTATTTCTTTCTTTGATGAATTAAATAACACCTGTTCACCACCACCATCACCAGCACACACACACATACAAAACAACACACCTACTCAGATATATACATATATATACAACTAGATTATTGTACTATCATAGTAACATTATTTTCCAATTCAGTTGCTAGATGTTTCATATATACATACATATGGTATGGTATATAGACGACATATAGTTCTTATTTTAACACGATAACGGTTATAATAATAATAATAATTAATGTGATAATAAAAATAATAATAATATTAATAAGACTATTTTCCAAAGGTTGATTGAATTAACTGATGTAGTCTAATATTTGTTACTTTCTACTGGATTGCTCGATACGCACACTTGCCATATTTCCTATGTGAAGACAAAATTTGACAATTCTCATACAATATCCCTAATCTATAAAATTACATTACACAGGTACAGTCAAAACAGTAATATCTAAAAGATTCTATTCTAAATTTCTTTCTTTTGCCAGCTACCTCAGATGAATTCTTTTTTGAAAATTCAGTTTTATTCCTTGCCTCCTTCTCGTCGTCTTTTTTTCTTTGTATACACACAAAGAAATATACATACATACATACATACATATACATATAAAGATAATATTTGAATTATTATAAATGATATCCACTGATTTATGAATTATTCCCATTTTTGTGATGTCTCAAACTCTGAGTATCTGTGATTCTCAGGCGCGCCTTATTCATCATTGTGCTTCTTTTTGTGTTTTGTTCCCGCCCCCTCCCCCCACCCATCCATCTTTCTCACTGTCTTTCGCAAATCTATATGTGCACGCGTGTCCGCGTAAAGAGATGTGCAGAAAATTAAGATTTCACTGTCGTTATAATTCTTATTTATTATTACTATTATTTTCATCATCATCGTCAGAGTTACGTGTATTCACAATATCATTATTATTGTTATTTCTATTTCAGATATAAATATGTGATTCATTCTTGTGGTTCTACTCACACACACACACACACACAAAACCCTTGCAACCATTCATGATCGATCACCTATTATTATTATTATTATTATTATTATTATTATGACTCTTCTTGACTTTCATGTCTGTGCTCCTTTTTCTTCTCTCTATTTCTATACTTCTCTGTGTCAGCTTCTTCTCTGTCGAATTACTCTTTCACTGGTGGTCCACTTCTGAAGAAAACAAACACAGTCAACTCAACACTACCATTAGGATCTATGATTTAGAAAATATTAGTATAATGTTGATATATATATATTTTGGTTTTGTTTTTTGGATGGTGGGGGGGGGGGCGCGGGTGAGTTATTTTTAATCAGTTTGATCCTTTGTGTGTATGTGAGTTTACCCTTGGCATTTTGTTTTTCTTCTTTCTCTGTTCTCTCTCATATTTTAGACTATCGTTTCTTTGTCCTTTGTCTTCATCCTCCTCTTTCTGCTATATTCATCACTGTTCACCTTAGTTCTTTGTTGTGTTGTGGTGTTGTTGTTTATGTTGCATTGAAGAAGAGTTGAACCGTGAACACTCCCCATCCCCGCCTTCTCTTACTCGCATTATCTGTGAAGTTGCATATTTCAATACTTCTATATATATATATATATATATATATATATATATATATATATATATAAGAGAAATAAAACAATGGTTGCTATCCTCCCATCCCATTCCTTTCTCATTCATCAGTCGTTGCCTTATTCACCTTTTAAAAAGTATAAAATATACAATAACTATTTTTTTGTCTTGTCAGTTGTTAGTCTCTTACCTTTGTGTGTGTGTGTGTGCGTACACGTGTGGTGGCTCTCCAACATTTTTGCGTTTTATTGTTATTTTTTTTGTGCTGATTCCCTTTTCTATGTTATACTGAACAAATTTAGATTATTTACAAATATATCTAAATAATATGTATTCATTGTAAGTGGTAGAATTAAATTAAAATGTGCAGATTGTCATACAGACACCAGATCTAGATAGATTAGTCATGTGCATATGTATGTGTGTGTGTTTGTGTGCGTGCGTGCGTGCGTGTCGGTGATTACACCAACTGGCACGTTGAACACAACTCCATGTGTTATCTTGCCCCGGCTGCTTTTTTGTTTGTCAATGTTTCCCTTCTCATTCTCATCCTGACACCCATTTTAATAGGCATTACATATGTATGTATGCATATATATATATATATATATATATAGTATATATAAACATAATATTACAGATGTGAGATTTGGTTTTATATATTTCGTTTATTTTCCTTGCTTTGCCTGTTCCACCTTTATATATACATACATATTTGTTTACAGTTTGTTCTAATTCATTCAACTATATTTGAAAAGAGAAATTAGTGTTACCAGGATATATATATGTGCATACATAGTGCTTTTGTCATTATTATTATTATTACTATTACTCATATATATATATATATATACTACTTACATATTCAGATACAAGATACACAAAAGAAATATGCTTTTTTATTATTATTTTATTTTCCTTGTTATTTTCTAGTGATATATATATGCATATATGTATAATTGTATAACATGTTGTGGTTTCTATTGGATTACACTATTTTAACTTGATTATTGTTTCTCATATGTTTTTTTTCTTTTCTTGTTTTGGTTAAGCGCCAAACCTGCTGTCGGCTTTCATTTGAGATATTGTATTACTTACTATACATGAATGTATTATCTCTCTCTCTCTCTCTCTCTCTCTCTTATATATATATATATATATATATATACACACACAAAGAAATATAGTCCTTGGGTATTATTGCACACAGTACTATACAAATTTCTATTACAGATTTCTTGCCATTTAGAAAAAGATTGAGTCTATTATTATTATTAAATATTATTTGTTATAATTACTATTGTGTGTGTGTGTGTGAGTAGCCTCTATTCTCATCTGCATCTACACAGATGCACCGAAAGATTTCTGTGACTGACAGATGGATTTTGGTCTAATGAATGCACAGATTTCCTAATTATTACTTAATTTTGTCTTTTATTCTCTTTTTTTTGGTGATTGTGCAAATCAGATCAGATCAGACTAGACGAGATCAGATCAAATCATAATGGAGACTTACTTCACAGGAAAGTACACACATATAGATAGATGTAAGGCATAAAGTTTGTCGTATAGAGCTTCATAAGGCATAGAGTCAGTCTTTGTTTTGTATTAGTTCATGTACATTATTGGCTATTATTCTTATTCTTATTATTAATATTATTACTATTAAAATTGCTATTTCTATTGTTATTATTATTATTGTTATTGAATGAGAGATCTAGCAGTAGAATGAGTGAGATAACAACACCATCACCACCAACAACAATAACAATTTATAAATCTACATAATTCACAGATATACATATGTGTGTGTATGTACTTATGCGTATACACGCACACTCACACACACACCAATACAAAACAAAACAGAATAAAATAACTAACTACACAGTATGGGATTTTTTTTTGTTTAGATTATTTCAGATTTACAAACAAGAAAAAAGAAACCTAAAAAAAATAGAAAGAAAACGTCTTTATTTTTCCATGATTTTTCTCTGTGTATGTGTGCGTGTGTTTGTGTGTGTATGTGTTCCTTAAATAGATTATTTACCACTTCTAATTCTAGTATATTTTCTATGTTTGGATGGATATGTATCCCGGAAATTCACTATGATTGAGAAGTATCTCAAAAATTTGTCAGTGAGATTGATTTGCAGCTTGATATGTGTGTTTGTTCCGTGCTAATTTGTAAGTAAGGGTTGTTTTTTAGTTACCGGTTAAGCGAAGCATTTCTTGAACCACTTCGTTCATACAACTAGTGGAGTTAATGACCTTACTGACTAGATAGATACGTTGAGTGAAGATAAGGTGTTTTGTCGCGTGTGGCAAGACAGCTGCTACAGTAGATATTTCAGCTGTATAAAAAAGTTATTAGAACGTAACATTTTAAATGATTACAGCATTCCTTTAAGCAAGTAATACAATATCAAATATAAGACCACAAGTACTTGAGGGAATTCAAATCGTAACTGACCGTCTCTATTCTCTACATTCAACTACATTGAAATAAAAACGCGGCAAGTTTGTTTCGCTATAATTTGCGTACTCAAACATTACATTAGTTGGAAAAAGGTCAGTAGTCTACCACACAGTATTTATGATGGATTGTTATCAAGCTAAATGGGATGGATATATTACGGCATATTTAGTGAATCAGTACTCACGTACAAGTGTGTGTGTGTGTGTGACGACAATTTATATTAGGACGCCATACACGATACGTGTCGGTCACAGTAATGTTGTATATTTATCATACGAAATGTGTTTGCAACATCCTTCGTGTATTTGTTTGCGTACATAAATCGTTAGGCATACAACTACGTGTTCGTGAAATAAAGGTACAATTTATACGAGTTGATCACGGATTGATATCAGTTAGAGAACCATTTAAAACCAGCACTGGAGTACTGGACAGCTGTTTCATCCTAGTTTGGGAATCATCGGCAGTACGTACCCAGGGTTCAAACCCAGGAGCTTCCTGTTACAAGGCAAGCTCGTATACCATTCAACCACTGGGAGCCGATTCAATGGCCAGCCCATGAATTCTAACTTCTACCAATTCTTGATTTAGAGCAACCCCAACCAATATCATCGGTGGGACATCCATCCTCACACGTGACTGGATGGACCTCACTGGTCACGACTTCTCACTAGAACTCCAGGAAACTGCATCCGTGATTAACTCGTAAAAACAAACCAACTATAGAAAATTAATCTGATGCTCGCTAGTGACTTGCTACAGGACGGAGTTTCCTAGAGTTCTAGTGAGAAGTCGTGACCAGTGAGGTCCATCTAGTCAAGTGTGAGGATGGATGTCCCACCGATGACATTGGTTGGTGGTCGCGCTAAAATCACGGATTGGTAGAAGTTAGAATTCATGGGCTGGCCATTGAATCGGGTCCCAATGGCTGAATGGTATACGAGCTTGCCTTGTAACAGGAAGGTCCTGAGTTGGAACCCTGGAGGTGGGTGCGTACTGCCGATGATTCCCAAACTAGGATGAAACAGCTGTCCAGTACTCCAGTGCTGGTTTTCAATGGTTTTCTAACTGATATCAATCCGTGATGAACTCGTGAAAACAAATCTAATCCTTATACACCAACTATAGGAAATACAATTTGTACTCCGACAAAATGCTGTATGATGCAAATAGGTAGTAGTACATTTCATTTTTATACAAACTGTACGCTTGTTTATAGTTTTTACAAGTTCAGTACAGAAAAAGCAAGAAGTTTCATAAATGACTGTATTATGCTTTTACATCATATACGAAATATGTACTTTCAAATATCTTTAAATAACTTCATTAGTGATATCTATAAAGAAGAAGAAGAGTACCAGCCAGCTCCAAAATATCTATGTGTTTCTATAACTTCTGAATATTACCGTTAAGGGTTTAGTTCTTAAAGTGAATTACTTCTTTGACATAATAATTCTACTGAAACATGAATGCCTTACAGGTAATGCAAATTTCACTGCAGCCGTATAGTAAGTACGAAAATCAGTTTTTCAAGAATAATTCCTTGACGTAAGGTACAAAGTTAGCTGCAGATGTAACCTATGCGTGTCACAGTTATTTCACATACGCCGATTCGGTTTCTTTCTTGATGAACTGCATTCGTCTTGATAGGATATTGTCATGCGTCTAATCTATGGTGTGGATGCAGACTGAATTCTTCTCTCTGTAAGTTTTCAGTATAGCTGCCATGCTAGGTAGCTTGCCATCTCGTTGCACTCTAAACTGATATTACATAGTTGGAAGCAATGGCCACGAAACTATTCTCCTAGGGTTTTTGCTTGTTGACAATCCTCAGCAAGGCGTATCTGCGAATTTTAAGGAACTTGTGTCCCATGTGGAATGCAGATCTACATCGCCCAGTGCTATAGTCAGAGACTACCACTAAACTATTCGAACTCTAGATTGACATCCTATAGGACTGTAATTAGTACATTGATTGGACATTAGGTATTAACTAATAGCATGCGTCTAGTCCATCGTTTGTTGTAGAGTTAATCCTGTTTTGTAATTCACTGTTCACAGTGGCTAATTTTGTTACATATTAATGAAGTTCATTTGATGAATGAAATTTCATTCTATTCAGATTTATTTTGCAACATGACATACTCGATTAAATTCAATTGGTGAATAGAATATATATGCATCTGAAAGGTGTATGTGTGTAATAACTTTATTTTAGATTTTTCCAGGATACAACTGTAAAATACATACATTTAAGTGAACTGCAAGATGACATTTTTATGCGTTACCAATGCTATTACAGTCGTATGAAGTAATTCTTGAACACTACTTCTCAAAAAGTAAACCAAACATTCTCAAATGCTAATTTATAGGTATTAATTTCAGGTTTGATCACGGATTGATATCAGTTAGAAAATCATGGAATACTAGAGAGCTGTTTCGTCCTAGTTTTAGACTCATTGGTAGTATGCGTCCATGACACCACCAGGACTCGAACTCATGATATTCAAGTTACGTAGCCAACCAGTTGACCATTCAGATACTGGGACAGAATCGAATTGTCAATGAATTCTAACTCCTGTCAATTCTCGAATTTTAATGCCACTACCAGTGAATGCGTGTGTCGGTGGCACAGCGGTAGAATGCTCGTCAACCACGCATATGGTTCGTGGTTCGATCCCCGGCCGACGCACTCCTTTACCTCTCTAAGCCAGTAATAAGACTGGTAAAGAGGAAAGGTTGGGTATGAGGCTAGCAACCCCAACCCTAAAAAATAAACACCACTGCTACCGTAACTTCAAGCCTCTAGTTTGAAGCCCTATGTTCCACTGGGAACGTAAAGGAATTAAAAACAGTCAATGCTTATCAGCGAGTATTTGGATTCACTGTCGACTTGGATTACCCCCACCGGTCACCATTCTAAGCTTTCATGTAACTTCATTCTATCTGAAACAAGACGCAATCTTCTACGACACCATTTCCCTTCATATTCTTAAAGTACCACAGTATTAGGTTACAAGCCAATTAAAAATTTGCGTGAGGTCATTTTGCAATCCAAGAATATAATTAGAAGGTTAAAACAACATAAAACGAAGAACAGTAGACCTATTTCATTCCTATAGAAATTTAAGGGTAGCTTAGTGATTTAATTCACGCCACCAGTTAAGAGTGCTTCTCACACAGCATAAAATCCTTTCCCCTAAATAAAATATTCCTCCTTTTTCTTTTCATACGAATTATAATAAACATTATTTTGAAGAATATTCAAACTTTTACAAGTTTCTGTATTTCCCAATGAATGAAAAACAAAACAATACACAAATGCCCAAATTTTTTCAAACTGTTAAAAGTGAACTTGGTTTAGACATATATATAAATAATATTCAAACTTCATTTTTTTTCACATTATTTTTTCTAACCCCATTTCATCACTTGTTCATTAATCAATATGTGAGAAGAAAATTGAGCATCATTCATTCGTAATAAGAATGATCAAAGTTCATCGAAATAGTAATAATAATTACAATAAACGCATCATTTCAAAAAAAATAATAAAATGCATATTTAATAAACTCAAAGAATAATCTTGTTTTTCATTTAAAAGAGAAAAAACAAAAAAGATATTAATGTTTTTGAAGTTTAAAATTTTATTGTTTCATCTGGAGAAAAGAAAGAAAAAATAGTGAATCATATTACTTGTGATCAGCAAAATTAAATGATCAAATTATCGTAATTCACAATTAGGCATTTAAGTTTAACAATAAACATCTGATATATATATATATATATATATATATATAATAGGCTTTTGTAGTGATTTGGAGTAGTTTCAATGTAGATTTCGTCACGAATCAACATTAGTAAGAAACCATTGAAAACCAAGGAGTACTGGATAGATGTTCCTTCCTAGCTTCGGACTCTTTGACACTCCTTAACACCGGCCATCCCAGCAGGGATTGAACTTGAGACCTTTAGGTTACAAGGCCAAGATTGCTGACCATTCAGTCACTTAAGATGGAATTCAGTGACCTGTGAATTTTAACGTTTACAGTAGCGGTTTAGCGCTGCCCTCGACGAATACCTTTGATGAGTATCCACTTACTGAAAAAAGACGGTAATTGGTGTCCACTATGCTAAGGATATAATATATATTACTATATTCGCAGGGTATATTTCAGGGTTTCCTTAAAAGATATCATTCATACATTAGTAATTTTCAAGTATTGGCTTCTTTGTAAGGATTTTGTTTGATTGGTTGAAGGATTTCATTATGAGCTGACATCAGTTAGAGAACCACTGGAAAAAGTGGGAGTACTGGACGGCTGTTCTGTCGTAGTTTTGGACTCTTCATTAGTATGCACCCACACTGCGGTGTGGTTATTTCCTCTAACTGATGTCAGCTCATGATGAAATTCTCCAACCAATCAAACAAAATCCTTACAAAACCAATTCACTACCGACTGGCTCTATTCGGGCAGTTAACCAAGGGTTCCAATGGGAAGCCGTGACCAGTAGGGTGTAGCAGGTTGAAGGTGAGTCAGTAACTCATCGAAGGAGATATTGCGAAGTGGTCGCGCTATGTCATGAATTGGCAGAAGTTAGAATTCATGGGCTGGCCATTCGACCGGGTCCCAGTGGCTTAATGGTCTACGAGATCGCTAGCCTTGTAACCAGAAAGTCCTGGGTTCGAACCGTGGTGGTGAATGCGTACTGATGAAGAGTCCAAAACTACGACGAAACAGTCGTCCAGTACTCCCAGGTTTTCCATTGGTTCTCTAACTGATGTCAGCTCATGATGAAATCCTCCAACCATTAGTAATTTCTTTTATAAAGAAACACCTACGATAAATCCTGACACGAATCGATATCCAGTATCAACAGATTTTAATTACAGCTGTGCACAATTTTACCAACTCATATTGAAATGAAACTCAGTAGCTTCACTTCACGAAGCAAACCTCTTACTATTTAGCCATTGGATTGAAACTTAAAAATCTCATAAGATTCCTCCTTACTTTAAACTGTGCGTAAGCCTACATCGGTAATAGGCACATAGTGTTTATAGAGTCTCAGTGCTTTCTAGTTATCAGCGGTTATCTGGCTCAAATATTAGTTAGTGAAAAAACCTTCCTCTGTAATCAATCATATTTTGAAAATCTTGGTGTCAGATAATTTTATTCATCATATTACCCAAGGAAAGTTTTATCATCAAAAGAACTCAGTTCATATTCTGACTACTTCTTTCAATAACTAAATAATGTGTTTAACTCAAATTTATCAAGAAGAAAGTCAAAATAGGCTTTAGATTTCTCAATTTATTCACTACGGAAATAAATCTTTGTGCAATGAAGTATATTCAATAAAATTCGGTTAAAAAACTGACGTAGGCGTTGATGAAATCTTGACGTGGTTTCTGTACCGTTTTGTTTACAATTAGTTTATTTGTCGGAAAAACTGTAGAATCAGGGATTGATGCCAGTTACAGAAACATTAAAAACCAGGGACCACTGGTTGGCTGTTTCACCCTAGTTTGGGACTCTTCAACAGTACGCACCTATGACCCTTCCGGGGATCCAGCCTAGGACTTTGAACTTATGGGGCGAGCTCATTGACCATTTAGCCACTTGGATGGAATCCAATAGCGCATGAATTTTAACTTCTATCAATTTACTGATCACGCTTTAAATCAATCAAATCTCTATAAACCGACACTTGAAAACTGCAGAATCTTTTGTATTTCAGCTTCAGTTATTTGCTGATATACACTGTTTTTAATTCTCAGTTTGTCCTCTATTTAAGATGTCTCTGACAGCTTTGTGATGAAAATCAAGGTTTACAAGAATTCTAACTTTCTTCTAATGTGCATAATGAAGGACAAAGACATTTTGAACAAAATGTACTTCAGTCATCTTGGTTACTTCAATAAACAAAAACAAAATAACACAGTTTACTCAACATTTCTGAGAAAGTTGATCATAAGAACAGATTTACAGTTTTCGTAGAAATCACTTTTATAAATACTTCCTCTGCCTTCAATTCACTGTATAGACGATATCACACTTATTGTATGCAGAGTAAAAATCAACGTTTGCTTTCGAATACCCTACAGAAGTAACAGCTGTTTATGATGAAAACTGACCCATTTGTCTTAGCATTCTGACAAGACAACCCTTCCTCAATGATTGTTTCTGCTTCTCAACTAGTGTTTTTATTTGGAAGACATCCTGAAAGTATTCAATGACTATTATCTTGCTATTTAATTCACATTAGATATAGAAATAGCAAACCATTTTGCTTTGATGATCTACTCGTGAGTAGAGATGACTAGTTGTTACAAAGATTTATTTACCGAAAATCGAAATGGACGAGGTAACTGGCTAAATTTTTAGGGTATCATCCCCATCAACAGAAAAGGGGATTTAATCCCTTTTCTGTCAACTTGTGTCCTTGAAAACAGTACTGAATAAAGAAGTTAGTCCACTAGAAAAAACTTTCATGAAGGAAAGGTGTTCAGTATGATTTGTCTCAGCTAATAGTAAACTATTTGAAAGAAATGCAGAATCGAAGAAGTTACCTAGTATTGCAGGTCGAATGTCCAGTCCTCCATTGCTGGTTTTCAATGGTTCTCTAACTGATATCAATCTGCATAATGGTTAAGATTTTATTTTGATAAATCACACAGTGTTGTACAGTTATATTAACTGATGACGTTTCGAGCACAAACTATTGCTCATATTGATATGATTATGAGCAATAGTTTGTGCTCGAAACGTCATCAGTTAATATAACTGTACAACACTGTGTGATTTATCAAAATAAAATCTTAACCATTATGGAGTTATGCTCTACCACAGTGCCCAAGTTTTATACTTATATCAATAATGATATCAATCTGTGGTCAAACTCGTGAACACAAATGTAATCCTTACAAACCAACTATTGGAAACTTGCATTCATAGTCAAATTTCAATAAACACACAACAAATGTACCTGTTACTGTCCATTATAATCCATATAAAAATACACTTGTTGAGTAATTAAAATTAAAATTCTGGGAAACATAATTTTCCTCTCTCTGAAATCTTAATTTTACGTTTCAAATAGAATTACTAATTTAAATCAGATTGTATCAATAAAATTGACAAACTTATGCAATAGATGACCTCATAAAGAGGTCAAACAAAATAAATAAATAGATAATATTATTATGAGGAAGTGTAAAATGTCAGTAATGGATTTAGATTAAAATAGATTAATTTATTGCTCAAATACAATTTTTGGGAATCCTAAGCTCCTTGAACTTATAGAAGTTGTCATAAGTTCTTTAAACAGTCCATTTATATTTTGCACTGATAATGCACTATATTTGGAACATTTAAAATGGACCAGCTTATGAGATCATATCAAACGGAACAAAATAGTAGGGAGGCTGAAGGACGGCTAGGACAGAAGACTGACAAAAGGAAACCGAGGAATCATATGAAACTCATTATTTGAAAGACATTTCATTTCAGTCTGTTGATCACATAGGAAGGTGTTAACAACTTCATGACTAGGCGCTTGTCACTAAAAAAAGGAATTCATGGCAGTTACACAACTTTATTATCATTATAATCAAGATGATGTGTGCTTTAATAGAAGCAATGTTTTTCTGAAAATTGTCCTGGGGAAGTTTTCTATCCCAGGGAATTGTTTAGTCTCTCCAGGATAGTGAGGCCAACCATTTTGCGTGGTGTGGATAGGAACATGTTAACACTTCAGCTGTTGCATATGCTTAAGTCTCCCTTTATCGGTAGTTTGACAAGGTTTCCTTCCAAATCGGCAGGTTTCTTTCCATACCCGCTGCAGTGTGATAAACATGCCCACTAAGGTCTCCGGGTCCGTTTTAAATAATTCTGAGGAAGAGGGACATCTTCTAATGTTGTCTGTTTCCCAGCTCTTAGTAACTTTATGGCCTTCAAGACATCTGTTTGTGTCGGAGGGTGGGTGTTTACTGGGAGTTCCGTGTTTGACGCGTTGTAGGTGTCAGCCAATTCAAGATCGCTTTGAAGTAATTAGCCCAGTACTTATTTTGTTTCATCTCTTTAGGAACTGGTTTGCCATCATTATCTTTTACTGGTTTCATTTGCATTCATTATTTTCTGAATACCAACCTGATTATGTAGTAAAGTATCGTAAAGTCTCCCTCATTTCAAGATTATTCTGCTTCAGTTGCCATTAGGTCATTAAAGCATCTTTTGTTAAGTGCTTTGTAGATTGCTAACGATTTGGAAAGATCACATCAATTCCGCCTGCTTTCACAGATTTTTATGTCATACCTTCTCATTTCTTTTGCTATCTGAGCAGTCCTGCCTGTCTCAAACATGATGTGGATATTCCATGTCCTCATGCGTATTTTTAATTTCACCGAATGATGACACGTTAGCTGAATAGTTTTCTGAAGGTTTACACCATATGACGTCATCCGTTCTCAAACTGACACAGTCCTCTCAATTCCAGTAGAATATGAGTTTGTTTTTTATGTTTTTGTTCGTCCTTTCAAGTTTCTTTGACGATTAGATTCAGTTTTCCACCTAAGATTTCAAGACCAGCACACAACAATTGTTGAATAAACTCCTTTTTTCTGAGCTTTTATGTTGCAGTAGCGATGGGGTTGTCATTTCACAAGATGGATTTGATTGCCTCACACCCAGCTTTCCATATTTTAAGGACCAGTAAAATAGGCGACGTTCTCTTGCTTAGTAATCTGTAATAATTCAAGCTGCCTGTCTCAGTTTATATCTGTTTTTCACATTCAAACAACGCATTGTCTATTGAAGGTTAAGACATTAAAAACTGAAAATCTCATTACTATCACAAGGCAGAAGATGGTGTTTATAAACTGGATAAAATTGGATAGTGCCCAAAGTCTAACAATTCTGAGTCTCCACGCCATTCTGTCTTTTCGATATATACGTTGTTGGCTATCGTACAATAGATTTAGCTCACAAATTTCGATGAAAATGATATTTATGTTGTATGATATTATGCAATAGCTATATTAAAAGTAAGAACTTCTCAAAACTTGTTATTCAAAGCTCTAGAATCGACTCCCAGTGAGATTGTGCTTATCCATTGTCGAAGACTTACAGGCTAGGACAAAGTGGCTGTCTAATATTCCACCCCTTCCAGCAATCCTCGCAGGGGTATTGGGTTGTGGAGAAATCTACACTAAAATGCATAGTTATCCAGATCCCAAAAAGTTATTACTTAATGCACGAATACAGATCACTTCTATTTAGTTACCTTGTGAAATGTTGTCAGTTTTGCTCTAGGTAATTCGTTGACTTACGGTTTATGCAACTATATTTCTAGTATACGCTGACAGACTTTTTTTCCTTCACGTTCCTCAGTGGAACATAGGGCTTCAAGTTTCTGTAGCAGTGTTCATTTTATAGGATGGGGTTGCTAGCCTCATGCCCAACCTATCCTCTTCACCAGCATTATTTCTGGCCTGGCGAGGTAAAGGAGTGTGTCGGCCGGGGATCGAACCCCGGACCATGTGCATGGTTGGCGAGCGTCCTAACCGCTATGCCACTGATGCACTGACAGACTCTATGGCATAACTTCATTTGCAAGACACTAACCTGTTAAACTGCATTTCACTGAAAGGTATAGTCTATGACATAAGCCCGTTATAACGTATCAATTAATCGATTAGAAATTTCAGTTTATATATTATATTATCTAAAATCATCTGAGTAAGATGACAGTTTCTTTTTAGGTAATTATACTTCAAAATGTCACCTGGTTTTCACGTGAACATAGTGGTAAAATGGAGTTGCCTGTACATTTTTCTTTATACAAGACAAAAAAAAGCAATTTTCCTTTAGCGAAAATTTCATCAGAATATAGTTTATTATACTTACCTCTTGTGTGTGTGTGTGAAAGAAAGAGTTACATGCATCCATACATCCAGCAGATTTAGTACTTTTCAGTGTGCAGTTGAATTATTTACCCATCACCATCATCATCATCGTTTTTTGAACATGTCTTTAAAAAATCGATATTAATGATTGCAAATCAATCAATAAATATAAAGTAGATATAAAGTAATCAAGTTAACATTGTAAACTTGTAAACTATTCATACTCTAAGGCAATAATAATAATAGAAAATTTGACTATATTTATTCTTCAATCATGAAGTTTAACGAGTTCTATGTACAATTTAAGTGAAAACTTGAAATTGGGTTTCTTTCTGTAGTAAACAAAAAACAATGATTGCTTAGTAGGCTTTGTTGATTTTATTCTCAAGTGAATAAAATAGTTGAGCACTAATTATGACCATTATTGAAATTATTAAGTAGTCACTTATTGATAAATTTCATAATGATGTTTAATGATCTCTCTTTTGATGAAATCTAAACGGAAACTACTCCAAATCCCTACATAAACCCCCTCCTAATATGAATTTTCATCTCAAGAGCATTGGTGGCTTCTGGATAGATGTCACAGGGCTGTGCCGAGAAACTGTGGCCAGTGGGGTTCCAATGTCAAACAGGAGAGGTTGCTCACCGAAGGAATTTGTTGACAGTATTGCTTGGCCTTGTTATATGAAGGTCTCGAGTCCTATCCTGGTTTGGGTTGTGGGTGCCGACCATTGAAGAGTCCAGAACTAAGACAAAACAGCTGTCACTGCTCTCTGAATTTCAGCAGTCTCTAGATGGTGTTAGCTGGTGACGAAATCCATATTGAAACTGATCCAAATCTTTACAAAATCCAAGAATTATTTGATTATATTTTGGTTCAGTTACAACTATGGAGTTTAACAATTCGAGGAAAGATGCATTTTCATGATTAAGTAGCTCATGAGGTTTAATGGAAAATCAAGGATTGATGAAAAAGAGTGTTCCTTTTGAACGTAATTTCGCTCAGAAAAACATGGTTCATATGTATGTAGGAATAGTGTGCTTTTTTGGATAGGAGGTAATTATGTAACAGTGTAGTTAACTTACAAAGTAGACGTTTCTAAACGTTCATTTATTTTTGATGTGACAGGGAAATGGTTACATTGCACTCCTAATTGCATGTTCTCAATTAGTGTAGTGTTTAACCTGTGAGTGTATCAAGAAAAGAGAGATTCATTTCGAAATCATTTTCATCATATTAGTAGGATTATCAAAAGCAATTTAAGCCTTATTGAGGGAAGTTTCATGTCAACCTTAATGTCACCGAAGAAGTTTTCGCTTGCCATTGTCGCAGCTGACTAATAGTGAGATGTGCGAATCGTATGCAGTACACTGAATTTACGCACTCTAATGTTATAAGTTGTTTAATTCGTATATCTCAGTGCAGAATTCGTCAGGAATCCTCAACACCAGTTTGAGGATTAATGAAAATCAAGGAGTGCTGGTTAGCTTCTTCGTCCTACCTTGAGACCATGCAACATTGCTCATCAATGAGTCCACTAGTGATTGAACCAAGGAACTTCAGATCGATGACCCATGAACTATGATTCCTGTTGATTTAAGATATAGCGCTACAGTCAACTAATGCCATCGTTGAGGTTGCGCTTTGTGATGAGCTCAAATGTTCATGAATTCTCAATACAACTTTTCACTGACAAAACAGCTGTCCATTGCTAAGTGGTTTACCAACGATTCACTGACCAGTGTTGTTTCCTGACAAAATCTATATTGAAATTTAGCCAAATTCCTGAGAAACCAGAAAATCTTAATTAGTGAATTTAATGATTAGTGAAGTATTAATGTCTCTTTTCATGAACTTGTGTTTATTTTTAGCGTAAGCGAGATTTACGGCACAGCCTTGGTGTTTTGGCGAATTTAGAATGATAGTATCTTTGATTTTAATTTGGTTGCCCTAGATGAAATCTTAGTCATGGGAAAAACTTGAGACAAAGCATTAAAGCTTTTCATTACCTCCATAAAGGCCCCTCAAAATATAATAAGGGTTGTTTGGCGGTATTTAACATTGAAATCTTCAATTCTTTGCAGTACACTCATAAATTCATATTAGAGGTCTCTTTACAATTAATAGTGTTCTCTGAGCTGTTTGGTTTAGTTGCGGGGCTTTCGTCGTCCTTCTGGACAACAACTTCAGCGGAATATTTAGCATAAAGAGGTCCGCTTAGTTGTACATGTTTATTTAATACTCAGTGGGGATATTTAATGTATCCTTGAACAGAAAATCAACACTGAAAATATGAATAATTTGAGCTACTCTGTGGAGTATATAGTTAATTCTTAAAGAAAAAGTAGACTTACATGAATATAGACGATGATAACTTCTACACAATGTAATGTTATTGCTAGTGGATTTCACAAAAGCGATAATCTATGATGTAAGTGTGATTAGATAATCCTTAGCCCTAGTATATTTTCTCCTGATTCACTCACAATCGGAATAAGCCGAATTATAAAATCTTGGACTGACATCAGTTAGAGAACCACTGAAAACCAGACAGTACTAGACAGCTGTCTCGTCACGTGATTTGCTCAAAAATTGAGGCCAGCTCGTTGACTGTTCAGTTATTGAGACCCATTATTGCCAACTTCTGTCCATTCGTCACTTATACAACAATCGCCAGCTAATATTAGCCGGGTGTTTACCCTCAAATCCAACTTGACAGGACTTATTGGTCATGACTTCTGACTACAGTTTTAGGCGACTTCATCCTGTATTCAATCATTAATGAACATTAGGCTAATTCTCATGTGTTGGTCATCAGGGAATCGCCTGATTGATCTAATTTGAATTCTGTTAACTGAATTCTGTCTCCCACTTACTATTAAGAAAAAACTCAGTCTGTCGAATCACAAAAGATACGATGATGTTAACAAGTGAAATTATCTGGAAATTCTGTAATATAAATACGAATGTACAGCTTGAAAATGAAGTCATTGAAAAGAAATTTCTTCGCTGAACAAAAACTGTGTTTTTACTTATAGATGAAATTGCCTGTTTCATTTCCTTGTTAGATGTAGGGTTATTCACCAATATGTATCATCGGTATTTTTTGATTGAGCAGCCTAAATGAAATTTTCACTTTCTTTGATCAGAAACGGGACTAACAATACCTTTAAAAAGGGGTGATAATAAACTTTTTTGTAACAGGTTCTTCTTAGAGATACTGATATCATCACATACGTTGATATTGTGTGAATTTAATGGATTTGGGTAGAATGGATGTTTTAAAAACCTGTATATTTCAGATGAACGGGAAGATTGCAATATATATGGTAATCACTTTCTTGAGTTCCAAGTGAAACATATAGCTTCAGTGAAACTTCTGTATTCCACTCACTTCTTCGTCACCACTTTTGGCTGGTTCCGAGACAGATCACAAGCTTTCATTTCCCTTTCACATCATCCTCTTCACCTTACCCTCAGATACATAACCCATCACTTTCCACTCGCTTTCCATTAAAGGTCCTGCCTTGCATGTGATGTTACTCAGCAGTCTCTTCAGAGTATGACCAATCCAACTCCGCTTCCTTCTGCAGTCGATTCTTTGTTGACTAATCGTCAATTTTTCTTCTTTCTTATTGTTTCCTGCCTGCTATCTGGCCTTCGCTATCGAGCAAAAGCAATTGATGACGAAAGTCTGCATCAGGCTGTTGGAAATCCTTTTGGTGACGTGTGCACTAAATCTTGGAGCTAAGTAGAAGCATTGAATTGACATTAGTGCTGGAAATTCAGACTTTGTTAATCGTACTTATTGCTCTAGATCTTCACAATGACTTCGGAGTGATGAGCAACATTTTTGATTTCCCTATCCTAGTTGACTTCGACATCGCTCGAAGTGAAGACGATGGTACCTAGGTAAGCCAAGGAAATGATTTCCTTTATATTTCGCCCTTTGGCGGGGATTCTTGTTTATCGCTGGTAGGGTATCCTTCCCACTTTTATCTTTTCTATGTTCACCTGAAGTCCTGTCTTGGCTGGTCAACTTGTTGGTTCTTGTTTCAACATCTTCCAGTTTGTGAGACATATATACATATATATGTACAGTCAGCTACTCTAAGTGCTGTGTTGTAATTAGCTGTAGTGTACTTAGCCGACAAAAAATAATTTAGATATCATAAAAGCGGGTGGATTGTTTCAAATAATATTCGGCTACTTAGCACAGCTGCTTTGCATTTCTGTTGCTTAAATCAAAGAGTTCTCTAGTGTACTGTAAGCGCTACTTTTGATATATATATATATATATATATATAAATTATTCTAAGCATTTACTTTAAATTTTTCGGAACGACTATTTCAAGTAATTATTAACTTGGTCAAGGTAGCCTCGGATTTGTTTGAAAAAATATTACAAAAAGTAACTTATCTTCAGCACTCATATTTTAGCTGTTCTTTATTTTATAAAATTAACTAATGCGATCTATGCTAACGATGATTTTCTTTAAAATGGAAAGTGACTTTGAAGAAAATGTGCTTTAAGACAAGGTAGAACTGAAATGCTTAGACGTATTAGTCTATTTTTAGTTCATTTTCTGAGAAACGATCAACCCTAGCAATATTGCATGTTAACGTGTACGTTGTGTGAATAGTGTAGGCGAGAAAGGGTCACTTCCACTGAACAAGAACTGACATGAGAATACTGTTGTTCATTGATGATAAACATAATAATGAGTACATTATTTATAACACTGCAAATAATTCACGTGGATAAAGCCAGCACTGAAACTAACAGTGGTTCATCAGTCGAATGCACACCAGCCACGGAGGTGGTCGGGATTCGATTCACGACTAATGCATTCATTGCTAAGCCTACTTTATTAGCTGATAGTAAGTCCACTAAAGGGGAAGCCTGATGTTGGGCTAACAACCGTACCGCATCAAACAAAAACCTCAAGTCTGGATCCTTATGTCCCAATAGGGAAGCAAAGGAAGGAAAAGGGGATTATCTAATAAGATGTAAATTCTGCTGGTTCAGATAAAAACCGGGTTAGATATACACATTGTCTATACTAACTGAGTTTCATCATAGAACTTTGCACAAAAGTGCAGCAGTTCCAGTCGCTAAAGTCCGTGGAGCGAAATATGAAGTTCCAAAGAACTATAATGAGTATAAATATGCGGGAGAAAGATTTTTAGCATAGGAAAAAATGGGGCTTAATGGATCTGGAGGATCACAGAGTTTGAATCCACCTGGGACACTGAAAGCGATTTTTAATTAAGTCACCAATATTCTCCCGCCACTGGTTGCTAGCATCTCAAGGACCCCAAGTAAGCAGTTTACACTTCCCCACGACCCAGGTTTTGTGCCTGTTAGCAATCCTCAGCAAGGAGTATCTGCAGATTTTGAGGAACGTATGTTCCCTCTGGGATTCAGACCTGCATCAGCCAGTACTGTAGTCAGAGACGTTACTACTGAGCTATTTAGACTATAGGGTGAACTCCTCTAGGACTGTAATAGATCAAGTGACTGTTCACAAGGCGCATGACATTGACTGACCACTAAGCACTAACCAATCTATCCATTGCAATTGCACAGGAGGTCAACACTTAGTCCAAGCAGATCAGTAGTAACCTCTCTGCTGTAACACTGGGTGACGTCGGTCAGAATCTCAGAGAAAACGAGTTCCATCAATGTTGCAGCATGCCTTGACGATAACTGCTAACAGGCATGAAACCTAGGTCCAGGGCTTTCTATCGATTGCCGCCAACCATATAGCATTAATTCAGAGTGCACCGCGATGGTTAGTCACCTAGTTGGGTGACCACATTGGGAATTTGACTGATAGAATTCAGTCTGCACCAGCATCAAGGACTAGACGCATGACATCGCTTTTGCCCTTAATGACCAACCAGTGTCTGCATCATTATACCCCACCTAATATTACTGGATAATAATAACTTTGGGTAAAGTTCTTATTTAAGTCATGTGATCTCACATTAGTTGTAATCATCTATGAAAAGACAATAAAGAAGATAGTACTCGATTATAATATTCACAAAATAAGTTAATAATGTAACCAATGGAAACATATCTGCAGGTATTCAATACTTGTGTGGTGCATGCTACTAGGATTTATTAGTAGTATATGTATAGAACGAGATGTTCATCGGCATAAAAACGTCAAATAGAAAGGAGATAGATTCGATGTCCGAGAAAGTAAATGATACTGCGTTGTGGCAAAACATGGGAGACACAAAAAAGAAGACAAAGACACACAATATGAAGGCCAGAAGTAGAACAACAAGGAAGATCTAGTTTAGCTACATAGAGATATGTAATTGTAGATAAACATTCCTTACCAAGTTTTTCGTCTTCTACCGTTACGTTTGGAACATTCAAAACCACTGGTGTAAGATACTATGTCATTCACTCAGCCGCATCATTATTACACCAACGAAGACACTTTGAATACGGATAGGAAATCTGTTATAATGTTATCCAATCTAGAAATGATAATGTGGAAAGCTACTGAATGCTTAAATCAAGTAAACACTGTAGGAAGGCAAGCCAATTTTCTGCAGACATTGAGTCCTTCAAGTTTTGAACAACACTCTGCAACTGTCAGCCAACAGAACAGTATGGTATTTTGTTTAAGAATTTTCGATTTTCAGTTTATTCAGTCAGATACAAGATGTGACATTGCAAAGCTCTCTATTTATCTAGAACGTGCTGATATAACACTTTATTTAAAAATATTATGCGTTTCACACATAATTGACATCAGATGACAATGTACCAAAAGCTTTCTTTCCTATTTTTGTTTGACTGTGAAGAGATTGTGAGTACTTTTCGCCGGCTGACGCATTTGACAGAAATCTGAAAAATATAATGAGTTAGTGGTTAGATGCCTAAAGTGATATGTCACTTTAGTATTCTCGTTGTATAGTTATTTCGATTTCGGAATTGTTATAAATTTGTGCTGTTTTCTGTAATCACCACAGTTTCATCTCTCTTACTAACTTTCGTCTTGTGACTTTCACTTCACCGCTTTTTTCCCTGTCTCTGCATATTCCTTTTCCTTATATGGAATGTCCCAAGTTGAATAAATACATACTGCTAATCAGCATATTATGGTTTGAAGACTAAGGCTTATGTTTATACTGGCATGATAAAGCGTGGCTTAGACAGCATCACATTTGATACCTCCTACCGACCAATTAGGGATTACTTTACAGTCCTGCAATTGTGGTCTTTAAAAGTCAGTAGTAACTTCTCTGACTACAATAGTTGGTGACATCAGTTAAAACTGATGAGAATATATTACATCTTTTAACTATGAGGAAGTTTCATTGATATAGGAACAAAACTTGTGCACTGTGGTGGAGTGTTATATCCCCTATCGTAGCAGATATATTTATGGATAGCTGGCAAAATATGGCACTTAATACGTTTAATCCTACTCCAAAAATATTGTGGAGATATGTGGATGACACTTTCACAGTGTTAAAAATAGAACATATCTCTAGCTTCTTGACACACATAAACCCACTAGTGGAGGGAATAAAATTCACATTTGAATCGGAAAATGAACAAGGAGAATTAGCTATGTTAGATTGTAAAATAAAACGAATAGAATAAGGTAAACTGCACAATAGTGTTCATAAAAAGCCAACTCATTCTAGTAGATATTTAGACTTTAATTCATCTCATCCTTTAACTGTTAAGGCAGGCTTAGTTAACTGTCTAAAAAACCGAGCAGTGGCACTAAGTAGCACAAAAAATACCTAAATGATGAGATAAAACAGATAGAAGAGGTGTTGGTGTTAAATAACTATCCTTTCAAATTCATTAGGAAGATTGAAAAAGGCCAAAAGAAAAATAAAAATAATTGTGAAACTGGTAATAATAACATAAATAAGAGAGAATATAAGTCATCTACAGTTATACCATATAAAGAGGGGACATCTGAGACCCTACGTAGGATTCTAAATAAAGCGGGAATTAGGGTGGCATTTAAACCTACAAACTCACTCATGGACAAGCTCTGTAGGTTAAAGGACCCAGTCGGTTGACCCAATTAGGCAAAATAATATAATTTACAAAATACCCTGCAATGACTGTGAGGTCAACTACATGGGTCAAACTAGTAGGTCAGGGGTGGTCAGATTGTCAGAACATAAGAATTTAGCTAAGGTAAGAATGGTTGACCCAGAGAAGATAAGTAATTTAGAAAAAAGCTCGGCAATTGCAATGCATGCATTAACACACAACCACACAATAGACTGGGATAGGGTTACAATTCTAAGATGTAATATAGATAGGTGGAGAGAGAGGTTGATTACTGATTCCTTGTTCATCGAGTCTACACCCAACACATGCAATAGGAATGACTCATCATTCAAACCGGAAATATGGGAAATACTACAACCAATCAAATCAAGCGATGGAAAATAATGGAATTATATAAACGAAGTCAGAAAGTTGTGTAAGTACCTTGATATGATTATGAGCAAAAAATTGTGCTCGAAACGTCATTAGTAAACAACACTGTATAACACTGTGAGACTTTATCAAAACAAAATTTACCCATAATGGAATACGAGGAAGTATTTTTTCCGACAGGTACCAAATGCATGATACCTAGGTACAGGGTATCTTGATGATTCATTCCGACCATCTAAAACAATGTCATTTGACAAATGATATAAAACTCATGATTTTAACATCATAGATCACTTTATGAAGTAATACTTCTACATTGCATGATAAAACAATTTCTGGATATTCAATACATACATATCTGTTCTAATCTAGAGTAGATAACTACCTAATACATTGTCGTTTTGAATGATTTTTCAACGTATAAATATGGGTGAATATAGTCTTCCTCTTCAGTAATAGTGAAATTACACACATCAAAATCGAACAGACTAACTCTGTACAAAACCGTATAATATTCAAAACGATGGGAATAAATCGACAGTTTGAGAATTTTAGGTATGCTGACAGAACATTTAGATATATGTATATATAATCATGGTCGTCAAATGGTCAAACAATACAGCCAAATGATATCTTGTAACTTTCGATTGAATGTATGCTGTCCAAATCTGGAGCAGAATCAAAATAAAGTAAACCTAAGTTATTATGAATGGTAAAATCATGTGAAATAATCTATCACATGCAGTCTGACTCTTCATAAGGAAGTGACGCATTCACAACAGTAGGAAGAGTAGTAGCAGTAGTTGTAGTGACTGAAATCTTCGTTTAATACTTCAAAATTTTTTTATCATAGACAAACATAAACTGTAAAATAACACCGCGTGATGAACACCGTCATTTTGTAACTAAACGTCAGTCAAAAGGGGCGCATGTCTAACGACTTCCTTCAAGACGCTTACTTATCCCCTCCCACCTTAATCATTCTCATCTCTGTTTTCGTGATTAACTGATAAGTCCTCATAATCGTGGCAGAAGCGTTTACATTTCAAGGAAAATATTCTGCAATAATTGAAGATATTTGACTATGAATATTTCAAAATAAATTCGTTGGATAATTTATTATTATCATTTGTTGTTGTGATTTATCAGCACAGAAAAAGGAACAAGGTCAGAATTTTGAACACTTATGTCAAGTCAGTGCTTCTACATGCTTCAAAGATTTGATGTGAGCATTGTTTAAAAGAATTTCTAAGAGGCCTGATGCAACCCTTCATCAATAGTTACTCTCCCTGAGTAGTGAAGATCATATAGCATGCCGGAAATCTGGCGATGAACCAACCAAGAACTTTTCACTCAACAAATATTCCGAAAGAACTGAAGATGGATCGGTTATACAGCAACGAGACCGTTAAGTGAAACCACATACACGGCAGGACGCCGACTGAAAACCAAATCTGAGGAGGAGATGAAGACGATGCTATGAAAGAAAACTGAAAGCTTGTGGCCAGTCATAGGGCCAACTGACACTGAAAACAAGGGAGAGAGTGCAATGGAGAGATGCCTGTGAGGCCGCATTTTCCACCAGGAACTCAGAGAAGCAATAGTAGTGCTGACACTATCCTAATATATGTATACTACTCTGGACAAAGTACCACATTTCACTACGTGCTAATTGCATATTTACGAGAAAAAATGAAGATAGAGAATACTATTTATTTCACTATTAAATTCACATTTGTTATGTAACAGGGATAAATCAAACTTTGTGAAGTACGCTGATGATTTAACTGTTTCAATGGCTGTTAACTCCCAGCTAGATTGTACCAAAATAAATAGCTTTCTGTCGGGAGTCAGTAAATGGTCTGAGTCTAACGGTCTTAAACTGAATCCTTCTAAATGTCAAACTGTTAATTTCAGCTTAAGATGTAAACGACAGTTAAAAGAAGCCGTCGATTCTCATGACAGTTGTAAGATTGATGACAATGATATAGGAATTAAATCAGAAATCAAGTATCTTGGACTTATTCTCTCTTCTGATCTCTCCTGGTCTTCCCATGTCTCAGCGATCTCCAGTAAAATATTCCGCCTGACATTTTACATTAAGAAGTTAAGGCACTCGGGTATAACTCAACCCCTCCTCTTACAGTTCATAAACTCTTGCATCTTACCTATTCTTTTTTATTGTTCACCCTTATTCTTTCCTGGTTTGCTTAAAAAGGACTATGTCACAATTCGTAGAATGCTGAAGACTGTCAGTAGGATGAGTGGTGTCCCAGTGGACTACATAGTTAACGTCGTTGTCGATAGGCACTTGACTTCGTGCAGTAAATTTGCTAAAGGGATTTTTTCTGACTTGGAGCATCCACTTCACCCTCAGCTTTCACCTTGCATCTCCTCAGGTAGAACAAGAAGTAACTTCAGGAAACTGTATGCTCGCACGTCTAAGTATAAAAATTCTGTGATACCATACTTGGCACGTATTTTATGTGATGAAAATAGCGTCAGGCAAGAATTCACTAACCTTTTTTCATCTAGTAAATAAACAATCTCCTCCATCCATCCTTATATACCTTCAAGTTTTACTTTTATTATTTCTATTATATTTATGGTCCTGTTGCTTCTTTGTTTTTACTTTCATAACTGCAAACACCAACTTATCTCTATGACTGCTGTAATCGTTGTTTTTCCCTCACCATATCATGTAAAGAGAACATTATATTCAATATTCTTAATCATGCAAGGATTTGTATACCGCATCGACAATACTGTGTGAAACAAGCCCACGGCAATTTCCACCTGTATTATTATCATTACCTTAGCTGCTATCATTATTATTATTTCCATTTTATATGCTGCATTGTTTTTGACATTACCCCTGTTGTAAGTGCGGAAAATTTTTCTGTGTGATTAATTTTATTTATAATTTGAGGAAATTAGATGCAATATTGTGATTAATGCTGAAAATTCCATTCTGTATCACAAGTACTGTTTTTGGAATAAAGTAAATCATTATTATTATTAATGTTTTAGTAGTAAAAATAAGCAACACACTTAGCTGACTTAAATGAATGTCATTTAACTGCTTACATTGTCATTTATTTCGAATTGTAAAATAAAGTTCAATAGGACAAACATACTTTCAAAAAAAATATTATACTTCATTTATAGATTTTTATGTATTGTATAATAATGATTCTTAAGGTAATGAACTTCGTCTAGAAATAACAGTGGCCTAAAGTTGGTAAGCAGACAATAAGACATTTAAGCAGAATGAATTTCATTTTGATCAGAAGAAAATCAAAAGTTATTCAAGGCAATTAAGTGTTATGCAAAAATATATATATATCAAGATGAAACTATGCTACTGTTATGTAGATGCAAACTGACAGTGCATACAACATAGAGAATTAATCATATTCACAATATGACTGTGAAATTTAAATAAATGGAGGTTAATAAAACCAAAAATTGGTTCAATATGATGCTCATGGAAATAGATATTGAACCTTGGGTATCATTGAGATTCGAACCAACAACATCCGGTTTTACTTTTCTATAGTTGGTTTGTAAGGATTAGATTTTTTCTCACGAGCTGATCACGGATTGATATCAGTTAGAGAACCATTGAAAACCAACCAGCACTGGAGGACTGGACAGCTGTTTCCTCTTCCTAGTTTGGGAATCATCGACAGTACGCACTCACCACCAGGGTTCAAACCCAGGAGCTCACGGTTGCAAGGCAAGCTCGTATACCATTCAACCACTGGAACCCGATCCAATGGCCAGCCCATGAATTCTAACTTCTACCAATTCTTGACTTTAGCGCGACCCCAACCAATATCGTCGGCCCTGGGTTCGAACCCTGGTGGTGAGTGTGTACTGTCGATGATTCTCACAATAGGATGAAACAGATGTCCAGTAATCCAGTGCAATGGCTTTCAATGGTTCTCTAACTGATATCAGTCCAGTTTTAAATTCTGCTTAAGATTAAATATTTGCTAACAATGTTTAAGATGATAATAACTTTATCCTGAGAAACACATTTTATATATCGAATGGAATTTTCAGCGTGTCACATAGGAAGGTATTTACTCCATATGCAGAATCTCCAAGTAATATAATAGTCGATAATATATCGTCTGAAGCAACATTGTTCTATTCGAAGCATGCTTCAATACTTCACAATGTTCTTCCTCAATTTCATTCAGAATTTCATAGCTGTAGGTAAAAGCCCATTTGAAAATGTACGTGAGTATAAAATGTGAATGAGTAAAACAATGTGAAATGGTGTAAACGCAATGCATTCAGAAGGATAGAAACTTCAAGTAGCCCAGTGAAAGGAAACAAAACAAATGGTTATAAGTTTGAGAGAATTTTGTCTTGGTGAATATCACACATGGCGTGTGCGGGCAAATACTCGCTCTCTATCTTGAATTGGCAGCAGTTGGAGTTCATGCACTGGCCATTGGATCAGCTCCCACAGGGCTTAGTGGTCTACAAGCTCACCTTGTAATCGGAAGGTCCTGGATTCGAACCCCAGTGGGCGAGTACCAATGAAGAAATCCAAATTAAGACGAATCAGTTGTACAGTATTCCCTGCAGGTTTTCCGATAGTTCTCTAACCGATGTCAGCTCATGATGAAATCCCGTAACCAATCAAATCCCCGCAAACCAACACTTGAATTCATTCATTCATTCTCTAAAGACCTTCGCAATTTGAACTGTAGAATTTCAATCATTTTCTTGACTAAATACCTGTTTATTCATTAAATGACCTGCGAAATTTCTTCAGTCACTGATTTATCTGACCTACTTGTTAGATATCCCTACTTTTACCTAATCTTAAAAGCATCTAAAACCAACTAATATTCAGGTTGAGAAACATGAACCAGTCAATAAGTGAATAGTTGAATGACATCATTTCTAAAAAAAACAAGAAAATTTAACGAAAGAAACAGATTTTTCTACAGTTATTCGCCTAGAAATTCACTTATATTAAATGCATACTTTATACATCACTGAAATAACATTTATTCCTGTCTATTTTGTTTTATTTTGACAAGTAATACAGCAATGCTTATGAAATTATTGATCTAAAGTATAATTAATTATATATATACTCTGGTAATTCTAGTTATATTTTAAGGTTTTCTATCAAAAAAACGACAGTCATCGATACTTAGCATATCAGAGGCTAGATAAAAGGAAGAGGTTTTTGCTTTCCTCCAGTAGAAAATCATTCTATGATTAAGACAATACAAGCAGTAATGTATGTGTGTACAAATGTTAAATTGTCACTAAAATGAATCTGAGCTTTTGCAAGCGTAGGAGAGTTACACTTTACTTGGTATTTGTTTCTATCAAGAATACCTAACGTCATATATATATATATATATGATTTATAGGCTTGTTTATTCTCATTGTAATCACTCGCCTGCCGCCGTTGAATAGATTCTCGAAAAAAATATCACTAGTAGCAAGCGTTATTATCATTGTTATAATTATTGCATTCTTCCCTTTTTACGTAGAGATAATCATTTTCAATTAAAATAGTAATAAACTGCGTCATTTACTTGATGACAGTTATATCAAGGTTTTTTTCTTCTTTTTGTTCAAATATTTATTGATTTCTGTTTTCCAAATGATTATATACACAAGTGTAGCTTGTATTTTGAAGTTATTGTATAGGGGAGCGATTTAGTCGATTTAACTTGGCTTCACCTATTACTGTAAACTTCTATCAGATATACTACTCATTAGGCATCCTTGCCTCTTAGTAGTCGAACAAATCTTAGCAGGATTATCGCCATTCGCACAAAATGTAGAATTGTAGATTGTAAGAATAGTTTTGTAGTCTTGGAATTTTGAACAGCAAAAAACTAAAAATGAATGACTGGCTCGACTAGCTAAAAGCCAGCCTTTTTCACTGGTTATGACTTTTAACCAGATCAAGGAAATGTAGTTTCACTAAGTGAGAATAAGATTCTCATGCTTGTACTCAGATCGACTGAAGTCAGTTAACCGAATCAGTTCAAATCACTGACCTAGGCCTGTTGCATTCTTGTTCACTTTGTTAACATCGATTGCAGTGACAAGCAAACCATGAAATGTTTTCTGGATGAGTTTCTCATGGGAGGCCATTAAAATTAGTAGTTAATATTTTAAGCTAGTGGTTTTAGAATTCATTTTGTGGATCAGGTAGCCTTTGACCTCACTGTAGAATTTCATCATCCCTTCTTTCAAAACCCTTTTGTTTGTCCAAACAATCCGATTTATTTAATTGTGGTTTAAAATCCTGAGGTTTTAAACGATCGTCGTAGTCGTCCTGTTTCTTATCGCTCGTCCATCCGTATGCCTACAGTCACAGGCCAGTCTTTGTCTTTTGATAATTACTTGGTTAAGTGAAGCGGGAGTTACTAAGGACAAATAGCCGTACGTTATCCATTGCGTCCAGTGTTATTACGCTCACGTTTAAGTCCATTCAATCGTATCAACTATCGACGAGTTCATTTCAGGTTCCAAACAAAACTTAGAAACAGTTAACTGCTTATTACCTTTCTCCAAACTACCTAGCACAAATCAAGGTGGTTTGAGTTGATTCAGCTGAAAAGATTAAATAGTTTTGTAGACATAACTGATAAATTCACTCTTAAGTCAACAAAAACAGTTTTTGGAGTAAACATCACCTCAATTTAAAAGTCAAGCACTACTGTATGGTTTGAATGATTTCCAACTACAGATGTCATTCAGTATTGTTACAACGCATACCGATCATTCTTCACTGTCAAATAACCTGAAGTCAAAATTAACTGAAGCAGCATAAAAAGACTCTTCAAGTTAATTTCTGAGTTATAGATCAAACATTTAAACCGTAAACGTTTTGTTAACTTAGTAGGTTTTATCTAAGAACTAGGAAAAATTGTTTCCCACGTATTCTCTAGACTTTTGCACTCATTCTCATTACTAAACTAGTTTTCTTATTTGTTGCTGACTGATCTGAGTAATTCCAATTCCTTCACACTTTCATGATATCCAAACACTGGGAATTCATCTTGCTAATTTTGAACTACGCGCATCAGCCAAACACTTAAACCGATTAGTTTTAGATGTCTAAACTGCCTTAACTATTTCAAAACTATTTAGCTCATAGGTGATATGCAAAAGCAAAACTGGTGCTTCTATTCTACAAATGGAGTAATTCGCAAAAATATAACAAATTCTTTTGAAGAGCTGTTGTAACTGCTTGATAGTACCATTAATCAACAGGTGCCTTTGACAGCCACATTGGTTCATTAGTAGCTAGTCATTGCCTTCAAAACTTCATTTATTTTAATATTATAGTGGGAAATAGTACAACTCGATGTGCATTGAGAAAATATTTAAAAATATTGCATTGTTTTACTGCTATTGCGCATCACAAATCACATGATAATTATAAATCAACTTCTATATGAAGCCTAATTCACCTAGAATTTTATAAATAAGCCTGAAAACAAATAGACAATTTGTGAATTATAGAGCTGTAGGTCAAGGTTCACCGAAATTTCTTTTGGAAACCTCAGATCTTAATGTGTGATCAGCTTAGTACCATAAACAGTAAATGAGAAGAAAAGCGAAAGAGAACGACGATGAATGCTGCTGATTGATACAATTAGCTAGAAAGAACTCATGTCGACCGGTAGCACTTGTTGGGAAGATTGAAGTGGTCGGAATAATTAACGCTTCTTACGCACGTTTGGGGCTGTTTTCCTCAACGATGTATTCAGTCTGACTCAACTCAGACAGCTGAATAAGTGAAAACCCCATGAATTCTAGCCAGCTAATAATAATAATGATTTACTCTATTCCAAAAACAGTACTTGTGATACAGAATGGAATTTTCAGCATTAATCACAATATGGCATCTAATTTACTCAAATTATAAATAAAATTAATCACACAGAAAATTTTTCCACATTTACAACAGGGGTAATGTCCAAAAAAATGCAGCATATAAAATGGAAATAATAATGATGATAGCAGCTAAGGTAATGATAATAATACAGGTGGGAATTGCCGTGGGCTTGTTTCACACAGTATTGTCGATGCGGTATACAAATCCTTGCATGATTAAGAATATTGAATATAATGTTCTCTTAAATGATATGGTGGGGGAAAAACAAAGATTACAGAAGTCATAGAGATAAGTCCGTGTTTGCAGTTATGAAAGTGAAAACAAAGAATCAACAGGACCATAAATATAATAGAAATAATAAAAGTAAAACTTGAAGGTATATAAGGATGGATGGAGGAGATTGTTTATTTACTTGGGTGAATGACCATATATGGAATTGTTCACCATGAGATAACCTGAAATCAACCTGGATTGGCAGGCTATTTTTTTCAAAATTGTACAAAGCAAGAACGATAACTGTACCAGGAAAATATGAGCTCATTCCTTGTTATTTAGTGGTTCATTTTCAGCTAGCTACAACCTGAACAATAATACAAAAATATAAATTACATTACAAAGTGATAAACTTTGTATTACCTTGGTGATTTAACCTGCAAAACAAAGTTAGACAGTTTTGATTAGGTCATTCATTCTCACATACCTCCTGTTCTGTTTGGTATATTTCTTTTTGTTTCATCTGAACGTTACTTACAATCCTCCTCTTTGCCACTTTATAAAAACATACTTCTATAGTTACGCAACCCATTGTATTCACATACTTTTTTTAGTTAAACTTTGTTTCTAACCAAAGAATTTTGAACTCTGTCCACCATTTTTCAAGAATTTTGTCTAATTATCCTACTACAAGTCAATCCGTTTAACTCTCGGAAATTCAACAACGTGTATCATTCCGGATCGATGTTACTTATAGCTCCTATCAAATATTTCTTGTCATTAAGTAAAAAGTACGTCCATATCTTTTATGTAATTTATATTTTTCTATAGAAGGTTTGAAATGCAATGCATCATCATCGAAGGAGGTACAGAATGGAAGTCAAATCTCTGCCTCAGTTTAATCGACTCTGATAAGGTCTTCAACAGCGCTGACATACAAGGAATTGGGAAACTGCTTCCACACTACTGAGCGCAGTACCCCAAACCTTTATCAGCCTCATTCAACAGTTATATAATGATGCCACATATCAAGTAATTCACAATGGAAAACTTAGCGAAGCCATTTGTAGTGAAGACAGGAGTGAAACAAGGTTGTCTACTGTCACTGGTTATATTTCTGATTGTGGTGTGGGAGGCAATGGAGAGCAGGAAGATAGAAATACACCGAACTGCCAAGAACACTATAGAAGATCTGGACTTCGCGGATGAATTATGTCTAATGTTACACAAACTCTGAGATCTACAGGGGAAAACCAACAAGCTAACAGAACAGACAGACAGCGAATGTTGAACTTTACACTAACACAAAGAAGACAGAGGTGATGAAGATACCAAACCAAAATCAATCACTACCAAATGGAGAAATTTAGAGCAGCATCGTTTTGGCTACTGACAGCACAGATAAAGATTTCAAAGACAAGATCAGAAAGCAAGTTACATCTTCATTAATCTGAAATTAGTGTGGAAATCTACTGCACTAGTCATAAGGAACAAGATTCAGACTTTCAACACTAATATCGAGTAAGTCAGTGCTTCTATACGGTTTAGAAACTTGGCGCAAGTATCATTAAAAGCATTTCGAACAAGCTTCAAACTTTTATCAATAGCTGTCTTCTCTTACTCCATAATGGAGATCAGATAGTCAGTCAGAAGGGACAAACAATAAGTAACTTTGGCAACGTGCTCATATTATCCTGGTACGTTCGTCATTCTTGCTTTATTCAAGTTTACTAATAGGTAGAATTGTATAAAGACTGTTTCTTTTAAATTTAGTGGGCAATGAATAAACATGAAAAGAAAATCTAGCTGTTAGAGAGCTGAACCAGTAATTAGAAGGCCGCCAGTTTAAACTAAAAAATGAGACAATTTTTTATTTCATCTACAATAATCACCTATTACAACAATACAAACTATTACGATTTTAGCAGGAAGCAAGCTATGCAACTAGATAGTTTTTCCTGTTTAAGTTTTTCCTCACCCTTAAGGTAAACCCTATCTCTTTTGAGAATCGTTTATGTCTGGGATGTGAAACTTCATCATTCAGTTGTTTCCATCATGACTGACCGCTTACAGAATAAAATATCTGTACTAGTTATTTGACTGGGAGGCAACCGGTAAGTATCACAGGAATTATCACTCATGAAATTAATCTCATAAAAAGTTCCTCCCTAAAATATTTTTCAATCTAATATTTAAATATACTAAAATTCATACGTGGATTAAGTATTTCCTACAAATTTTACGCCTCCATTTTTTCGTTTTACATGCATTCCGAAATCTCTTAATTATTTGATTCAATATAAATTAATATATACTGTACGGAAACAGATTCCTGATATCAGTATTATATCTGCTTCATTTTTCGATTCAAGCTTAAATTCCATCGTCTGTCTGTGCACACCAGTAACTAACTGCAGGATGAAGTTGTCCGGAATTCTATTGAAAAGGCGTGTTAAGTGGAGTCCATGAATTTAGGTGTAAAGACGACACTAATGGGAGAAAGTTAGAATTCGTGGGCCATTTGAATCCATCCCAGTGGTTGAACGGCCAACTGGCTGACCTCATAACCTGAAGTTTCTAGACTCCTTTCCTAGAAATATTATCATAGGTGCGTTCTACCAAAGAGTCCCGAACTAGATAGAAACAGCTGTCTAGTTCTCAATAGTTCTCTGACTGAAATCAGTTCGTTATCTGACTTCAAATCAAATCTGCGTTAACCAACACTTAAAAAGTAGAAATTTCAATTGATTTAAAACACCACTGGGAAAAATATCACATGAATACGATTACTACACAATGGAAAATTTATGCTGTAGTCTTTGAAAAAAGGCAAGTTCCTGAATGATGCACTCTGCACGAATGAAACAATGGAAAGGCTTGTTTTGCTGTTCCTGAATAATTCATGAAAATGTTAAATTTTCATAATAATCGCCATTTGGTACATTACTTGTGTGATGTAGTTCGAAAATCTTGATACAAAAATATTGTTGTAACAGTCGATGATTCGAGGTGAATTGAAGACCTAGGTCGCATTGGAATTCTAACCAGCAGCCACCCAGTTACTAGCTGAGCAATGTACTACCTTCAGTCATTGCCATTCACATCATAACCGGTCTTGAAATTCGAGGTTAACTCACATCCTTCTCGTCACACTGATGAAATGTTGAAAGATATTTTAGACTTCGCATTAAAAGTAATATATGGTAGAAAAGCACTTTATCAGAAAATCTTAATATTTTTATTATTGAATAACATCACTGGAAATATCCTATATCACCATCTTCACAGTTTAAAGAAGTAAAACAATAACTTGATTCCTGGTGGTTGATACTAGGAGTTAAAATCTCTATTTTGTCGTGCTTATAACTAAACAATAAAGTACATTTCGACTTAAATAAACATTAGTAATCCGTATTTCATTTTGTCAGATTTTCCTGGGTTATGCATCAATATGCGCCACCTACGAAATCATTTGGTCTCAGAGTAATCTGTAGAAATCTTTTAGCATTGGAATTCAGAATGCGAATTTCAGTCTCGTCAGATGGATGTATTTGCATTCCCAGAGAAGTTGTGGTGTTTCTACAGATAATGGAAACTTAAATCGACCGTTTTCAAAGCCAAAGCATTGTCTACTAGTGCGCAAGTGCTAAGACTGCCACTTCTTGTGCAACGAGTATCTATTATTCTTTACTTTTAGGTAAATTTTCATTTCCTTTGAAATTATTATGTTGAACTGAAATGCTAATGTAGTGTGTGCTACTGAAAAGACTAATAAGTAGTATATGGATACAGATATGAATATTGAATACCGGAGAGATGGATCTAATGGCGAAGAGAAGAAATGAACGATGCTTGTGAAACAACATGGAAAACATGAAAGGGAGACAAAGAAACACAATACGGAAGACAATACTAGCACAATACCGCAGGTATGTGCAAATTGCGATTATAAAAGTGGACATATTTCGTCTATATCTACACATCAAATTGCCGATAAGTAGTTCTGATACCAAAAACACTTGTGTTCTGCAGTTAAACTAGGTGTCTGTTGACATACTGGCTCCTAGCCAGGACGATTCGGCAATATCAAAGGATTAAATTTGAAGTTATTTAAAAAGCACATAATCTTTACTTACAGTACAACTGTAAAGGCGAGTGCATTCATAAAACTGTTTTGAAAATATTAGACTATAATTCTGACGTTACGTCATGTGAATTGACTTTGATAATATACATATGTTTACTGGTACAATAATGTGACGAAAGGTTTCTTGATGTATTTTTGTAGATTAGATTGTCATCTCATTCGTTTAAAGCGAAAGAGCCTTGAGATCATTATTATTACTCTTGGTATTATTTTAGAAATTACATTTCTTTGAAATTAAAGCTGACCCGTCAGTCCACCGAAATTTACTAAAATAAAGGAAAACAAGTAAAATATTAAACTTTTCATTATTGTTAACTATTGTCATCACTAAATAAATGAAACATCAGTTCACGTGAGTAAAATACTTAGTTAATTGAGATAAAAGAAATCAAAATAATATAAAAATCTCTTCGTGTATATACAGGTAAATGTATTCTCTAAAAGCTCCTGTTGCCATTCACCACAAACCCTGCATCTTTGTAAACATTCATTGACGTAAAAACAACATAGAATAACACTAATACTAAAGGTATACAGTTACAGTGACTATCATTGACATGATCTTTTTGCTCGCTATTAGTGAAAGTATTTTTATTCGCATATGAGTCACAACACAATCGGTTGAAAACAATTTGAGATTCTGAAAATTTGGAATGTTTTTCTCGTTTTACACTTGAGATAATAATCACAGATTATGAAGTCTTGTATCAAATCATTATTAAGTACATTAGGTAAACTTGTGCGTCGGTGGCATAGCGGTTAGGACGCTCGCCGACCATGCACATGGTCCGGGTTTCGATTCCCGGCCGACGCACTCCTTTACTCAAGCCAGAAATAAAAGCTGGTAAAGAGATAAGGTTGGGCATGTGGCTAGCAACCCCATCCTGTAAAAATAAACACTGCTACAGAAACTTCAAGCTCCTAGGTTGAAGCCCTATGTTCCACTGGGAACGTGAAGGAATAAAAATTTAAAAAAAGTACACTTGTAATGTGTACTACTTGTAAATATATAGTACTGGGATTTCGTATAAAGTCTGCAGAGAAGCAGTGGTAATTGATATGTCAATGTAATAGCCATTGAATAAGACATTTGAAGAGGTGACAATGCTGAAGACAATCCGTATGGGCGACAGATAACGATGAACGAGTTGTGGTCAATACAGAATGGATGACATAAGCTGTAAATGGGGAAATTAAGGCAAGGTTTATGATTTTCTTTAAGTCTTCTGTATTGTATCCCTATAACAGCAGTCTTCTTTTTAAATCGTATTCGCAATTTTGGATTTACGTAGTTCGAAGGGGTGAAATTTCATCTCACTCTCCTTTGGAGATGGAAATTATTCAGATCACACTATATGATCTGCTTGGTACCATAAATGTTTATCAGGAAAGCTAGCCTGAACGCACAAAATTATATACTACTCAGTAATTGATGTGAGTAGTTGTATGCCACTCATATCAACCAGTAGTGCTTGCTAGCCAGATTTAGGTGAGACAGTCGCTTCGTTTACATTTACATTTATAAGAATGAAAATAGTGGAGTTTTCTGGGAATTATTTATTTAGCTTAAAAATCCCCATTGAGTCATATAAAAAGAGAAGACGTTCAGCGAAGAGACTCTTTTCGGTGAATTCATTCACATAGCTGTACAATGGCATTTATGTACAATTATTTTGTGTATGTGTATACATGAGGTTTGTAAAGTTTAGATAATTGATTAGGTAATACAAGAATGATCTAATATAGAAAGAAGGTTAATTAGATAGCAACTAAAGTAAGACTGAGTTAGTAAGTTAGGTGACGTTATATAATTGACTAAAGTGTTTCAACTTAGGTCAAGATAGCAACAGAGGCAATTACAGGTAGAGGCTAAGTGGGGTGGAGAATAATGCCATTTAAATTAAGACTAAAATTGAGAAAATAAATTGGATGACAGCATAAATGACTAAAAATTGAGCAAATAAGTTGGACGACGTAACATAAATGACTAGAAATTGACCGTTGGTCAAGTCAGTAACAGTGGTAATGAGGTGGAGAAATTCAGTCTCGTAGGGGTAGAGAACAGGAAAGTTGAAGATGTAAAATATTACAATTGAAAAGATAAAATAATACGAATGAAAAGATAGAGAGAAATAGAATTTACCTGTCGGGTATTAAGATAGATTACGTCCATTGCAAGTGTAGTGATTGTGAACTTCATGTTATTCCCAAAAAGTGGAGCCGTAACTCATTTGTCTAAGGACTGGATATTTGACTTGTGACCAGTCACGGGTTCGAACAACGCCCCACCCATCGATATTTGGGCAGTCAGGTAGTAGGTGTCACTAGCCCTTAAAAGGACGTGTGGCTCACTATCAACTAGAATATACTACAGGTGGTTGTTAAGTAACATTGCTGTCAATTTTTCATTTCTAAACACAGACATCAAATACTTGTGATCAATTAGCAAATTTTTATGTATATGTTGAAGAATTCTGACCAGAATTTATCTTGAAAGACTACACCTCTACTGACTACTTGAATGACGTAGCCTACGGCTAAAATTTAGTCCTAGAAGAAACGAAACAGTAGAATAACGATAAACGTCATATCACTTGTTAAATAATAAAAATTACCACATTATATGTAGAAAAACAAATCACTCATTCGTTTATGAATGTAACAATAATCAATCATTGTAGAAATCAACCAAACGTCAACTCATGTTACTACACTGAAAAAATTTGAATGGATTTTTTTGCTTCTGTGAAACATATTTTCTCAAAATGCTATTTACTTGTTAACTTGACTATCTACTTATGAAGATAACAAATTTTTAAACAAGAAGAGTTAATACCTACAAATAGTTAATACTTTGTTAAATTTCTCAAGTGTAAATCACTTAACTTGGATACCGAAGTGAAGCACACAGAGGCGATATGACAGCACAAAATCTTCTAATATCTCCTCACTAGATAAGATGGTAACAAGTTTTGTAGAATTAATATAAAAATTCATCCATGTATGAAATTATCTATGGTTAATTAAACGGTTGGTGCTTTCAACAAAGTTTAAGGTGATTGCCAGTTTTTGATTGTCTTACACTTTTTGTCCATGATATATACTTTTCTAGAGGGTGATCAGATTAATCCCTTTGTTAACATTCATGTCGAATTTGAAAACATGGACATAATAATTAGTAAACAAAGTAATATGGGACATGTTTATTTGATTCTTCAGAATGACTGGTTCAAAAATAGCCTTGGTTAATGATAGGATTTCACCTAGGGATCTGCGTAAAATGAGCTTTTAACGAATGGCCAATCTTACCCTACATATCCTCTGGATAGTTCAAGTACATGACCATGCTCTATAATAGATCATATCTTGTTTAATAATCCTATGATAAACACATTTATGACGTCTGAAGAAATAAAACATTACCACTTTTTGATGATAGTAGATGGTTGGAGGCAATCGGCAGGAAGCCTTGCTTGACCTAGGTTTCGTGCTAGTCGGCACTCGTCAGCAAGGCGTATCTGCAACCTTGAAGGAATTCATGTCCCTTCTGAGATTCAAACCCGCGCCACCCAGTGAGATCTGCAGTCAGAGATGTTACCACTGAGCTATTCGGGCTCGCGATTGACCTCCTGTAGGACTGTAGTGGGTAATTTGATTGGACACTAGTAACTAGTGTGATGTGTCTAGTCCTTTGTTTGGTGCAGACTGAATTCTATCGGTCAGGTTTTCAATGTGGCCACCATCACACTAGTCACCAGTGTCCAATCAAATTACCACTTGTTCTTAGGTTCCATTAATTTATGAAAATTTCGTCTTTATGGAACAATACTTTGCATTTTTTTGTAGAAAGAATGACTTAAGTAGACCGATAGATGTTATCAATACTGAGTGTTGTTTGTTTCAGATGTAACGTCAAGACTGATGTAACAGTCAATCCTATCAGCTAATATAACACAGAATAAGTGCGATTTTTGAAATGTTCAGTTAGTAGTAGAGATAGAAGTTGTTCATGGTTCTTCAAGCTTTGATGTTCGATTGTCAACGTCTCATCACAGCAATCTAAGCATTGTGGCAGTGTATGATTTTATATGAAATAAGGTTATTTGGAATTATTATTATTGTTTTCTTTAATTCCTAGAGGAACATAGGGCTTCAGACGTGCGTCCCCATTGCGCTCTGTTCTCTGCTAGAATCTTCACCTGGCTCCAAGTTTGCCCACACGTTTTCATCTCCTCTTCACATGACCTCCTCCAAGTCACCCTTGCACTGACGACCAACTCGCCGATTCCCTTTCGGATTTCACTCAAGGGCTTGTATAGTGATGTCACTTGATGGATTCCTCAGAGTATGGCCAATCCATCTCCATTTCTTCCTGCCTATTTGTTTCACAATCGGTTCCTGGTTGGTTCGCTCCCAGAGATCTCTGTTGCTCTGTCGCTGTTTTCTGGCCATCGGATCTTGAGTATTGAGCGAAGACAACTGTTAATGAAGGTCTGTAGTTTGTTTGACGTGCTCTTTATGACGCGCAGTGCAAGTCTCTGATCCGTATAGTAGCACTGACTTCACACTGGAGTTGAAAATCCGGATCTTATTTTTGATGCTGAGTGTTGTTGACCTCCACACAGACTTGAGAGTAGTGAAGCTTGCCTTGCTTTCCCGATTCTTGCTTTGATATCCTCGTCATTTCCGTCCGCCTGTAGTTGAGACGATGCTTCCCAGGTAGGGTAGGTAAAAGAGGTTGTTTCTTTCAGGTTCCTCCCATTTATGCTGATTGTTGTCAGTTGTTGTTGTTGCTGTTGGTGTTGCCCAGGAATCTTCATCACCTCTGATTTCTCTATGTTCACCTGAAGTCCTATCTTTGATGCTTCTTCTGCCAACTTGTTGCTTTTCGCTTGCATATCTTCCAGTTTGTGGGAAATCAGACATATATCATCGGCGAAGTCCAGATCCTCCAAGTTTTTGTGTGAGTCCATTTTATGCCTGTTTCCTCATTGCCCACTATTTGTCGCATTATCCAGTCTACTGCAATCAGGAAAGTCATTGGCGATAGTAGGCAGCCAGTTTGTCTTACTCCTGTCGTCACTTCGAAGGATTCCGTAAGTTTCCCGTTGTGGATTACTTGGCATTCAGCATTGTCGTATAGCTGTTGGATGAGATGTATAATTGTCGGTAGCGAAGTAGTTTCCAAATCACCTCTCGATCGACGCTGTCAAAGGCATTTTCAAAGTCGATGAAGTTGAGATAGAGAGGTGACTGCCACTCTAAGCTTTGCTCAATGATGATCCGTAATGTGGCGATCTGATCAATTCATGACTTGTTTCTCCTGAATCCAGCCTGTTCCGGTCGAAGTTTTTCATCCAGGGCATGTTTGATTCTCTCCAAGATGATGCGGCACATAAGTAATGAATCAGTATAATTAACAGGATAATATTTAGAACATCATTTACTACTTGTAATCATTTCAGGGTACTCTCAAAGCTTCCCAACTTGTTTTATGCACTTTTGTTCCTTCCTACCTTCTCCTCATTTAAATTTTCCATATCTCGAAGTTAGGCGTCGCATCATTCTTACTGCATATTTTAGGTATGTAAACAATGAGCTAAGATTGCGTGATTTGTCATTCCCAACTCTCATTTTTCAATCAAAAGTCTGCATCCAAAAATTAAAAAAATATGAATATGGGACTAAGGAACCAGAAAAATATCCTTTGAAAAATGTTGGGTCATGACGTGTGCATTGCCTATCAATTATTACTTCATTATGTCTTGATTAAACATGTTTCATAGCAGAAGTGCTTAGTCATGCTTTCAGTAGGCTCTATTCATTAAGACCTACTCAGTCTTTCATAGTGGTATTTGAAAATCACAATTCAGTGTGTCAGGGACTGAAGTAATATCTTTTGGGGATTATTATATCAAGATTAAAAACATAAACTTATTTTATTGTCTATCAACTTGATCCGATATTTGCCTAATCATGTCAACAGCCCGATTATCATGCTTAATAGCAGTGATATTTAAGTGATACTCTTAAGGCCCCTTAGTTTCGGTCAAAGTGACTTTAAGCTAATTTATAATTAACCTATTCAAACAGGAGAAAATACTTCTGAAAATGACATTCACAGGAATAGTATTCATTGGTTCTGTGTGGTTAGAATTTTATTTTCATGATAGTCATAGGTTAATGTGTAATTCTCACTTAGAAATTCAAGTATTGGTTTGTAGGGATTTTATTGATTGGTTACAGGATTTCATCATGAGCTGACATCAGTTACAGGACCATTGGAATTCATGCACTGGCCATTGGATCTGGTCCCAGTGGATTAATGGTCTACGAGCTCACTAGCCTTGTAACCAGAAGGTCCAGGGTTCGAACCCAGCGGTGAGTGTGTACTGATGAAGAGTCCTAAACTAGGACGACAGAAACAGCTGTCCAGTACTCGCGGTTGGTTTTCCAATGGTTCTCTAACCGATGTCAGCTCATGATGAAATTCTGTAACCAATCTCGCTTAGAAGTTAGCTTCTTTATTTATGTGAAGCTGTTACGTAAAGATAGATTTTGATCAAGTATCTTGTGCACTGATTACTTTGAATTTTGACGAATGTGATCTGAATATTATAAAGTAACTTTTTTACAAATGATTAGACTTTCCTTCCTTGAGAATCATAACACATTTCTTTATGTTGTTTTCGTTTAATTCGGTCATCTTATTCAAAATATGAGTTGACATACTTGAAAGTTTAATAAATTCAAAAAGTTTCATAATTTTTAATATGAAGTGCCATGTATTTTCCCTTGATAATTCAAATAGGAATGAAGATCATGACCAATTCAGTATAAGCTGAATTTTCCAACAAACAGTAATAGCTCTAATAAAGTATAATTATATTTTAATAGTTTACACACAATGATAAGTTTTTTTTTTGGTAATATTTCGAGCAAAATTACTGCCCGTGTTCACACCAGTGTTGGAATTGTTTGATTCACACATTTATGATTTGTACTCGTATATATAGTTCATTATTTTTGCTCATTCATATTTTTTTTTTTTGTATTTGAGTTGTATTCCAAGTTCATTCATGTTTTTGTATCCAGAATTATATTCCAAGTTGTTGATAGTTGTACTGAGTCACCCTTGTTACATGTATCCGGTGTGACTTTAATGAATATCGATTCTGTTATAAGTCTTTCTTTCCATTTGTTCATGTTAGTTTTTAGAATACACACATTGTCCAAATCGATATTGTGGTTTTTGTCCCATGCATGTGCAGCTATCGATGAATTTTTTTCAAGATTTTTGTAGGCTTGTGTTCCTGTTGGTTGACCTTTGGTTAGGCGTTTATGTTCATTCACTCTTATTTTGAGTGATCTGGAAGTTTGCCCCACATATTTAGTCGGACAGTCAGCACAAGATATTTTATAAATCAAGTTGTTTTTATCCATCATTTTTATGGGATCTTTCAGTTGATTTATTTTATTTTTGATTAGATTTGTCGGTTTAAAAGTTGTGTGAATGCCGATACTTTTGAGGTTTCTTTGAATTGCCTCTGATGTACCATTTTTATATGGTATTGTGACTGTTTTTTTGCATTCTTCCATCTTGTTATTCTCCGGTTTTACCCTCTTTTTTTTCTTTTTTATATTATCTTTTATAAATTGTTTTGGGTAGTTGTTTTCGAGTAGCATCTTGAATAGGACGTTTATTTCTTTACACTGGTCCTCTTGCGTTGTTGTAAGTCTGCGTATTCTATCTGCAAGACCTTGTATTAATCCTCGTTTCACCGTGAGTGGATGAGCTGAGTGATAATCGAGGAATCTTCCAGAGTGTGTGGTTTTTCTATATAGCTTTGTTTTAATGCTGCCATCTGTTATTCTTTGTATTTTGCAATCTAACATAGGCAGTTCCCCAATTTCATTCTCTACTTCCATAGTGAATTTTATTGAGTCGATATGGCTGTTTATGTGTGAGAAGAGTTTCTCAATATCGTTTTTTTTCACTATTACTAGTGTGTCGTCTACATATCTCCACCAACATTTTAGTGATGACCTGAATGGTTTAAGGGCATTCTCTTCCCAATAATCCATGAATATGTCAGCTATTATTGGTGAGATAGGCGATCCCATGGCTACTCCTTCATTTTGTTGGTATATTTTCCCTTCGAATGTGAAATATGTTGTTGTCAGACAAAATTCCACCCCTTTTATTATCTCTTCTATGGATAACTGTGTTCTATCTTTTAGGCCATTATCTTTTTTTAGTTTCTCTTTCAGTGCATTCATGGCCATTTGAATGGGTATTTTCGTATAGAGACTGTTTACATCAAAGCTGACTAGTATTTCATCTTCCTCTATTTTAGTGGTTTTTAGTCGCTCCACTAATTCAAATGAATCTATTATTCTAGCTTGTGAGTTGTCTCTTGTTGGTCTTAGTATTGTCGAGAGAAATCTTGATAGCATATACGTCGGTGTGTTTCTAAAATCTACAATCGGCCTTATTGGATATCCCTCTTTATGCAATTTTATCTTGCCATATATTCTAGGTATATTGCATGATTTTGGCATAATTTCAAACCATTTTGACTTACCAATTATTTCCTTCATTTGTCTGACTACCTTTGCTGTTTCTTTCATTGTTTTGTTTGTGATTGTTTCAGCTGACTTCGTCATTAGGGTATAGGGTCCAGACTGTAGATGTTCATTCATTTTTTCATTATATGTCGTTTTATTAAGTATTACCGTTGTGTTTCCTTTGTCTGCTTGAGTAATGACAATGGATTTGTCTGCTTTTATGTCTTGGAGTGCTTTTAGTTCCTCCTTCGTTACATTCAGTTTTTCTGCTTTTTGTTTTTTTAAGGTTAATGCACATTGTGCTCGTACCAGTTCTGCTTTTTGCTTGTCATGTCCTTCGAGTGCTGTTTCAATTACAGGTATAATATCTTCAGGTTTTAATCTTTTGTTGCTAATGTTGAAGTTCATTCCTTTCATCAGTACGCTTTCCTCTGCTTCTGTTAGCTTTCTGTCTGACAAGTTTACAATCCAATTGGCTTTAGTTACTTGTTTGTCATTCGGAGTTTTCGCTATCATGAGTTTATTAAATTTTTTTATTTGTTTCATCTTTGTTTTTTCATAGGTAGTTTCTTTTCGTTTTTGTGCAACTTCTAGTATGCTTTCATACTTTTCCTTTTCAATTGCTCCTTTCAGTTTTTCTTTTGCTTCGTCAATATCTTTCCTTATTGTGAATAGTTTTCGTATAATTCCACGTAAGTTTTCTTTGATGCATATTTTTGAGGCATGTGTGAGTGCTGCATTTGCTTTATCAGTAGATATCGGTGATTTTAGTCTCATATATACAGGAATAATTCCATTTTTTAGGCATCTGATGTTGAAAATTCGATGATTCATAAATCGAGATTCAGCTTGATATAAATGTGTGAGTTTGTTGGCCAGTCTTTTAATGGGAAGACCGTCAGTTGAATTAATATCAGTAAAAAGTTTGAGCATTGTGGATTAGATCAAATAAAGTATAATTATATTTTAATAGTTTACACACAATGATAAGTTTTGTTATTGGTAATATTTCGAGCAAAATTACTGCCCGTGTTCACACCAGTGTTGGAATTGTTTGATTCACACATTTATGATTTGTACTCGTATATATAGTTCATTATTTTTGCTCATTCATATTTTTTTTTTTGTATTTGAGTTGTATTCCAAGTTCATTCATGTTTTTGTATCCAGAATTATATTCCAAGTTGTTGATAGTTGTACTGAGTCACCCTTGTTACATGTATCCGGTGTGACTTTAATGAATATCGATTCTGTTATAAGTCTTTCTTTCCATTTGTTCATGTTAGTTTTTAGAATACACACATTGTCCCAATCGATATTGTGGTTTTTGTCCCATGCATGTGCAGCTATCGATGAATTTTTTTCAAGATTTTTGTAGGCTTGTGTTCCTGTTGGTTGACCTTTGGTTAGGCGTTTATGTTCATTCACTCTTATTTTGAGTGATCTGGACGTTTGCCCCACATATTTAGTCGGACAGTCAGCACAAGATATTTTATAAATCAAGTTGTTTTTATCCATCATTTTTATGGGATCTTTCAGTTGATTTATTTTATTTTTGATTAGATTTGTCGGTTTAAAAGTTGTGTGAATGCCGATACTTTTGAGGTTTCTTTGAATTGCCTCTGATGTACCATTTTTATATGGTATTGTGACTGTTTTTTTGCATTCTTCCATCTTGTTATTCTCCGGTTTTACCCTCTTTTTTTTCTTTTTTATATTATCTTTTATAAATTGTTTTGGGTAGTTGTTTTCGAGTAGCATCTTGAATAGGACGTTTATTTCTTTACACTGGTCCTCTTGCGTTGTTGTAAGTCTACGTATTCTATCTGCAAGACCTTGTATTAATCCTCGTTTCACCGTGAGTGGATGAGCTGAGTGATAATCGAGGAATCTTCCAGAGTGTGTGGTTTTTCTATATAGCGTTGTTTTAATGCTGCCATCTGTTATTCTTTGTATTTTGCAATCTAACATAGGCAGTTCCCCAATTTCATTCTCTACTTCCATAGTGAATTTTATTGAGTCGATATGGCTGTTTATGTGTGAGAAGAGTTTCTCAATATCGTTTTTTTTCACTATTACTAGTGTGTCGTCTACATATCTCCACCAACATTTTAGTGATGACCTGAATGGTTTAAGGGCATTCTCTTCCCAATAATCCATGAATATGTCAGCTATTATTGGTGAGATAGGCGATCCCATGGCTACTCCTTCATTTTGTTGGTATATTTTCCCTTCGAATGTGAAATATGTTGTTGTCAGACAAAATTCCACCCCTTTTATTATCTCTTCTATGGATAACTGTGTTCTATCTTTTAGGCCATTATCTTCTTTTAGTTTCTCTTTCAGTGCATTCATGGCCATTTGAATGGGTATTTTCGTATAGAGACTGTTTACATCAAAGCTGACTAGTATTTCATCTTCCTCTATTTTAGTGGTTTTTAGTCGCTCCACTAATTCAAATGAATCTATTATTCTAGCTTGTGAGTTGTCTCTTGTTGGTCTTAGTATTGTCGAGAGAAATCTTGATAGCATATACGTCGGTGTGTTTCTAAAATCTACAATCGGCCTTATTGGATATCCCTCTTTATGCAATTTTATCTTGCCATATATTCTAGGTATATTGCATGATTTTGGCATAATTTCAAACCATTTTGACTTACCAATTATTTCCTTCATTTGTCTGACTACCTTTGCTGTTTCTTTCATTGTTTTGTTTGTGATTGTTTCAGCTGACTTCGTCATTAGGGTATAGGGTCCAGACTGTAGATGTTCATTCATTTTTTCATTATATGTCGTTTTATTAAGTATTACCGTTGTGTTTCCTTTGTCTGCTTGAGTAATGACAATGGATTTGTCTGCTTTTATGTCTTGGAGTGCTTTTAGTTCCTCCTTCGTTACATTCAGTTTTTCTGCTTTTTGTTTTTTTAAGGTTAATGCACATTGTGCTCGTACCAGTTCTGCTTTTTGCTTGTCATGTCCTTCGAGTGCTGTTTCAATTACAGGTATAATATCTTCAGGTTTTAATCTTTTGTTGCTAATGTTGAAGTTCATTCCTTTCATCAGTACGCTTTCCTCTGCTTCTGTTAGCTTTCTGTCTGACAAGTTTACAATCCAATTGGCTTTAGTTACTTGTTTGTCATTCGGAGTTTTCGCTATCATGAGTTTATTAAATTTTTTTATTTGTTTCATCTTTGTTTTTTCATAGGTAGTTTCTTTTCGTTTTTGTGCAACTTCTAGTATGCTTTCATACTTTTCCTTTTCAATTGCTCCTTTCAGTTTTTCTTTTGCTTCATCAATATCTTTCCTTATTGTGAATAGTTTTCGTATAATTCCACGTAAGTTTTCTTTGATGCATATTTTTGAGGCATGTGTGAGTGCTGCATTTGCTTTATCAGTAGATATCGGTGATTTTAGTCTCATATATACAGGAATAATTCCATTTTTTAGGCATCTGATGTTGAAAATTCGATGATTCATAAATCGAGATTCAGCTTGATATAAATGTGTGAGTTTGTTGGCCAGTCTTTTAATGGGAAGACCGTCAGTTGAATTAATATCAGTAAAAAGTTTGAGCATTGTGGATTAGATCAAATAAAGTATAATTATATTTTAATAGTTTACACACAATGATAAGTTTTTTTATTGGTAATATTTCGAGCAAAATTACTGCCCGTGTTCACACCAGTGTTGGAATTGTTTGATTCACACATTTATGATTTGTACTCGTATATATAGTTCATTATTTTTGCTCATTCATATTTTTTTTTTTTGTATTTGAGTTGTATTCCAAGTTCATTCATGTTTTTGTATCCAGAATTATATTCCAAGTTGTTGATAGTTGTACTGAGTCACCCTTGTTACATGTATCCGGTGTGACTTTAATGAATATCGATTCTGTTATAAGTAATAGCTCTGTTCTGTCCCAGTAGCCTTTGAAGTTGTGATCTTTAACTCCCAAAGTAATTTATACTAAAACTCTATTTGAAAAATTTAACTTGGATAGATTATGTATATATACATATATATATATATTTCGGGTTTAACTACCCAAGCTTCGTCGACTGTCATGTTGTCCATAAGTGACATTTTTGTTCCTTCCTCTCCTACTATTTATACTGTCTTGTAAAACATACAGTCAGATGTTGATTTCAGCTACAAGTTTTGCTGTTTTTTTCGTTATTCTCTGAATTTTAGATTTTCCAGTTTACAAAGGCTTCTCTCCTGTCATGTCAGCTTTCAATTTTGTTTCTATTCTTGTGTATATATTTTCTGAGGTCTTCAGCATCTGATGAATGCCAGTGATATGAATAAATACGCTTTTATACCGCGAATCTGATCTGTTTTACTTTGTGGAAAGGTTTAATCGATTCTATTCAATACAATTATTAATGAGAAGTTACATTTAGAAATTTGATTACATATACTTGCATACAACTTGTAATATTGTATAATTATCTCTGAACTTCAGTCGTTGCATTTATTGGGTTAGCTTTTCATATTAACGCTTCTTCAAAAATTATCAACATTTTATTCAACCCATGCAGTTGGATTCCCCTCGAATATGCCTTATTTGAACATACGATTGTACAATATTTCATGAATAAGTCATTATAAAGTTTTAGATTCATTAATTGCCTACCATTAGTAGTTTTCTTAAAGAACATGTTATCTTCATCAAAATAGACAGATAAAGCAAGAGCAGGAGTAAAAATCCCGGTGTTCAGCAATCTACTATTTTTTTAGAAAACAGTCACATCTTCTATGGATAAATGTACTATTTACTGGAAAAGTTACCCATGAAATGCTTGAAGAAACCTTACCTTGGCAAACTGAAAATGGTTGGAGGATTCCATCATGAGCTGACATCAGTTAGAGAACCATTGGATAACCAACCTGCGAGTACTGGACAGCTATTTCGTCAGCCTGGTTTGTGACTCTTCATCAGTACGCACCCATCACCAGGGTTCGAACCCAGGGCCCTCTGGTTAAAATGCGTGCTCTTAGACCATTAAGTCACCGGCACCTAATTCAGAGGCCCATGAATTCCAACTTCTGACAATTCGCGACATAACGTGACCACTTCGCAATATTTTCTTCGAATAACTACTGCCTCACGTTCGGACCCCGGTGCATGCCGAAGAGTCCCAAACTAGGACGAAACAGCTGTCCAGTACTCCCTGGTTTTCTGATGGTGGAATCAATACCTGAAAACTGATAATGCTTTGAAGAAGTGACAAATGACGTTAAACCATCATTCTTGTCGCTGTCTGTAATGTTAAGGTAACTTAGTATGCCATCAATAACTTGCTCATTGCCTCTACTTCCGAATGAATTTAATAGATGTGTTCCTGCCTACCTAAGCAAATATTCGCATGTCACTTAAATGCATGATATCTGGACAGAAATAAGGGTGATTTGAGTAAAACTGAAATCTTGTCAGTATTTGGATATATATAATATATAATAAATATAATTTATTATTGTTCCTTTGGGTTCCTAGTGGAACATAGGGCTTCAACTACACGTCTCCACTTGCTTCTGTCTTCTGCTGTACTTTTCACTTGCATCCATGTTAGTCCATACTGTTTCAACTCCTCTTCACACGATCTCCTCCATGTCACTCTTGGCCGTCCCACTCGCCGCTTCCTTTCGGGTTCCACTCGATGGCCTGACGTGCGATGTCACCCAGCGGCCTCCTCAGCGAGTGTCCAATCCATCTCCACTTTCTCCTGCATATTTGTTGGGCGATTGGTTCTTGTTTTGTTTCTTCCCATAGTTTCTTGTTGGCTTATTCTTTCCGGCCATCTGGTCTTGAGTATAGAACGAAGACAGCTGTTGATAAAGGTCTGCAACAAGCTGTTGGAAATATTCTTTGTGACCCGCCAAGTTTCTGATCCGTATAGAAGAAGTGACTTGACGTTTGTATTGAAAATCCGAATTTTTGTTGTTGTTGATGCTGAGTGACGAAGATTTCCAGATTGGTTTCAGGTTGATGAATGTGTTTCTCGCCTTCCCGATTCTCGATTTGACATCCTCGTCCGTTCCTCCTGTAGTTGAGACAATGCTCCCTAGATAAGTGAAAGAAGTAACCTCTTTCAAATCCGTCCCTTTGATGGTGATTGGCGCTGGATGTTGCTGCTGCTGTTGTTGTTGTTGGTTGGTTATTTTCATAACCTCCGTCTTGTCTATGTTCACCTGCAGTCCTGTCTTTGCTGCTTCTTCGACCAGTTTGTCGGTTTTCGCTTGTAAGTCTTCGATTTTGTGTGACATCAAACATAAATCATCCACGCGCGAAATCCAGGTCTTCTAGGTTCTTCACGTCGGTCCAGGATATCCCTGTCTTCTCGTTATATATATATATGCCATTGTTTTGAATTCTGTGACAATTTAGGTTCTCACATATCACCTGTAAACATAATCATAAAATGATATAGACGCAAGAGCAAACAAATATACACTCACACGTAAATTTTAGTAATGATTTGAAATGATTATTTAAAATACTTATGTTCTATTTGCTGAATATTCATTATGATGGGAAATAATTATATATGAAGTTTGTATACACCCAACTTTTGAAATTATATTCTCAATAATCCCGAGTGTGAATATACGTTATAGGGTGTTATATCTTACGCGCTTAAGGGCTTTCTCAGCTTTGATTGGCTAGTACAGTGGCGGAGAGTTTGACTTAAATTTGTCCTCGGTAGGTCATGCTGTGTGCAGGTTTTCGTGGTTGCGGCATGCGTTGTTTGCAAGCATGTTTGATGAATATAAATGTAAAATATTGGTATTCTAACGTTTTATTTTACTTATTTTGTGCATGTACCAGGCTTGGTTTATCATACATTCTGTTTGTTGGCCTATCGGTTGCTGGCGATGTCAAGGAATCCGTGAGTTCGAGGGCTTTTCTCGATTTTAGGTTATACATGTAGCATTTTATTGATGGATATTGCGACACAGATGGATGCTAATTGACAACGCCTTTTTAGTTTATTGCAGGTAGGCAATGCGGGTGAAAGTACTGCTGACGTCAGTGGAATTTTCGATGAAATTATGCTGGGAAGGCGTTTCTTTAGTTGGGAGGAATTTGAGAATTCCTTAGGAGAATTTCAACAAGTGAGGAAGTCATTTAATGCTAACAATGTAGTTGTCCTGCACTCACTATGTGCATATTCAAAGCAAAACAACAGGGGAAGACAGATATAAGTACGCTTACGTTTATTTTAAATGCACTTTTGGCGTGAACCGTGGAAAAGCTGGCCTGAAATTGCGAAACAAGTCGTAAGAGGAATTGTATTATGATAATATGTATGTTTAAGGTCTAAATGTTGCAACTGTCTGTCTGCATTTCGCGTAATTTTGCGTTATAGTGAATACGTGATAACATCCCACAAAATGGTCCACAACCATCCATGCACCAGGGTGTATATGCAGAATGATCCATGGTCTAGACGACTGTCAGCGGAAGAGAAAGAAAATATAGAACCACTTCTTCACCAATCACACTCATCAGATGAAATAATTATGCATGTTAAGGAAACATTCCACAAGGACATAACTCTTAATGACGTTAGAAATCTGAAAGCTTCAGTTAATAAAGGTAACGTTAATGTAAATGTAAACTACTTCAGGTATATCGAGCCGTTATGACATTTTTGAATTCCTAAAGTCCCGTGGGAAGTTATTGGAGTATTATGCAGATGAACCGATAAGGAATTCACTGATGAGAGTCTGTTTTTCTACTTATGAGCAAATAGATTTGTATAAACGTTTTCCGGAGGTTGTTGGCATCGATTCTACATATAACACAAATAAAGGGAAGTAAGTTTATTCATTAATTAATCAACATGCAGGTATTCTTTGTTTCAATTGGTTGTAACGGATAATTTTGGTCGTGGGAGACCGGTTCTATTTGCTTGGACGCGAAAGGAATTCAAGCGTGATGTTGTTTGGATTTTGGACTCGTTTCGTAGCATAATGGAAGACACCTCTAAAACAGAATCATTCATTATGGATTGTGCGCAAGCCGAAATAGGAGCAGTGAAGTTAACACACAGAGAAGCGCACATTGTTCTTTGTTCTTTTCATGTTTGTCGTGCATTTTGTCGTAAAGTAAATTATTTAAAAGCATAATTAAAATTTCAATTTTAGACGCGGAATCCCATTGTTAAGAACTACTTATGTCGCTTAATTCAGTGTAAAAGGAGATCTGAGTAATGCCTTTAATATTTTCATTTTTCCAGATTTAACTTCTATTTCAGAGTTATAAGCCGATTGGATGTTGGTGTCAGTCAGTATTTACAACGTCGTTGGATGAGTCGACGACACTTGTGGGCAGCAGCTTTCAGGGAACATGTACTGACTTTGGGTAATGATACCAACAATCGTGTAGAAAGTTCTCACAAGCAGATGAAGCGGTACTTGCTTAGATCAGATAGTCTGCATCAAAGCATGCTGAAGGTTCACAAATGGTTTCAACTTAGTAATTCTAGAATAGAGCAGGAGTCCATGATTGCTCAGTCGCGTTCCCTCAAGTATTCATGTTCCGAACGCATAATACCAATTTTACGCCACCTGACGCCATACACTGCGAAGAAAGTGATCGCTGATTATGCGAAGCGACGATGGACTTCTTTTCAGTTAGAAGGTTTTGATTATATCTTCTTGGATGACAATGGGAGACCAGTAGAGGTGGATCTGCGCGCATGCACATGTACTTGTATGACGTTCCAGACTTGTCGGTATCCCTGTCGACACTTGCTGATGGTGCATTTAAAGAAGGCGTGTTTCACAGGTAAAATACCCTTTTTTGAAACTTGTATATTCATTTACACGTAAGATATACTAGGTTGCCACCTGAAGTATTCCCTATTTTATGTCTCCATAGTTAATGCATATTAACCTACTCCTAAGTGACTGAAATTCGTAGATACTAAAATGTATATATATTTCATAAGGGTTTGTCTTAATTGAAAACAGGACCTAAGCACTGTCATTATTTATCCTTTAATATTGCGTGCATAATTCTATTTCCGTTTACCGTTACACCTTTTGTAGTTAATCATGTGCTGCAGAACTGTAAACGATGGACATGGTCTCGCCAATCGTACGCAATTCCAAGCACGTCAGCAATTGTGCCGCTAAATCAATGTGACTTATACGTAACCAATAGGAGGCTTATTAATGCGGGCCTGACGAGAATTTGCGACAAATATGGACGGAGGTTTGCCGCAGAGTTCGCTGGACAAGTAGTCGCTCAAATCAACAATGTTCTTGATGTGTAAATTAAATACTTTCGTATTACAATAATAATAAACTTTTCGTATTAAGATTGTTGCCTTTCTGTTAGTGTGTTCGCGTTGGGAGTACGGCATGCTAGACCGGTGCTCCCTAGGATATGAATTCCTTACTATACGTAAGTGCTAATCTGTAGGAACACTTTCCACCGATATAAGTCGTGAATTATAAGTACTTCAGTCACGTCGAAAAAAATTTGAGATTACGTCTCCTAGTCATAGATAAATCTGTAGGGACTAATTACAAAAATACCTAACTTCAATGTTTGACAAATAAGAATAGAACTTAGGGCCCTGCAGTTGACTTCGATTTCGTATGAAGTTAAGTGTAATCAAAAGCACTGTATTACTACTATTTCACTTAAAGCAAGATGTCAATCACTATGACTACGGGTGTTAACATACAGTGTAAACTGAAGTCTACACGAGAGGAATAATTTAATAGGTTGAGCTGTAGCAATGTTAGTGCGATTTCGCCGACACTGAATTATGCCTACAATTAGTTTCTCAGGCCTACATGTCGTCATAATGACAAATTTAGTTTCACTGAGATATAATAAGAAAAGTATGGTAAGCAGGATGTTAAATATATTTCATGAAAAATATTAAGCGAATTTCTTCACACAATTGTTTTTCGTAATTACTGCGGGGATGCGTAATTGCTGTGACCTGGTTGACTGACTTGACCGAACATCTACAAGTAAGTGAATAAAGTATAATTTTTAAATCGTTGAAGTCAGAAATAAGTAATGTAAAAGTGAAACGCTTTATATTCTCCTACCTTTGCTGAAAAAAGGTTCATTCTCCTTTCTCATTCTTTGGTCATGACAGCATTCTTCTGCGGTTTTCACTGTGACATACATTGTTCTTCTTCTAAAGTATAGCACCAAGCAAATAATACCTTAATATACTGTATAAATGGGTGTTTACAAGGAATGCATGACATCTCTACAGGTACAATAAGTTAGGCTATAAATTACAATCGTGAAGTATCGTAAATTAAAACTTTTTCAAAAGCTTACATTGTTCATTTATTGCACAAGCAATTACAACAGATTAAAATAAGAGTTAAACTCCGGACCCTTTACAATGAACACTGCATATATATCGGTAAGTGCTATTCCCTCACACAATTAAAAGGTATTCCAGGAGGAGAACAGCATCCTGAGAAACTGCAGTACTGTTTTCTAGCTATTCCGAAAATATTCCTTTGATGCTGTTTCTTAGCAACAGTTTGCAGTATTCATAGTGACTTTAGAGAAAACTTTATCATATCTTCACTTTCCCTTCAAGTACAATAGCATGCAGTAACTACATACACACAAGCATTGTAACTTAAACATCACAAAATCCCTACAGATAACTTGTTTCATAGTAAATGCTTTTGAAACATCAGCCATAAGTACACCTTCCATGTCATTCATAGTCACAAGTAATTCATTAAGCATCTCAGAATATGTTAGTGATGTGAACATGAAAAATTCGTAAGACTGATATAACTGAAGTAACACGTTTAGTAGTTGTAGGACATACCTGCGAGCTACTATTCTACAGAAAGGTGATTCGAATTTGAAGCAGTCTGGCATTGTAGAAGCACCATGTATACTATTCTTCTGGCACAAATGCACAATGATATCGAGATAATCTGATGCAATGTAATGCACTCAGCAATTACGGTCTCCCGAATTTCTATGTGACAATGTAAATTAAACTAGTATCACATCTTCAACTGAGCCATTTAAAATAGGAACTTCAGAGAAATGGATAAAATCACCAGGAAATTCAGCAAATTGCCTCATTCATCGCATACTCCCTTCGATGTGTTATGGAATATTTCAATCATCACGGATGATGATAAAAAAGTGTTTGGTATCCTCAAAACGTATATTTCACTTGTGTCTGTGGGCTACTTCTCCTTCAAATGTCTCGTTATCATAGAATAACTGCTATGAAAACAACCATTGTATACACCTAATTTTAAACCTATATTTCCTCAAAAACCTAGCAATTAATAGACCATTAAGGCTCTAAAACGCGAAGAATAGTCTTTTTTTGCTAAATTTCTTATATACGATGAGGTATTGAAGTAATACATACTCTGCGATATCATGACAGGTTCTTCCATTAATACGAACAAAATACTGGAAAATGTTGCTTTTTCGGTTAAATAAGCCTGAAACCAGTTATATATTATCTACTTTCAAAAAAGTAAACGCTTATAACGCCTCTATACGCGTGAACACGATAACCCATACATTCCGCGATAATATATCACTATAACGTTTATTGCCACTCATAATCCCATTTTCAAGATAATACATGTGGTAAGATATTTTTTGTTTGTTGCATCATCATGTAATAAGTTCTCATCTAGCTTAGCGCTTCGCTCAAAAACGTGTATAGGATCCTCCTGTGAGTGATGGAATGAAGAACACTCTTCAGTTTTTTGATTTAAAAACAACCATTTTTATGACAGGTGCATTTTTACACCTTACGGGAATGTATGCGAAAATTCTGTCAGAATTCCGCCTATTACTCTAGACATCATAAATTCTTCACAGTTTATTTTGTCTATGTAATACAATAGAAATTATAGAAAACAGACAGTGAACAGTTTGTCTACTATTCAGTTCGACAAATTATTTAATCATCCATATAGATGAGTTAGGCTGTGTATTATTTATTTTTTCTAATATATATTATATTTGAAGCGTAAGTATAAGGTTGTGAAAATAAGGGATTATAAAGTCGGCAATTGAAAAGATGTTCTTTTAGAAAGTAGAATTTCCTTCATTTAACTGAAAGATAAGGAAGAATAATGTTGTGTAACAACTCACCGGCTTTGCCTAGGGAACTGTTGCCTCTGTTCTTCAGAGTAAATTCACAATCATATTTTTTTAATGAAAATTATTTCTCACGTTTGCCCACGGACTGATATCAGTGAGAGAACCATTGAAAACCAGCGGTGGAGTACTGGACATCTGTCTCATCCTAGTTTGGGACTCATGGGCATTGCTCACCCATCCTAGGGGTCCGAATCCAGGACCTTCCAGTTACAAGGCTCATAAATTCCAATTTCTACCAATTCTTGATTTTACCACGACCACCAGACAATGTCATTGGTGAGCATTCTTCCTCACTTCCGACAGGATGGATCCCACTGGTGACAGCTTCCCACTAGAATTCCAGGAAACTCCGTCCTGTAGCTATTCACTAGCGAGGATCAGATTAATTTTCAAGAGTTGGTTTATAGGAATTTGATTTGTTTTTCAAGTTTGACCACCGTGGGCACGTACTGCCAATGAGTCCCAAACTACAACGAAACAGCTGTCCAGCACTCCCTGGTTTCTGTGGTCCTCTAACTAATACCAGTCTATGGACAAACTTGAAAAACTAACAAACCAAACAATCCAAATCTTGAAAATCTAAAATTATTATAAAAGTTCTACTACAAGTATCTCTAATTAAGTTAGCCACTTCTATTTTGTGTGGCTTGGATACTTGTAAGAAATTCCAAGTGACTGACGTCAAATTAAGATATAATAAGCACAAGAGTTACAGGAGGCACAATCGACTACCGATAGGTAACTAGTGTAAATAATGACTGGCCGGAAACATTTGAAAAAAATCTGACTGACTAACACTAAGTTTTCAAAGTAGAGCTTTCCGTGAAAGTGAAGCAGATGGAGTTGCCACGCTCTATACATCACACAAAAGTGGAGAAAAAAATCAAAGGGACTATAATAAACGCGAATGTACAGCAGAATGAATAATTACATGGACAATCACATAAATTTAATTGAAGTAGAAATGCCATACCACCAATATTCTCAAGCCGTTTGTCCTTTAAGTCTCCTTGACCACTGCCAGGTAATGAACATCCCTCCACATGCCTCAAGCTAGAAGTGAAAGAGTTCTCGGATTGGTGTCAAGTTTGGATTTAACCACACACAACTCTTTTCCAATTCAATCCCATGTCAGCTAACATTGCTTGGCAAGGAAAGCAGTCTTTTGGTATGAATAAGACGTGTCCAAGCGGTTTCAATATATGCAATTTCATAACCTCATCGATCGACTTTCCCTTCTCACTATGTATACCATGTATACACACCTCTTTCAGCTGAGTTCATCACTATAATTTTTCAACTCTCAGTCCTGAACTACACTGATTGTAATCTCGCGGAATTTTTCCTTTCTCTAAAGGTTACTATCATACCTTCTGCATGAACCTTCCTTAGATAATTTGATAGTTGCAGTAATAATAACATTCTTCAATCATTGAAAAATACATTCTATCATCTAAACAATCTATGTTATATAAAAGAAAAATACCTTTTTGTTCTAAATACAAAAATTGGAAGTCATACTGAACGAAGGATATTGTTTTTACTAATATCCAATCAAACTTCACAGTTGTAAACTCAGATTTATCATCACAATATTGACAACCAGCTATATGATAAATACAGTCTGAATGAAACATGATTAATGGATTGTACCTAGATTAATTCAGGCTTTTCAATGATGAAAAAGTCATCATTTAATCATGCATAATTTGACTAAAATTATTGACAGATTTTTAACCGAATTATGGTTAAATAAAGACAGTGAAATGTGAAGCAGGAATAATAATAATATACTTCAAGGTTATAGTGCTCTTTTTGTCCTTGATAAATACAGAAAATGAAAAACATTGAGTGCTTTTTCTTCTTCCTTGCTTTCTGAATGGACCATAGGGCTTCACACTTCCAAGTTTCAGTAGCGACCGTGTTTTGTTTTCACAGGATCGGAGTTATTAACCTTCCGCTTTACCTTCCCTTTACTCCAGTCTTACAACCGGCTAGTATGCCAGTGCCTCAGCTATCAGTCGAATCTGAGTCTCCCAAGTGGATTTCGAACATTTGCCATTGGACTACTGACACTCTAAACATTGAGTAAAGGACTGGAAACACGAGATACATGTTCAAAGGATAAGGTTGCTTAAAGCTAGTTCAACAAATTGGTTTGAATATACTTTTTTTTACTAAAGCTCGATTCCACACAGTATTTTGGTACAACTATGGAATTTTCAGCTTGTAATATCGGTAGCCAAACATTTGCAGGCCGATCATTGATATCAGGTGTGCGTCAGCCGAGGATCGAACCCCGGACCACGTGCCGCTGTGCCACCGACGCACAAAACAGTAGCTTTTTAAAAGTTGCTGATAGTAAACTATTTAGAGTCTGTTGGCATAAGAAATAAGATATCAAAGCGAGAATTTTGTTTAAAAGGAAACTTTTAGGCTATGAAGATAGGTAGGTAGTTTATGAAACGCGCAGTGTCAAGCTGTCATCCTTTTGATGATAATATTGCTTAATCTTCAGTTGTGAAAGAAAATAAAGATGAAACACAAGGAACATTTTCAGGAATCCAAGTTATCATAGCGAATGCCACATCAACATCCATTTGATGCAACCTTACTAGCATGAAGATGTTTGTACACTTAACTGTAACGTCTCACAGTCAAGAAGTGATATGTTTAATTGTAATCTGACCCATGGAAGCAGCTAAACTGATAGGTGCATGACGGAAACAAACATCAGAAAACTACTAAAGGGAGCATTGAAATTCTGAATATACTTTTTCATTCATTACTATGATAGAATATTATGATACGATTTCCTTAAACTGAGATACTGCATCATCCATTTATCCTTTATACTCTATTTGCAATACCACTGTCTTGTTATATCTAAAGCAGATTTAAGCTTACTTTGTTCAAATTTATAAAGGGAAATAATTGTATAAAGTGGATTAACCATAAGGTCAATAATTATTATTTTTTCTACTAGTTTGACCACGGATTGATATCAGTTAGAGAACCATTGAAAACCAGTGCTGGAGGACTAGGCAGCTGTTTCATCCTAGTTTGGGAATCATCGGCATCCGCCACCACTGTTTGAACTAAGGACATTACGGTTACAAGGCAAACTTGTATACCATTCAGCCACTGGGACCCCGTTGAATGGCAAGCCCATGAATTCTAACTTCTACCAATTCGTGATTTGGCGCGACCACCAACCAATCTCGTCGGTGGACGGAGTTTCTTGGAGCTCTAGTGAGAAGTCGTCATCATTGATGTCCAACCAGTCAAGTGTAAGGATGGACTTCCCACTAGTGACATGGGTTGGTGGTCGCACCAAATCGCGAATTGGTAGAAGTTAGAATTCATGGGCTGGCCATTCAGTCGGGTCCCAATGGCTGAATGGTATACGAGCTCGCCTTATAACCAGAAGGTCCTGGGTTCGAATCTCGGTGGGTGCGTACCGCCGAAGAGTCCCAAACTAGGACGAAACACCTGTCCAGTACTCCCAGGTTTCCCAATGGTTCTCTAACTGATATCAGCTCATGATGAAAAACCTGTAACCAAATCAGAATTTATTATAGTAGAACCTGACACTGAATCTTGATGTTTTCTATTTGATGATGACCAGGAAGAGATTTCCAGTAGTCCGTCTCTTCTTACTTTGCTTTTATCAGTTATATGTATCCACGAGTAAAAACAATTCAATCAACTTCTGAAAAGAATATCTCTGAATCCTACTAACTTAGAAAAACAAAAAAAAAACAAAATCGAATTCCTAAACCAATTTTAATCATCATAAAGTACTGGATATAACACTTTCTGGAAAATGCAATAAAAAAGAATGAATCAGCTTCATTTGACACTTATCACATGCACCGAAACTGATACATCATCTCAAAATATGACACTAATAGTATATTACCCACTGATCACATGCAAATGAGAATAATACATGATTCATACCCAACTTTTATCCTTAGTAATCCATTTGCGGTTACGGAAGTTAACACTGATACTTGAAATGTAAGTACTTAGATAAAGTGTAGTGAGGTAGCTTGTATTTCCTAAAGAATGAATAAGAAATTCATGTTATTTCTACTGATGTTTCGCTATTCAGTACTTCATCAAAGTAACAATAAATGGGAATTTGAGAAAATCTCAGCTGATTTATAATAACTCCTTAAGAATTCTTCTATATGGTGTAATTCTGCATTGTCAAATGAATGAATTAGTGCCTGACGGGATCCAGCAAGTTGAATGTAAGGACAAATACCTGATGATAACATAGGCTAGTGACTACACTATAGACCACACATTGTTAGCGATTCGAATTCATTAGCCATTGGATTACATCCCGCTGACTGAATGGTCAACCTGCTGGACTTATAGCCTGAAGGTCCCTCGTGGGATCATGGGTACGTCTTGTTGAACAGGCCCAAAATAGGAGGAAACAGCTGTCTAGTAGTGTTTGGTTTTGAATGGTTCTCTAAATTAAATCATTCTATGGTCAAACCTGAAATCAACTGAATCCCTGCAAGTCAACATTTAGGAATTAGTGAAGATAACTTTGAAATTTCAATAGCGATGAGGTTTTCTTAGAACCAATAATAGACGTCAGTAGGGCATATTTGTTATCCTTACAAATTCGTTGACCTGACAACGCAGATTTACCCCAAATAAAAGAACCGCTGCACGAACCTGGTTCAGATATCAATAAATAAATGAGTACTTTCTACCACGATAATTTCTTCTTAGTCTTAATTGAAAAAATTCTTACAAAGTAAATAAAAACGTCTTATATCCATTTGGTGAATGGTGACTAGCAGCGGAATTCAGGATGTTCATCCCGTCCTATTTGGAATTCATCGTCTGGATATACCTGCATTCCTCAGTGAGTGATGGTGCTCCCACCGAGAGTGGAACCAGCACCCACCGTTTCAAACGACGAAGTAAACCGACCAACAAGGAAAACAAAAGTGAATTAAAAACAGTAACTGGTAACATTTTCAGAACACTTGATGACTATCTTGGTCCAAGTGGTCTAGTGAATAACGCTTTGGCGTTTAAAACGATGCCTACTGGGTCTGACTCTCAGTGGGAACACCATCTCTCATTGAAGAACGCAGATATATGCAGATAATGAGTCCCAAATAGGACGAAACGTGCCTACTGGATTCCACTGGTAGTCACCATTGACCAAGTTACACCAAGTTATTGAATTTTTCATGTTCTCTGAGCTGGTTGTTTTAACTTCAGTGAAAGTGGGCGCCCCCTTCCAATCAGAATCCAAGAAAAAGACATGATATTTATTCTTTTGTATCAGTGCATGTGGATAATTATGCACACCAATCTGATTGGGATAATGCAGAAATTTTAAACAGAGTAAACATTAAAAATGCCAGGGAATTTCTAGAAGCCTGGTACTCGAGTGAATTAGCAATTAGCAATTATAGACCAAATTTACCAGCTAATAAAAAGTAAATCACATGACAAGAAAGTTCAAATTCCAAATCATTAAAAATGATCAATAGAATCATAAATAAACAATTGGTCACGACAGTGGCCGCCAGGAGATACAATTACATCATTCATGGAGAATTTAAATGGGTTCATTTTATACTAAAACCTGTTCTGAAGATGTTGTCTAGAAGGTGGGCAACGAAAGCTTCGTAAGTAAATCAACCAGCTCAGAGAACGCAACCGATTCCAAATCATCCACCTGAGCTAAAATTCGTCCTTATTATTTCGACTGTTTCATCAAAATAATTACAAGCCCGATAGTGCGTATTCATATTCATTTAAATTCTCACTCTCCAAATCGTCGATACAGGTCACAATGCTTTTAACTCTACTTAGCAGATGTAGCGCTACTGAAACCTTGGTTTGATTATGTTGCACAAGGACATTCTTTATCCATGAAACTCCACGTTTAGTTTGTATTTCGTTCTATTATTCATATAATGGAAGCTGTGATGAACTAATAACCACTTAATTATTTGTAGAAAAAGTATTCCGCCAAATTCGTCGGTGGAGCTCTAGGAAAGCATTTAGATGGGCTTCTTGGATGATTTCAAATTCATTTCCAGTTGGTTTCGACCAGATTTAACGCTCACGATTGATTTGCGGCTATCACTCCTGCCTGATCTGAGCTGTAGCCACATTGTCTGCTGACTCTTTAGCTTGTCACACCTGAGCTGGTGGCCAGACTGACCTTAACACCACACCAACTAACAAAAGGAGAATATAACACTTGCGCTGAAGGGGGATGTTGTCTAGAAGGACGACGAAAGCTTTGCAGTTAAATCAACCAGCTCAGAGAACACAATTAATACAATATCATCCACTCGAGCTACAAATCTTCTCCATTATTACTTCAAATTAATTATCAGACGTCGTTGAAGCGTCTGTACTACGAGCCGAAAGGTCAACGGAGGTTGAACATTTCGGTCAAATCAATCAATGAGAAAATCAAAAGTGAATTAAAAACCAATAAGTCTTTGAGTATTCAATTTTAAATGAGTACAATACAAGTGTACAACTTTTATACTGAATCAGTTAATGGTGAACAATAAATCTCATCACTCTTAACACCTGAACTTTTATTTATTACTTAACATCATAAAAAATTTTTCAAATATTTGATAGACAATGGAATATTTCATGTCATTCTTTGTCAGTATGTATAAAATAAAGGATAGTAGTACAGCAGTATACTTTCATTTGATATATGATGGTTTTACACTGCAGTAAAAATGAAAATTAAGGACAGAATTGGTTAGTAATTATTATAAACTTCCTGGCATTCGTAATTATTTTTGTCTTTAATTAGTACAAGGTCACCAGGTATATTATATATATATATATATACGTTCCTTTCATTAATTTCTTCTTTTAGTTGACTGGTTACACACATATAAAACTACATACTACTGATTGATTTTGAGATGAATAGTTGAACATCACTCACATCAACCAGAAGTGCTTCCTAACTAGACCGAGGTAATCTAAACATCGGACGACCATTTGGCTGACTTGAAGCCAGGCTCATTAGCGATGTACTCGTCCTGACTCAGCTCAAACAGCTTAATCACAGTTTAAACCATCCAATTTCTGTGACTAGCTACTTGGATGAGCTGGTGTTGCTATAAATCAAATGCACAATTTGTAAATCACTTAACAATGTGCAATGTACACAGTTCGAAGGATGAACTTTTCACCACAGTTTTCTCTTTGGAAACTAAATTATTCAGATCTCAGGATGTGATCTGCTTGATACCATGAATGGTAATCAAGGAAGCAAACATTTTGCATAAAAATGCGTATAATACATATTGCGATCTGAATAATTTGGTTTCCAATGGGAATTATGATGAAATTTCACCCATCGAACTGTGTACATTGCAAATCGCTAACTGATTTGACAATTATGAATTTGGTTACAGGATTTCACCATAAGCTGACATCGGTTAGAGAACCATTGGAAGAACTGGGAATACTGAACAGCTGTTTCCATCGTCCTAGTTTGGGACTCTTCGTAAGTATGCTCTCACTGCCAGTGTTCGAACCCTGGACCTTCTGGTTACAACGCGAGCTAGCTCGTAGATCATTAAGCCACTGGGATCCGATCCAGTGGCCAGTGTATGAATTCCAACTTCTGCCAATTCCAATGGTTCTGTAACCGATGTCAGTTCATGATGAAATCCTGTAACCAATCAATCAAATCCCTACAAACCAATACTTGAAAATCAATGAGATGCTCATTAGCTACTGGCCCTATTCAGAGAGGGGTTCTAGTGGAAAGCCGTGAACAGTAGGGTGCAGCAGGTCAAGTGTGAGGGCAAATACTAGCCGAAAACATTGACTAGGGGTCGCGCTATGTCGTGAATTGGCAGAAGCAAGAATTCATGGGTTGGCTATTGGATCGGATCCCAGTGGCTTAAACATCTACGAGCTCGTCTCGTAGCCAGAAGGTCCTGGGTTCAAACACTGGTGGTGGGTGTGTAGTGCTGAAGGATCCCAAACTAGGACGACAGAAACTGCTGTCTAGTACTCGCTGATGGTTTTCCAATGGTTCCCTAACTGATGTCAGCTTATGAAGAAATCCTGTAACCAGTCAGTTAAATCCTTACAAAACAGTACTTGCAAGTTGTGAATTTGATGTATGAGTACACCTTTTATTTTTTTATCAAACTTTTTGATTCATTTATACTTATTCAAAAAGTAACATCAACGATAGTATCTTTGAGACTTCAACAGAATTAATTCCGATAAATAGAATTTTCAAAGTGTATATAGTAATGAAGGTCAGTTGAATTTTCTTCATTTCGCATTACAATCATCTTCTGTGTGTTAGTTCAGGAGCAACTGTAATAAACCTATGGTAGACGACCAATAACTTCTAATTATCATCATTATTTCTTTACATTAGAGTGTAGTTTCAAAGCATTTTTTATAGCAGAATAAACAAATTACAAAGCCTCATTTCCACTTCTCGAGTAACTACCCCTTACAGTCATACATATGCTTTTACGACAAAAGCTCTCACAAGGTCTTTTCGAGTATAGTATAGCAAACATCACAACACACATTCTAGCTGTGTAAGAAGTTGATGAAACACCTTTCAGACATCTAAACATAACATCTGATATGGTTACAACAGTCCTCTAGTCCTGTTATACAAAATGAACTACCTGAAGAAATTCCAGTCTTAACTCACCTCCTACATTCTACCTACCCAAGTTTACTGAAACGAAAGCACTGAGAGTTCGATCTGAGATAAATTATATATACTGACATAATCAGCAGTAGAGAGATAAATAAGACTTCTTGACTAATAAGAGTGATTTTTTTTATTCTTTTGTTCTTTACATAGAGCTTCAGGCTAGAGGCTTGAAGTTTCGGTAGTAGGGGTGTTAATTTTTACGGGATGGGGTTGCTAGCCTCATGCCCAACCTTCTCTCTTTACCAGTCTTATTACTGGCTTAGCGAGGTTTGAGAGTGCGTCTGTTGCCGGGCATCGAACCCCAAATCACATGAGGCGTGGCTGGCGAGCATCCTACTGCTTTGCCACTGACGCGAATTCTTGATTACTTGTTTTATTTATCTAAACGAATAAGCAGGTAAGATTTTTAAATGAGAATTTCGTTGTCCGTCGAGGAATTACGATCGGCAGTTATCAAGTGAAACAACTACAAATAAAGCCTGTGAATTATGTTTACGGATATGGCTAAATAAAATGTCTCACCTTCATTTTAAAAGCACAGCGGTTACAGACTTCAGTTGCTTAGCAGTATCGTAATGAAGAAGCCTGCAGTTAAATATAACAGTTTTCAAGAAAACTAATTAAGCTAATTTTTGAAATTATAGTGGTTTCAAAGCGGATGAGATTTGTATTAGTAGATATGCACCTCATAAATAATTTGCACCTGTTATCAGATAGCTTACTATAACTTTGGAATCTCCATGGTTTCTCGAATCTAAGGTATAGTACTCTGAATTAACTCAGAGTACGGTGTGAATGGAGTTAGGAAGGCTTTCTGCCGAAAGAGATATGCTGCTCATTAATAAGTGGAATACGTTGACACTGAGCTTTCACATCCAGAACAGCATGATATGCATATGACAACAGCCTATTTAATACCCTCAGCCTTAGGTATTGTTGTAGTTGTTAAAATGAATGCCGCAGATCAAATCACTTTCTAATTTGAAAATTCCCATTCAGTCATTAAAAAGAAAAGGCGTTCAGCAAAGAGTTACTCTTTTCGGCGATATCATTCTCAAGCTGTACAAACCGCAAATTTATAGTAATTTTTCTTGGCAACAAAAGGAATATTTCCAAAGATGTGTTAATGCAATTGTTAATTTTTCATAACAAATTACGTAATTTAGAAGGCGTTAATCGGTTAGAAACTAAAATAAAGTTACAAAAGTAGGTTGGGTGACGAAATCTAATTGCTAGGGTTCAATGAAAAATGAATCAGAGTTAAGTTAATAATCTGAGTAGAATTCACTTGAAAATGAATGAGAGTTAAGTTGATAAGCTGAGTAGAATTCACTTAAAAATAAACGAAAATGGAGTTAGCAACAGCAAAAAAAAATTACTATAAATTTGCGGTTTGTACAGCTTGAGAATGATATCGCCGAAAAGAGTAACTCTTTGCTGAACGCCTTTTCTTTTTAATCACTTTCTAATTCCCATAAAAAATTATTGCAACACATAAGCTGTTTCAGTATTATTACCGACAAAATGTTGTTCATAGTCGTTTATCTTGAAGAAATTCATCTTAAAATAAGACTTTCATCAACGTGTGAGTATCAATATTCAGTTTCAGATAGCTGTTTAAGTCGAATAAGTATCCCAAATGTTCGACTTGAATAAACGTGATTCGAAATTACATTAAAACCTCCATATGTTTGTTTGTGATTCCCTTCGATGATAAGCTTCCTTCATGTCAATTGGCTTGTGTTCTGTTGATTGGTTTAAAAATTCGGCTATCAGTATGGCACTATCTTTCATCTGGATCATCCATATTAGAACCTACACTAGTGACACACAAGTAAAAATTCACTCCTTATTGGGTAACTAAATGGTAACCGAAGTTGTTCAGAACTTATGTTTATGAGAGTTTAATTAATTCCATAGTAGATCTTACTTCAGTCTTCAGTTATCTGAAGACTACTGACATTTTCTTTGTCCTACTTCAAAACTAAGTACTCAGTGTGAAATGAGAAACTGAATAGATTACTGTCAGACTAAAAGGTAGAAAATCTACCAGTAATTTGATCCCTAGAACGTAACCCAATAGTGAACAGTTTTCACCATCTGTTGTTGGTACAGTTCACTATACGAATGCATTTTTTCACAACTTCACTTTTTGGAGGCTGTGCGGAATCTTTAATTAGCAGAGGTTACTAATCACTGATAAAGGATTCCAACTAAGTAGATTAAGAACACTTTCACTTCAGAATGTGACTCTTACGCATTGCTCGTATCGTAAAGTCATAGGCGTCAACAAGGTTATATTCGCCGCATTTTCTTCATGTTTTTCATACTACTCCATGATACTTAAGTCAATAATACTAACAAGTCATAATAATAAACTGTTTTTAAATATTCTTTTATAATTAGTCAAGAAATTACTTCTATAGAAAACCTGTATATTAAACTCAGCCATTTGATCGAACCATTTAAAATCTGAATACTTATTTGCAAATTTGTCTATCCTATGAACCTAATTAACATTGTTACTGATATTACATCTACAGATGTATTGCCATTACTGAATTGATATGTCTTTATTCAGAAAAAGATAAAAATCCTTAATTGTCTAGTCAAGAAACCGTTCATTTATCAACAAGTAATGACATGATACACTTCTACAACAAACTTGTACGATTTATGACAAAAAACTGATCTAAATTATTATAAATGATCATCGCGTGATATTGCCATTATTTCTAGGCAGACTATTTTGTAAATCTATAGATTCAATCAGAAGAACTTTTCTGAAAAGTAAAACAAAATAGATCAATAGCTTAAGATATTTAAAATTTAAGGATTAAAGATTACAGATGATAATCGCAAATATTGTTCTAACCACAATAATGTGCATGAAATTCTGACGGTAAAACTGAGAAAATGGCCGACAACAGATTCATATTCTCGTTACCTTCACATACATATTAACTTAGAAGGATAATTTCTACAACTAAATCTGTAGATGAAAACGTTGAATATCTTTCAATTTGTCGATATTTGGGAAGTCAGCAAACTCCTCAAGTCCTCAAAGAAAAAAGGTGTAGGTGGTGAACGTACTTCTTTTTCATCTGTCTTTTTATATGAGGACATGATAAGTATATGAATGCATTCATTACTTCTCTGACTTGCTTCTCACATCCAGAGATGTAGCTCTTACCTCATTGTTACTCTCCGAATCGGTTTACAGAATATAAACAAAGATATCTATAAACAATCTGATTTCCAATACTAGCATATTATAGCAGCTTAGGAGATGACACAGTTTATGAGAATAGGATTTGGGCACTGTGATCGAGCATCGTTACATCATGATTTAATGATGAGGCTTTAAGCACAGTTTACGGCTCGTTATCATATCTAGGCACTCACGTGACTTCCAAACTTCCTTTGTTTCCTATCTTTTGATTTTATTGGTAGTAATATTTTTCATACCCCTGGTATCAGCGTCACGTGTACGTGTTAAGTGTTGATTCGATTAAGAAAGATTAAGTGATCTTACTCTACCAGTCAAATAAGTAGAGTTTGGGAGCTGTGAGTGCCTAGATATAATACTTAGCAATAAACTGTGCTGGAAATATCAGTAAATAATACCATATCATTGTCCTTATTATTATTCCCTTGAGTTACAAGGGAAACACAGGGCTTCAACAGAACATCTCCATTTTGTTCTGTTCTTTGCAGTCCTCTTTAGCTGACATCTTGATTGACCATAAGCCTTCACTACCTCTCCAAATGTGTGCGTCGGTGGCATAGCGGTTAGGACGCTCGCCGACCATGCACATGGTCCGGGGTTCGATCCCCGGCCGACGCACCCCTTTACCTCACTAAGCCAGAAATAATGTTGGTGAAGAGGAAATGTTGGGCATGAGGCTAGCAACCCCATCCTGTAAAATAAACACTGCTACAGAAACTTCAAGCCTGTAGCTTGAAGCCCTATGTTCCACTGGGGAACGTGAAGGAAAAAGAAGAAACTCCCCAAATGATGTCATTGATGTCACCCTCGGAAGTCCCCCCTGGTCGTTTCCCACTGCATTAGCACTCAAGGGTCTGGCGCGCGATGGCCTCCTTCGCGTGCTCAAACCACCTGCATTTCCTTCGGCACATTTCTTGAGTAATAGGTTAGAGCTGCGTGTTGTTAATCCATTCTGGACATCTAAACTTCAGTATAGAAAAAAGGTAGATGTTGATAAAAGTCAAGCTGTCGAAAATGCTCATCATGACTCGTTAGCCAAGTTTCTGACTAGTATAGAAGAACTGATTTAACATTGGTGTTGAAAATCTGAATCTTGTTCTTCATGCTGACTACAAAAGATTCCCAAACTGGTTTTAGAGTTATGAAGGCTTGCCCTGCCTTTCCGATTCTGGTTTTGCTATCTTCATGCGTGCCGTGACCTTCTTCAAATTTCCCCTCGTTGATAGTGACTCGTGCTGCTTGTTGTTTAGTTACCTTCATCACCCCTATCTTCACTATGTTAACTTGAAGTCTTGTCTTTGCTATTTCTTCTGACATTTGATTGGTTTTCGCCTGTAGGTCTCCCAGCTTGTGTGACATCAGACACAGGTCGTCTGTGGAGTCCAGATCTTCTAGAGTCTTATTATCAGTCCAACGTATTCCAGTCTTCCCTCCCCCTACGTACGGCGTACCACATAGTCCAGTCCAACACAATTAGGGATCTCATCGCAAGTGATAGTAGGCAGCCTTGTCTTACTCCTGTCCTCACTTCGAAGACTTCGCTTAAATCTCCGTTGTGGATCAATTGACACTGAATGTAATAAAGTAAAACTATTCCAAGATGAAATGAAACAGTTTAGAAGATCTTTCGCAGCCATGATAAGATTAGACTACTAATCACTCCATAAGGTTTGAAACAGTCTTTTAAATTAATGAAATGTTCAGATTTTCTGTCGATCCTGATTCTTACAGTTACGTAGTGATACAGAACAGTTTTGCAGTGTTATCTTACAACTGAAAGGTTGAAGCTCGAGTAATTCACAATTAAATTTTGGTTTATTATATCAAGAATACTTATCTAGTTCATCAGTTTGACACTAATCTGGCTGCAGCTGAAAAGTTAATAATTAAAATGCAGCTTCAGAAAAATGAAACTCCTCCACATACTGTTATACCAAAGGTTAATGCCATCTGTGTTGAAAGATGTCAGACAACCGTTTTTCTTAGTGAAATTCTTATCTCCTACTACTATAAATGGTAATCAAGAAAGGAAGCATAAATGCATGATACTATATACTACTGATTTATTCGTACGAGTAGTTGGATACCAGACGCATCAACAAGTAGTGCTTTCTAGTCAGATCGAAGTGATCTACGTACCTAACAGTTGTTTCACTCGTTTGAGGCAGAGCTCATCAGCGGTGTTTGGCTATTTTGCAGCATGCTGGTAACAGTAGTATCTTGAGTTAACTTATGATTGCTTCAGTTCAAAGTCACTAAAGTATTCCTGAGAAACTTCTCGACTTTAATTAGTATGCATAACTTGGTTCATGACAGAAGTGAACGTACAGAACTAATTTTTTAAAAAAGGGTAAACTAACTTATTCTACATTCCAAGAGGTGATTGATTACAACACAATTCACTGAATAGTATCATAAAGAAGACAATCTTTGTTTCAAATCTCTTGTTTGTTGTTTTGTCTCTTATCTAAGATCATGAATACAACACGACTGACTTATTTAACATAACTGACTTCACCATTATTTTAAAAAGTAAGAGAAACCCAACATTCCACTTGCTTTCTATTTTGATCACTGTATTCTGCTCCAGGAACTTGTGTGAAACCCGGATAGCAAAACTGAATGTTGGGCGTCCGAGAGTGACATGAAGGGGATCGTGTGATGAGAACTGGAAAGCTTACAAGTAATCGTGGAGTCAGCTAATACAGACTGCAATGAAGACATGCTACTGAAACCCTATTTTCCACATTGAAACCCAAAGAACAACAGTAATAGCGATATAGCTGTAATGTTGATTGCACACTAGTCAGTAACTAGTTTAATGCGTTTAGTCCTATCTTCGCTGCAGACTGAATTCTATCAGTCAAGCTTGCAATGTGGCCACCATGCTAGGTGGTTCTCCATTACGGTGCACTGTGAATTATTGGTGATAGATGGTTGGAGGCAATCGGCTGGAAGCCTTGGACCTAGGTTTTGTGCTAGTTGGCACTCGTCAGCAAGGCGTATCTGATGAGCGCCAACTAGCACGAAACCTAGGTCCAAGGCTTCCAGCCGATTGCCTCCAACCATCTATTACCAACAATAGCAGTAATCTGTATTTTTCTTGAAATTTGAAAAGATTTCAACATGGAATAGGAAATATATTTACCAACCTGTTGGTGATAAGCTTATTGAGGATGACTAGTCAGTATAAATGTGGTGAGAGCAAGCTGCTAGCCAATTGGTAGACATTGATCTACGCTGATTGGTAGAAATTAATCTAGGCTGATTCAACGACCGATCACAGCTGACCTAGACGTGGACAAATATGATTCGCAGACAAGTGGCTCGCATTTCCGAGAAATATCGAAAACGAGAAAGCAGAAGACTGCGTTTGTTTGCAAACAACCAATCAGAAGACCGCCTTCTTTCTGCGGGCAGAAGCCTATTAATGTACGTAAAATACATATAAATACCTGTTGGTTTTCGTAATAAAACTGATCTGTTGCCAGCCTTGTCTTCTGTTGTTACATTTGGTGTCGCTGCCTCCGGAAAAATGAAGATCCCGTGGCCAGCTGCGTTTGAGGAGGGAGACATACGGAGCTTCCTACGTGATTTCGAAGCCGTAGCTGAGCTGGTGGGTGTCAAGGAGCAGACGGCGAAGGCAGTTGTTCTGGGGACGCTGTTGAGAGGCCGAGCGAAGGCGGCATATGACAGCGTAGACCGGTCAAACGGCACAGTGTCTTGGAAGAGATTGGTTGAAAATTTGGTGTCGGAGTTCGACAGCGCAACAGACAGACAGCTAGCGATGCAGCAGTTCCGATCAACGAGGCTGGGGCCTGATGGAGACCCGTTAGTATTGGCGGTGAAATTGACGAATTTACTTCGACGGGCGCTTCCCACGTTGGATAAAGAATCAGAGGAGCAGTTACTATCTTCCCAATTCATCGAGAGTGTACCAGACCACATTTCCCAGCAGTTAAAACTGGTTAACGCAACGCAACCGATGGATATTAGTGAGCTAGCAAAGGTGACCAGACAGCTGCTGAGCACGACTGTAGCCGCTATAGAGCAGCCGAAACCAAATGAATATGAGCAGCAAATTGAAGCATTGCAGCGGGAAGTGGCGGCGTTAAAGTTGGGTAATAGAAAAAACCGATGTTTTGAATGCGGCAAGCCAGGACACTGGAGAAGAGACTGCCCAGAAAGACAGAAAAGGAAAAATTTCAGACGGTATAATGCTTGTTCTTTCTTTCGTATGAACCTAGACTTAGTGGGGGCGATTGAGAAAGGGGCTATGTATTCGAAGTTACGAGTAAATGATCGAGAAGTAGTATGCTTAGTAGATACAGGAGCGGCCGTGTCGTTGATAGATAAGAATTTATGTAAGAGCGTTAGTCCGTGTTCGTTGACAGTACAAACAGTAGGCGGGCATGTGTTGCGTATAACGGGTAGGTCGAACTGTACGATTGTTGTTGGAGGGTGCGAGGTGACGTTTCCTTTCATTGTTGTGCCCGAACTACAGCGAACGATATTAGGAGCGGATTTTCTGCGGGAGATTGGTGCAATAATTGACACGCAAGCGAAAGTAGTGGTCACGAAATACGGGCGTATCAAAATGTATGAGACCAGCGAGATAGCAGCGGTGAACCTGTCGACGGTATACAACATGACAGATTTAATTAAGAAATACGATCATCTGTTCACTGGAGATGGCGATCCATACGGTTATTGCGACAAGGTGAATCATGAGATTCCGTTAACCAATCCAAAAGTAATGTCATTTACATCGCGAAGAATACCATGTCATCTGGAAGGCGAAGTGAAGCGACAAGTGCAAGAGATGTTAAAAGACGATATTATTGAAGAAGCTGATAGCCCGTACAACTCTCCAGTGCTGTTAGTAAAGAAAGCGAATGGGAAGTATAGATTCTGTGTTGACTTTCGACAATTAAACAGTATGACAGAGTTAAAACCGTGTGCCATGCCAACAGTGGTGGAAACTTTAGACCGCCTACAAGGCGCGAATGTGTTTTCCGTTTTCGATCTTCGCTCAGGGTACTGGCAGATACCGATAAAACCAGGTGATAGAGATAAGACGGCATTCAGCGTGGGCCAGACACAATATCGATTTAAACGCATGCCGTTTGGACTAGCAGGTGCACCGTTTACCTTCAGAAGACTGATGACGCTATTACTTAGGAACTTGAAAAACGTGGAAGTGTATGGTGATGATCTCGTGATATACAGTCAAAACGAAAACGATCATGTGAAGCATGTAGAAGCCGTGCTGCGACGCATCGAAGAGTTTGGACTGCGCATTAACAAAACCAAGTCCCAGATAGCCAGAAAGAATGTTACTCTGTTAGGACATAAAGTAGGAAATGGTGAGATTAAACCACTACCGGAGAAAATTTTGACGATTAAAACAATTCCAGCCCCGAATTCAAAGAGGAAATTGAGGCAATTCTTGGGTAGAGCGGCGTTTTATAGTCGATTCGTGAAGAACTTCAATGAGATAGCAGCCCCTCTATACAGGCTACTAGGTGAGCCGAAGTTTGTTTGGTCGGAAGAATCGCAGAGGACATTTGACAGAATTAAACACCTGTTCGACCACCAACAAATGACGCTAAAACTACCTGTACCTGGAAGACAGTTTACAGTGTGCACAGATGCCAGTGACTACGCCATAGGTGCGGTCCTAAGACAAGGTGATGGAATCGTTGAGTATGCCAGTCGGGTTTTAACACTCACAGAGAGAAAGTATTCAACGATAGAGAAAGAATGTTTAGCAATGGTATGGGCAGTCGACAAATGGCGACCTTATTTACTCGGCCGGCGGTTCCACATCGAAACTGATCATAAGCCGCTACAATTTTTGAAGACAGCGAGAGACCCACGGGGGAAATTGTCACGGTGGATGTTGCGTCTTCAGGAGTACGATTTTACGATCTCACACGTTCCTGGAAATGAAAATGTCTTGGCAGATTTGTTATCGAGACCAGAAGACGAACCTGAGTTGCCCGAGGTTGCTTACGGAGTGCATGCTATAGAACAAGACCCACTAAAACTTGCACGCAAGCAAAGGTTGGATGATACGCTGAATACAGTGATACAGGTGATAACCAACGGGATAGAAGTAGATCAAGCTACGGCGAGTAAGGAGCTAACCACACTACTCAGACAGAGAGATCGACTAAGAGTGAATGTCTACGGGACTTTGACCTGGCGAGAGAACGACGGAAGCTGGCTAGCTGTCATACCTCAATCGTCGCGCCACGACATGATAGAAGAATGTCACCAGCTGGCACATACAGGCGTGGCCAGAACAACTGACCTCCTAAGACAAAGCATGTACTGGCCAGGTATGAGAGAAGACGTAGCAAGATACGTACTTGGATGTCCACGGTGCCAGCTAATGAAAGGCGACCGGTGCATACGACCACCGCTTCAGTCGATTCCAGTTACGGCGATAGGTGACTTGTGGTCCGTAGATGTCATGGGTCCATTTCCTCAGACATCTAATGGTAATCAGTACCTCCTGGTGATGACGGAACACGCGACACGATGGGTAGACGCCGTAGCGATCCCAGATCAACGTGCAAAGACCGTGACAGACGCAGTAGTTAAACACATCGTTGCAGACCACGGCGTACCAAAGACGATACTGACAGACCAAGGTCCCTGTTTCGAGAGTGAAGAATTTACTTCCCGTTTGCAACAGCTGGGCATCAAGAGGATCAGAACGACCCCATATCATCCACAGACGAATGGCCTAACGGAGAGAAACAACCGTACACTGAAGGAGTGGCTGGCCTCGAAGGGCGGTAACTGGGAAACGGAGCTTCCACTGATTCTACTGACGCATCGGGCTACCACTCAGGAAACAACGAAGAAGTCACCCTTTCAACTGATGTATGGTAGAAAACCACGATTACCGATACACAACGAGACCTGGCCCCTTCACCAAAAGTGGAGTACGACGAAATTAAGAGCAGAGCGGAAAGAGGCCGTCAAGAATGTAATACGGAAGCAGCGGAGTGATGTCGCGAAGTCTCAGATGAAAGAAAAGACGCGGTGCATCACCTTTGCAGTCGGGGACCAAGTGAAGTGTAGAGACAGGAGATATACAGTTGGAGGCGGGCCAGGTTCACGGAAACTCCTGCCAAAGTGGGATGGACCATACACAATCACAAAAAGACGGGGTCAAGTATATACCGTCCGAAGAGGTGACAAACAGAAACGAGTTAATGCCAGTCAGCTCCAACGATGGGTACAGTGGGACAAGCCGATCAGCAACAATCCTCAACTAGAGGATGTAGCACCAAGAAGGTCGGAACGCCTGCGTGCGAAGCTATTTGACGGGGGAACGAGTGTGGTGAGAGCAAGCTGCTAGCCAATTGGTAGACATTGATCTACGCTGATTGGTAGAAATTAATCTAGGCTGATTCAACGACCGATCACAGCTGACCTAGACGTGGACAAATATGATTCGCAGACAAGTGGCTCGCATTTCCGAGAAATATCGAAAACGAGAAAGCAGAAGACTGCGTTTGTTTGCAAACAACCAATCAGAAGACCGCCTTCTTTCTGCGGGCAGAAGCCTATTAATGTACGTAAAATACATATAAATACCTGTTGGTTTTCGTAATAAAACTGATCTGTTGCCAGCCTTGTCTTCTGTTGTTACATAAACATGTCAAGGGGGTGATAGTTAACCAAGAAAATTTGTACAAAAAATGAAAGGGTAGAAATATATGCGAAAATTAAACATGTGGATTACACAATGTATAATTTCTGAGGAAAAAAGTGGGAGGAATAAATGAGTGCCCTGAAATATTGCGTAATAAGTTACTAATGACGAAGTAAACAGAATATTAAAACGGTTAGAACAATAATAAATTATGATTAGCCTTGGAGGAGGGGAAAATCGCCATTTTATCGTCCATGTAATGACGTAATAAAGTGTGATGATGTTCGACAAATAAGCATAAACTAGCTAATTTTGTCTTCTCTATATGTACGTAAGAGCTTGATTGCTGATGCAGTGCTAATTGCATTCGATTTACAATTAGGCACGTATATCGTAGAAATTTCTAACATCATTTTGCACGGTTAAGCACGGAACAAAGAAAATCTATTCGTGTGCTTCTGACAAGACTTATAAGTAGTATATGAATACATATGTGAAAATGTACATTATCTGCAAGAATATTGAATAATCGAGAGATGGATTTAATGGCGAAGAGAATAAGCAAATGATGCTTATGAAACAACATGAGAAACATGAAAAGGAGACAAAGAAACACAACATGGAAGAAAAAATGGGCACAATACCGAAGATATTTAAAAACTGTAGTTCTAACAGGGTAAACGTATTTTGCGTATGCATGTAGATTGAATTACCAATAAATTATCCTGTTGCCAAAAGCTCTTGCGCTCTACCACTGTGCATCGGTTGCATAGCGGTAAGGACACTCGCCGACCATGCACATGGTCCGGTGTTCGATCCCCGGCCAACGCACACCTGATACCAATGGTTGGCCTGCTAAATTTGGGCTACCAGTATCATATGCTGAAAATTTCATACTGATATCAAAAATACTGTATGGAGTCAAGCTACAATAAAATAAAAATTACATTCTTGGCTCTCTTTCAGCATACTTTGTAGATACTTAGCATAAATTTGATGCTAATAAGGCATTCAAAGCTGCCCAGAGTATTCCAACTAATCTTAATTTTGCTTCAGGGGTCATTTTCTGCATACGCTTGATGAAAATCGTACAGCCACATCCCTCACCCTGAGCATCATAACATGAATGACTTTCGCCTCCCCTCTTCTGAGCTATTTACAAGTTACTGATGTACTAAATGTCTTATTATCCTGCCTAATTTGTCTTTAATTGTTTATTAACATTGATTACTCCTTTTGGTTTAGCAAAGTTATGTTACATAATCCAAATATATATATTAAATACTTTCATCAATATTTAATGAAAACAACCTTTTACGTGTCAAATTAATGTTGGCATGACCTTCTTGAATATCACTGTCACAATGTAAAATCAACAATGCTGTGAGTATTACATCTATGTGATTGTTATGTAATTATGTAAGTCCGAAAATTGTATACTATCTTCTGTAATTGACACTTGGAATTTCATACGACCTTATCATCGATCTATTTCAGTAACTTCACCTTAACTGTGTGACTGACCTAAGAGACAAGGCAAGAAAGAAACGTTTACACACCTACGTCCACTGAGAGAACACATTAGGAGTGGAATAAGTAAACTGTGCAGTTTTACAAATTAAACTACTTTCAAATATACAAGTAGTATATTTCTACACTATGTCCTAAAGGTTTCAGTACAAAAGAAGCTTCATATTTTATCTCATGAGTATTCTAGTATTCGTCAGTAGTCTATATATGTGTATCTCTAACTTCAAAGAGATTATATCTTCTGTTTAAATACTGAAACTTATTCTTCAACACTCCTATCACAGACTTCAGCTTATACCTTCTGATTAGCTGTTTGTAGGTACTTGATCTGTTTCAACTTTAGTCACTGATTGATGTCAGTTAAAGAACCAATGAAAACTTTAAACAAATCGAATCCCTAAAAACTAACTCTTGAGAATTAATCTGATGTTTGCTAGTGACTAGATACAAGTAGAATTTGTCTGAAGTTCTAGTGGCGAGTCGTGGGATCTACCAGGTCGGGAGTGAGGACAAATACTGGCCGATGGCATTGGCTTTTGGTAGCGTTAAAATCACGAATTAGTAGAAGTTGGAACTCACAGGCTGTTGGATCCTGTCCCAGTGCCTGAATAGTCTACGGGCTTGACTTCTAACCAGCAGGTCGTGGGTTCGGAGATTGGTGGGTGTGTATAGCTGGATATAGTTAGTACTTTTATGCATCGGTGGTTCAACGGTAGAATGCTCGCCAAGCTTTAGGACCGATTAGTGAATGATGCACTCCTACAACCTCGGTTAGTTTATTAAGGTTTATTAGCCATTAGTAAACCCAGAGAGGATGGGAGTTGGGGCATGAGTCTAGCAACTTAAACCCCTTAAGAACAACGCAACCGCTACTGAAATTTCAAAGCCTGAGGACCTACATTCTATTCGAAATAAAAGAAATTCAATAGTTTTGAAAGGAATACAATAAAATACTTTTTAAAAGAGGCTAATATAGAAATCACAAATTGTTACAACGAAATTATTATTGACTAACAGAGTTTATCTCTAATGATTTAACAGCTATAAGACAGATAATGGTAATTTTAGAGAGTGATGCATATACAATGATGACAACATAAGTGAGGTAACACTTTAGTGATTGAAAAAAGAACAATGATTGTTTTCTTAAAAGATTCAAGATAATTTGAATGGATATTTAGTTGCCCAAAAGAGCAGAATTTAAGTGTTGACGACACTCCAGTCATCTCAGATTGTGATACTAGTTAGTGTTGTTACACAGTAGTGTGTTACACAAGTGAACCACTTCATTAAAACAATAATCTAAAGAATTAGAATAATAATAATAATACTTGAGCATTATCAAACCAAAAGAAAATTATTAATTTTTTTCTCTCTTTTTGTGCTAAATATTATTTTGAAAAATCTTCTGTTTTCATTCATTCCTACTTGTTATTGTCTTTCACATTCATCATTGAAAGTGGAGGAGAAAAGAAAAGAAGAAAAGGAATCTCATGTGACAGCATGTGACAAGTAAATTTACTTGTGTGTGTGATATATATTGATGATGATGTGATAATATTTGACTAACAGTTTTTGTGGAAACATTTTAATTAATAAATTAAGCTTATTTTCTGAATTTTACAATATATTTGTATGCATACACACATACATATATAGGTCAGTGGAACATTATAATTCCTCTAATATAGAAGTGTGTGTATGTGTCTGTGGCACAGAGGTAGGATGCTCTCCAACCAAGCCTCATGTGGTTGAACCCCGGCAACAAACGCACTCCTTTACCTCACCAAACCAGCGTAATAAGACTGGTAAGGAGAGAAGGTTGGGCATGAGGCTAGCAACTCCATCCCGTAAAAATAAACACCACTGCTACCGAAACTTCAAAGCTATAGCTTGAAGCCCTATGTTCCACTAGGAACTTAAAGGAATAAATATAGAAGTAAATAACAAAAATATATAAAGACGCTTTATACAACAAGTAATAATTTGGTTTCAGGATCTGAACTGTCACTTTAGCTAATAATGACTTTGACAACCCAGTATTTTTGCTCTGAAATTTTGTGTATGAGTTGTATTCCGAATAATTATACCTGATAGATTTGTGAAGATATATATATTCAATAAATGTTGTATAGATATACACATTTCTGTCGAGTGAAGTGACACAAATGTAATTTAATATCAGTTACTTCACTGGACAGGGCACGAGTTCTTCACGTGAGGAATAATATATATATGCATGTCACAAGATCACTGAATACAAATGATGTATGTGATAAATTATCGAATGATTATTATAAAAGATGAAAACAATTGAAACAGTCATTGTTATTTGCTTGTAAATCGCGGTATAGTAGTCCACCGATCAAACACCCCTAGGAGGAAACACATGACTGAATTTTATTCATGATTGTATCTTAAACTCTACAAAAAGGTTACAAACCAAATCTTGAAAATTAATCTGATGATCGCTAGTGACTTGCTACAGGATGGAGTTTCCTGGAGTACTAGTAAGAAGTCGTCGCCAGTGAGGTCCAACCAGTCAAGTGTGAGGATGGATTTCCCACCGACATCATTGGTTGGTGGTCACGCTAAATCACGAATTGGTAGAAGTTAGAATTCATGGGCTGACCATTGAATCGGCTCCCAGTGGCTGAATGGTATACGAGATCGCTAGCCTTGTAACCGGAAGGTCCTGGGTTCGAACCCTGGTGGTGGGTGCGTACTGCCGATGATTCCCAAACTAGGAAGAGGAAACAGCTGTCCAGTCCTCCAGTGCTGGTTTTCAATGGTTCTCTAACTGATATCAATCTGTGGTCAAACTCGTAAAAGCAAATTTAATCCTTACAAACCAACTTTTGAAAAGTGAGAGAGTCAACCGGACCATAAGTATATCCGGAAGTATCAAAGACCTTATGCCAATAAAAATAGAACCATATTACATACGATACAAATACAAATTGATTGCAGCATTAATAGAAAGGTTTTAAGACGTCCTTAGTGGTATCAGACCTCTTTCACTTAACTAAGCAATACTGCTTCATTTACAAGTGGCAAAGATGAGGATATCGAAACCAACCAGAATCGAAAAAAGCAAGACAGAACTTCATTCATTTGAAATCAGAGTGAAAAGCTGCTGCTTTCAGCATAAGGGAGAAGACCTGATTTTTCAATATAAATTTAAAATCAGTGCTTCTAAATCCTTGAGATACGAAATTTGTCACTTGATTAAAAGCATTTCCAGTAGGTGGCTGCAGACTATCACCAACGGCCGCCTTCACTGTATGCTGAAGATCAAGAAGCCAGAAAGGAACAGCAATATAGAACTCTCGCAATGAACCAATCAAAAACTGAGTCAGCCATAGTTTTGAGTGACACAACATTTTTAGCCAAGCCGTCAAGTGGAATTCGGACGAGAAATGAAGATTTGGAAGTAGGTCCGAGTGTGAAGTGGAGATCGTGTGAGGAGGAAATGGAAGCTTACGGGAAATCTTGGAGCCAGCTAAACGATGTGAAGAGGAGAATGAAATGGTCATTGTGCAACCGAAGCTTTATGTTCCACACAGAACCGAAGGGAATAATACTAATAATTTAGTAGTATCAAATGAAGAAACGTTGCATAAGATTCTTCAGATGTCAAGAAGCAAAGCTGCATTAAATCCACAAACTGGTTCAGTAACAAGAAATTTAGGTTAAAACGTCTTGTGGCACATATTAGATGAAATATTTCACTTTACCTAATACTATTCAATGAGTATGGGGTGAATGGAGTAGTCTGGGGTAAGTTAAATTAATGAAGTGAACAAACGCAGATAAATATGAATCACTGTATCTTTCTAAAATAAGAAGTCGAGTATAAAATCTCAGCTGTAGTACCATACTAGATGGAACAGTCTAAGAATCCAGTACTGTAGGTCGGAGAAATATGTGGATAACAGAATATTTATCCAATTAACTATGAATACGTCTAACTGAAATGATTCATCACATGTCCTCGTTTTCTGATGAAAGTTACTACCCTGCAGAGAACGGAAGAGAATGCATAGAGCGATAAAACTCAAGATTGTGGAGTTATACGATTCTAAACTAAAAATTGCGTTCGAAAATGAATCAAGTAAACAATGGTGAATGGAAGAAGTAATATGAAAGCACATACTGCTACAGCTCTAAAGTTTTATTACAATTAAGTTTAGAAATCCGGTTTAAAAATAGTATTCCAGTGGCTCGCTTTGTAACCAGAAGGTCCTGGGATTCCATCTTAGAAATGAAGAGTCTCAAACTAGGACTGTAACGACAGAAAACAAAGGCAAGGCAACAGATTGTTTATTGAGAAAATCAACAGATATTTATAAATTTCTATGTGCATTATTATTCGTTATTGTAAGCAGAGAGGTAACGTCTTCTGATTGGTTGTTCTCCTACTGAAAGTTGTTCTGTCATCTATTGGTTGCCGTTTCATAGATAGTCGGTTGATATATCTGCGAATTGCATTCACCCACGCTAATTCTGTTGTGAATGGTTGTTGAGTTAGTCTTTGTTCTTGTTTTTTTCTCATGACCAAGATAAGAGAAGTAAACATTGACGTAAATTGGTGTCTACCAATTTTGGCTAGCAGACAGCTCTCACTACAGGACGAAAAGGTTATCCAGTAATCTGGTGGTTCAGTTATAGAATGCATGCAAGCAACGGTAGAGGCACGGATTAGGTTCCCAGACAGTGTACTCTTGTTCCTGAACTTCGCCTAGTTTGCCACCAGTGCGCCTTGAAGAGACGGATAGTGGGAGGCATAAGGTTGGCAACCCACTATCGAATTATAAACTGGGTGAAATTTAACGGCGCGTTGGCCACGAATTGAACCACGTGCCTCGTTAGCGATTATATAATCACTAAACCACTGACGTACTTACACTAAATTAAGTAATTCTAAAACATGACTAGGTCATTTAGCGTGGTTTTGGCTTTCATGCATTTTGCCTTTCAATAAGCGTCTAATTCACACCCGTACAGTGAAACTAACAGATCATCTTTAGTAGCTTGGATCAACAAACCTGTAATTTTTGTATGATGGAAATTGCAAGGAGGAGATGGTATTCTAACACATGTTACGATTTCCCTACGAAATGATATCAGTTGACAGATGCACGTGAAATAGAAAATTACTCAGCAGCCTGTCCATTCTATGCTAATGTAAGAGAAAAGATTCACCATTTATCATACTCGCTCAGTAAATCCAAGTTTACATCTTTGTATGAAGTATGACCTTGAGCGTGATTCGTTGTTTTTGTGTGTGTTCGCACACCAGGAGAGATGACTAATAAACTCGTGGAGAAATCTAAAAGCTCACCTCGATTTGAAGTATGCGCTGAAGAAATTTCCTAGTAGGGCAATGAAAGCTTCGCAAATAGACCATTCAGCTCAGAGAACACAACTACATCAAAAAGTACCTATGAGTGTAATCCATTCCAACCTAGTGGGTAATTCTGCGCTGTGCAACTATTCAACCACAGACTGTTGCTGTTCGTAGTATCATCAATATGAAACAGTATAACACGGTAATATTTGGTGACGGATTGTTTATTTGGCAAAATAAAGAATTCTTACACTGAAATCCTCATTAACATATATTGCTGTATTGCGCTTCTTCGATCTTTCCTTCATGTTTTCTATCTAACTTTCCCTCTTCATAGCTTAATCCATCACTCCGCAATTTAATTTTACTGCAGAAGACACTACACAATACAGTACTTACAAGATCTTGCCAGTAAACACGCTAAATATAAGATATCAATCATAGACTGCACCTATTAAACCTTACTGTAGTGCATGCAAACTCAAATTATATTTTAAAACTTTTATGCTGTTAGTCCCAGCTTCTTTCTCCACAAATGGTGTTGTTAGATGTGATAGGTCGATCACAGAGAGCACTAGTGGTTTCAGGTAACGAATATTTTCAAACTCCACTTAATTATCGTATGACTACAGACTCTTTGACGTAGAGATACTAGATTAGTCAAGTTAATCCGCCTGTGGTTATCATGGAAATATCTATCACTTCCAAAATAAACTGCATCCTCAAATTCCCCTATTGGAAAACGTACTCTACAGAATCTAATCAATACACACATACAGTCAAACCGAGACGATTTGCTTCCTTTTATATCAGATACAACTCTATTTACAACTTCGGCTAAATTTGGAAATATCGATTTTTCTAGTCCTATCCACGCTACAAATAAAAGATCATCTACGAGCTATAAGTCAGTTAAAATGATTCAGATATCATCTTCAGCTTTCATCATCCACGTGGACAGTTTCGCAAGAAAAATTTCTACTTTAAAATTATTCTGATGCTCACTAGCGACTGGTCCTACTCAGGCAGATAACATGGGGTTCTAGTGGGAAGCCATGACCAGTAAGGTACAGAGGATTGAGGCAGTAACGCATCGAAGAAGACATTGCGAAGTGGTCGCACTATGTCATGAATTGGCAGAAGTTAGAGTTCATGCACTGGTCATTGGATCGGCTCCCAGTGGCTGAATGGTCTACGAGCTACCTCGCCTTGTAACCAGAAGGTCCTGGGTTCGAACCCTGGCGGTGGGTGCGTACTGATGAAGAGTCTCAAACTAGGACGAAACAGTGTCTGTCCAGTACTCCCAAGTAGGTTTTTCAATGGTTCTCTAACTAATGTCAGCTCATGATGAAATCCTCCAACCAATCAAACAAAATCCCTACAAAACCAATACTAGAAAAAATCTATAAAATTCTAATTAAGTAAAAAAACTCACGAATTGTTTATTCATTAGTAATGTTTTTTTACTTTTAGATAAACACCCGCTACATATGAAAAATCAGTTATTTTTTGAGTGAAATTATAAGAAGTTATAAGAAAAAAAGTGAAAAGCAAAATATTGACAAATAAGAAGTTAAGTAAAACATCTTGTTTATAAATTACTATTCCTCTGTGTGTGTGAAGGAAAAAAATCCCAATGAAGTCACCTAGGTATATGTACATACATTCAGGTAATGAAATGAACAACACGTCAAAAATATTACAATAATATTAAAGACAAAATTTTTTTTTTCGAAATACTTTCATAATTTATAGAGAGCATAAAATATCAAATAACACAAAACAAAAAAATCACACATTTGTAATCGCCTTCTTTCCATTGAGCATTGAATTCTCCTGTGATGAAGATTCGAATAGGCCTTCACTCGATGGCTAAAAGATAAATAAACAAATTAAATAGACTCTTAGAATATAAACAAAACTTTATTGAGCAGTAAAAGGTTGGTTAGGTATAATAACGGCTAGCCTAACAAAACAGTCGTTTAGTATTAAATTTTAGTCTTTTAAACATTATCTTGGTGTATAGAAACACATCAGGCCATGAAGTAGTTTCACTACTCAGAATAACTTTTGATGTGATTGAGTTCTCTGAGCTGGGAGATTTAACTGCGAGTGCTTTTAATTTTCTTTCAGACAATATCTTCAGTACAAAGTGACCATTGTAACCAGACAGCAGATTAACCCAAACTTCTTCATCTTCAACAAACAAATGAACAAATACTGTTAAATTTGGTGGAAGGTGACTACTAGCAGTGAAATCAAAGATGTGGATTTCGTCCTACTTTTTGTTTTTATTCGTCAGTTGGATGTACCTGCATTCTCCAGTGATTGACAGTGTTCCCACTTAGGCTCGAACCCAGTACCTATAGTTTCAAACGCCAAAGCTTTATCCAATACACCATTTGGACCAACATTGGTACTGTTAAAGATTGTATCTTCATACGCATACTCATACTCAATATTTATCAGTTAATGACACTAGCATTTAACTGTAATGGAATTTCCACACAAGGTGTTCAATAGAAATGTTCAATTAACAAGGATACCAAAAGAAGAGTATATAAAAGATCTTTGTAGCATGTCTTAGGCATATGCAACTCATTCTCTAATTTAAAATTGGGAAAGAGTAGAAATAATTTCAGCAACGCATGATACGCCTGCATAAAATCTACGATATGTATATTCCTTCAACTACAGCTACGTTCCAGGATCAAATCCTACTCTACGTTCATCAGCATTTATTTCCCGCATATGAATTTCAAACAAGCAACAAATGTTAATTTAAGGCAGGATAAAATGAATTCACCGAATTTCCGTGAAACCTTTATCAGCTGAATATTCTACACACAATGTCATAGATATACTATGAGTAATACATGGAGACGCATGGGTCAAGTCATTCCCTTATTATAATTAGACATACAAACGGAAACAATGTTATTTGTTATTATTTAATTCAGTCCTCATTTTCCTATTGATTGGTTGCACTAAAATGTTCTGCCAAAATGGATGACACTCTAGCGTTTGAAATGATAGACACTGGGTTCGAGTCTCGGGGGAATGCAAGTACATCCAGCTGACGAATCCCACATGTGGAAAAAGATACGCATCCTGGATTTCATTGCTGCAAGTCACCAGCATCTAAATTAAAACGGAAACATGCTTCAAATTGTGGAGGCTTGTAAAATTAGTGTCTATAAACTCAAGAGTTGGCTTGTAAGGATTAAATTTGTTTTTTTACGAGTTTGACCACAGATTGTTCAGTTAGAGAACCATTGAAAACCAACCATGGAGTACTGGACAGCTCTTCTTCATCTAGTTTGGAAATCGTCGTCAGTACGCACCCACCACCAGGGTTCGAACCCAGGACCTTCCGGTTACAAGGCAAGCTCGTATACCATTCAGCCACTGGGAGAGGATTCAATGGCCAGCTCATGAATTCTAACTTCTACTAACCAATGATGTCGGTGGGAAATCCATCCTCACACTTGACTGGTTGGACCTCACTGGTCACGACTTCTCACTAGAATTCCAGGAAACTCCATCCTGTAGCAAGTCACTAGCGATCATCAGATTAATTTTCAAGAGTTGGTTTGTAAGGATTAGATTTGTTTTTACGAGTTTGACCATATATTTTCTCATATATATATATATATATATATATATATATATATATATATATACTATGTAGAGTATTCAGCTGAAAAGTTCAGCCAAAATCTGATGAACTGGTTATATCCTAATTTATTAAAATTTTGTTGCTTCTTCTTTTAAATGCGACATATAAACTGACATTTTATTGATTCCGTAAAGAAAAACAACAACAACAAACAATTCTTTCTTCCTCTGAAAATCGCAGTTTTCGGTCATAATAATATACACTTTAGTTTATTGATTGAGTTGAACAACAAAAAAAATCGGTTTAAGCTAAGCGATGGCATGAAATCTCCTTATAACACAAAAGTTACAACAGAGTTAACAATAATAATAATAAGATAAATAAAGCCTTATTTCAGACAACACAATACAGACATCTTCAGCCTATATAGTTCCAAAATATTTCCTCTTCATAAAGGATTATTTACATGTGTAAAGTAATAATCTGAAGTATATCATGTGATGTAGTTTTGTTGTATATGAATAGAAAACCAATGCTCTACATTTTCCTCTTCATTGCCTTCAAGAATTACACAGTGTTTAATCAAAAGATAATTAAATATGTGCGCGAGTCCATGTATTATTATTAAAACAATAAGAAATGCAGAAGCGTCGGTGGTACAGAGGTAGAATGCTCGCCAACCACACAATATGGTTCGGATTTCGATCCCCGGCAACAGAAACACTCCTTTACCTCACCAAACCTGTAATAAGACTGGTAAAGAGGGAAGGTTGGGCATGAGGTTAGCAACCCCATCCCGTAAAAATTAACACCACTGCTACCGAAACTTCAAGTCTCTAGCTTGAAGCCCTATATTGCACTTGGAAGGTAAAGGAATACGAAAATAAGACATTCAGAAGAGTTTAAGCACTTTGATGGATATATTGAATGGAAATACTGGTGGCCTAGTGACTAAAGCAGGCTACCGTAATAGACCATACGATATGCATTAAGGTATTTTGATGATTTCTACATAATTATCCCTTGGAATCCTATCGGAAAATGTAAACCCTGGTGCACTTATCATAGAATAGTGTAGATGCGTTTATCCTTAACTTTGTGTGTTTGTAACACGCATACAGAAACAGTTTATTAATTTTGTTTCAGTCAAGAAATATAAAGATAAAAAATATGATAAGAATAGTATTTAAAAACCTACAATTATTAATAAATGTGTTGGAATTTCTCGAAGTAGATTTTCTTCTATTTGTGAATGTATATTGAGTTGATCATTCGGTGTATTTGCTGATGACGTTGAATAACGTTCCAAAGTAACATGTAACCTGAAATATATTTTAAAAATTATTATTATTGTCATGTAAATATGACATGAATAACTTCATAATCTCCGACAGAATTAAACAACAAAAACTTGGAACTGAGATTGAGACCTTGTTTTTAGAAAAGAGACAAATCTATAGACTTATAGAATTGTCATACAGTTAGTAAGATGAAAGTATGAAACGCCATACATTTTCAATTCCCGTTGATTTACAAGTATCATGCAGCTTATGGCCAATGTCCCCTACACTTAACCTGGTCAATCTCAGAGGTTGATGAATTCTCATTAAAATACTGAGAAATCCACCCTAAACACCAGAACGGACGCACTGAGTTACGACATAGAACTTTGCAGAACAGAAGTGCAGTATTTCAAGTTGCCACTCTCTATGTAGCACAAAAAGGTAGAGAGAAAAGAAAGGAACTATTATGAGCGGAAATGTGTAGCAGAAAGAACAGCAACATGGAACAATTTGAGAGTTCAATGCATATTGGAGACTATAAAGAGTGAATGCGCCTGCGCTACTGAGAACGTTTTTAAGTCCTACCATCAATATTCTCCAGCGATTGATTCTTAGCAACCCAAGGACCCCAACCAGACAGTCTACACCGGCCTACGTGGCTCAGACCAACTGTGGAAGACTTCATGAATTGATTTAACCACCCCTAACTGCTTTCCAACATAGTCCTCTGTCAGCTAACATTGCTCATTGACGAAGGTGGTGGCTTGGCATGTACAATACCTTCGCAAGCTATCTAAATCGATGTAGCTTCACAAAATCATCACTTCACAATAAAATGCCTCACCTAATTAAATATCCCCTGGGGTTCTGCGGTCACACAACACTAATATTTTTTTCTGTTTTAGATACCCCAAGAAAAGAAAATCAACTCCCACAGTGCGGACAGCCGGAAAGTAATGACCACCAAAAGAATATAAAGGTCTCTGACCATCCGTAGACTTATGCAACCTATGAATGAATATTTTGAGTAAAAAAACAAACTGTTACACTCGGTAACTACTTCCAATAATGATGATGAACTCCTTGATTGATATAACCTCAATTTTTCAATTCTTCCTTTGTATTTAACAAGTCAGAAATTTGCAGTTTACGTTTGTGAATTATTGCAATGTATTATAATCACCAGATACAAGATATGGATTGATATGAGAAGTCAAAAAGAGAAACCACGTACTTGGGAATAAACAGCGCATATTGTTTCCACTATAATAAGAATTAATGCTCATGTTTGTTGTATTATCAGTATTCCCTTGGGTTCCGAGTGGAAACCCTATGTTCCACTCGGAACCCAAGGGAATAATAATAAACACATCTCCACTTTTTTCTATTCTCTGAAGTCCTCTTCAGCTGCGTAGAAGATTCCCTATAATCTCTCGTCTACTCCTCGCACGATTTCCTCCATGTCAGCCTCGCACCGACGACCCATTCATCGCTTCCCATCGGGACTCCACTCGAGCGATGGCCAGGTGCGCAATGTTATTCGACAGCCTCCTCAACTTATGCCCGACCCATCTCCATTTTCTCCTACATATTTGTTGAGCAATCGGCTCTTGGTTAGTTTGTTCCCAGCCAGAGTTTCTTGTTGCTAATTCTTTTTAGCCGACTGGCCATTTGATCTTCAATATGGAGCTAGCGAAGGTGGCAGCTGTTCATAAAAGACTGTAATCTGTTGAAAATGTTTTTGTGTCAGACAGTGCAAGATTCTGACCCGTATAGAAGAACTGATTGACTTCACATTTGTGTTGAAAATCCGAATTTTGTTCTTTATGCTGAGTGCAGTCCAAATTGGTTTCAGGTTGATGAATGCATATCTTGCCTTTCCGATTCTGGCTAGCTTTGACATCTTCATCCATTTGTTATGAATTAGAAATTTTTCTTTTAAAAACACATCAAATCCATGATCAAAGTGAATGATTTCATCAAGGAATAAATTGAAAATAAACTGTAACACATATGTGTTATGGAGAACCAATGAATAGTTATTACTTTATTTAGTAGCAATTCAAATTATATTTGTATGTACACTTGTTAATAAAATATTCAAAATATAAAAAACAACTCACCGGGGTAACCTTAAATTACCGGATACTAAAGGAAGAAGTGTATAGTGCAGATAATGAGGTGAACTAGGTAATAAGCGAAGTTTCACTTTTTGTTGACCAGAAAACATAAAACCTTGACTTGATTCCAACTGAAAAACAGCCTCCTGTATTATTGAATAAAGAAGAAGTTGAAAATAATAAGTAATTAAAGTCTGACTTTGAAACTATTTAAATATTACATAAAAAGATGATACGAAGTATACTTCAGGCACTAAGTACAGGTTGATCTATCAGTTTTCACTAGTGTAAAACCTCAAAATAATATTTGTATGCACAGAAATATAAAAGGGAAGAGTTGTTCAAGCCTCATTGGGCGAAAAACACCTCAACTAGATCTTTTGAGAAGCATAATTCAAACTAGTACAAACAAATTGAGTAGCCTAAGAGTTCTATTTGACATATTAGGGCTTGCAATAGAATTTGATTACTCCTTTCACACTAGAGACAGAGGTATTGAATTATAAGACCCACTCAAAGAAAGTTGACTCCCCTCATGTTACTGAACGACACCAGTAATTTTATTGAATTTTTCAAATTTAAACCAAATGTTATTCGAGTCCACATTTGTATATATATATTTATACAGAACTTATGGGCCTGATGTGTTATAGGTGATGCCTTAATGGATACTTCTAATCAACCTTGATTTCAAACAGTTTTCACTTAAACTGGAGTTACTATGCGCAACGCTGATGTTGCTGAATGACTACGCAATGTCGAAAATGCATCTTAAGCATTTGTAGACATTGTCTAACAGACATCATCAGTATAGGATCTAGCATTATTACTACACTTCATACAGACGCACCAAATAAACTATGATGAAACAAAGATGGCTTAATGAGAATCATACAATCGACTGTCATAGAATGCTACATAGCAAAAACAAATAAATCAAAAGTACCAACAAATAAGCGTCAAATTAATCGATTTTAAACGAAGTACTTCGCTATTGGTTCCTGTTATCCGAAGCACCTCAGTAAGTTAGAGTATGCTTTCTTAAACGTCTTAGATTGAACTAGAATGAGTTAATTTCGTGAAAACTAGACAAATTTTATTTTAAAACTACGTGCAGCATATATGATTCATGCAGTCATAGTCGTTCTTTGTAAAGTCACCATTGCAGATTACCTGTTTTATCTACATTTGCTTGCCTCTTTTGTTATTATTGCTATTATTAAAACACAAACTTCATATATTATGAGCACCAAGAGATGCATCGCACTAAATCTCATAGTTTGTGAGAGAGCTGAGGTACTTGCCCAGAAGCCCAGATGGAAGCAAGTGGCTGCTTTAAGAGGCCATCCCCGAGCCAATGGCCTGAAGCCTGATCCACAGGCAGTGGAACAGAGTCAGAAGCTACGTTCCCAAGACTGATAGTGACCAAAACAGGTTCATACACCATTTGATTCGTTTGGATCCATGGAGCCCATGTATATCATAGGTTTGGAATCAGAGTTTTCCAGCTCTTCTGGATAGACCTGCATGTCCACCAGTCAGGTCGTAAGCGTCAGACGTTCACACTAGTCCCTCCACTTTTGTGAGGAACACCTCCACCACATGAAGACAGTGAATAGAACTTATGAATCAGTTATAGATCCAAAACAACCTTTCCTAAGAACTTCACTTAAACAAGTCTGTTAATAATATTCATTTTCTACTACATTTCCTTCAAAACATTTTCATCAGTCAACATAAGTCTTTAGAATTGTATTATTATCAGTGAAATTTTCATTGTAGAGCCTTTTATAAAACAAGACAACACAGATTAGCTATCTCATTTTTGAACAGTCTTAAAAACTCACAGAAATTAATTAAATCTGATCGCTATCAGTCATCATTATCATTTTACAGTGACTATTACCTCTGCTACTTATATGATATAAAAGTAGTCCGAGTTTTAAATATTATTTATTAGTGGGAACATAAATAACAAAAGTGATAGTTATGCAAATTCTACATAATAACTAGAATCCGATCATCGTTCAGTGCATTTACAACTCGGCTGAATGATTCAGGTAATCGATGACTATTCGGCTGACGGCTGTATAACACTACGGACCATCCGTTATGTAACGCCAAAGTTAGATGAAGAAGTTGTACCAAGAAGCTAATCTTACTCCTGAAAACAGATAAGATGATACTTTGATTGAACAACAGTAACTAGTGTAATGTGTCCAGTCCTTTCTTTGGTGTAGAATATCAGTCAGGTTTGGAATGTGGTCACCATTCTAGGTAGCTCGCCATCACGGTGCATATTGATTTGGTGATATTAGATGGTTGGAGCTCGAATAGCTCAGTGGTAACGTCTCTGACTGCAGCACTGGGTGACGCGGGTTAGAATCTCAGAAGGGACATGAGTTCATTCAAGGTTGCAGATACGCCTTGCTGACCAGTGTCAACTAGCACGAAACCTACGTCCAAGGCTTCCTGCCGATTGCCTCTAACCATCTAATATCACCAGATAAGATAATAGCCATTTCCTTATGAACAAAAGTAAATATTCGCCAGGAACTGCACATAAATACTACTGTCTTAATAAACAATAAGTAGTGAAAACAAACAGTTTTGATATCATGAAGAAAAATTAAATACCTGTGCATAAATAGTTTTATTATGCAAGATAAAAGTCACTGGGAAGGCGGTGAGAGTAACACCAAAGGCTGGAAGTTCTGCACAAACTTGGATGGGTAAATTTAAAACAGGGAGTGTTGGAAGGGTGAACTTTGATGTTGCTATCAGAGGTTTCATATCAGAATCATCGGAATTTGATACACTACAAACAAAAGAGAACAGACAAAAATAAAATAAGAACTGACCTTTAAAAGAAATTTAAATATTTATTTCTACACTAAATAGAGAACTGAAAATTGAACTTGATACCTCTATACTTCACGCTAACCATTCATTTTATGTTTCTTTTGAAAGCCAATGACTTTATCCAACAAAATTCCAGAACTATAAGCCAGGATACATTTGATCATCAAGGGTGAGTTATTCAAAAGACCACTTAGTACAAATGATAAACGGACTAATTTATGTAATCACATTGAATATGCATGCATATAACCTAGCCGATCAGGCGCTTTTAAGACAACAAATATACATCTACTAATGTGATAGACACAATAACTTAAAACACAATATTTTTACCACTTTCAATAATGTGCTGGAAATAAATCTTAGTTTAGAAGCCAACATTCTCTGCAGAAGTTGCTTCGAAAATGAAGTTAGATGACAGTGTTATTTCACGTCGGTTTATGCGTCTAATTCAGAAGTTATTAGTTGAAAACTGACCAGGCTTACTGACAGCTTTAAGCAAGTTCTTTATAGAAATGATGGAGCAGAATGGTGACTCAGGTGAATGATATCTATGTAGTTGTGTTTCTTTGAGCTAGATGGATTAATTTCCATAAATCCCATTGTCTTTCCAGACAACATCACCAGTGCAGTCTTCAATATGAAGTGAGCTTTAACAATTCTGCATGTGGGGGAAGAAAATATTATACAACTAAGAAACAAATAAGCGAAAAAGACGGGACAAAAATTACGTATTTTGTGTTAAGATAGGTCGGGTCGACTGCAGATTTAATGACTGAACAAACTTCTTTTGTATGCCGAGTTCAGGTTTTATTATGTGAATCGCCATTGCTTCTGCGGTTTGAAGAATTTTGATTCGTACTCTTTTAGCAAGATTCCTACGTATTCTGTAGATAACTTTGAAGTTACTTTGTGGGTTTGTGTGGTATTCCAATTAGATCAGGTGTTCCAGAATAGAGCTTCTGAGGGACCATTTTTCTCCTTTATAAAACCAAAAAGGTAGGAGCTCGATGATACGTTTGGATAGCAAACGCTGGGTACGTCTGACATACCTAGCTCCACACGAGCAGATGACTTGGTAGATGCACACTGATGAGACCAACAGTGGTAGCTTATCCCTCACGTTCATGCGAACCATTGGTTTCGTAGAGAAGGTTAGTCGGAGTTCAGCGGCGAAGGTTTTCTTCAGTGAGTGGGACAGGTAGTTACTCAGTATTTCTGCTGATGAGTCTCCAATGAATTGTAGGTTCGGGTAAAGAAATTTTTTGGGAGCAGAGAGTGTGGGCAATTTTGGTGGTTTAGGTCTCATAGATTTTGTGATGAAACGTTTTGCGTAGCCGTTTTCTAGGAGGATTCTCTTCAGAGTGTTTAGCTCTTCTTCTATAGTACCACGGCTGCAAATGCTGCGGATTCTGTGGCTCAATGAACGGATCAGGTTTCGTTTTTTATATAGGAGCACCCAACTGTGAAAGTTATTAAGTTGTTGGCTCCCCTATATGCTGACCCGTTCTTTAGCATGACTATCATGAAACTTCTTGAACAACGATAACTACGCATTCACTGAAGATAAATTTTGGTACTCGTGAGAAAAAAAATGGCAGTCACATAGAACTTTTCAGCTCATTAAATATAAAACACTGGTCATAAAAAAGGTAGAGCACGGATACTGAATTGTACTCATATCAAAACGCTTGTAAATATTTGTGAAGAAATCTTAAACAAACAGAAAAACTTTTAATTTATAAAACTGAAAACAGTGAATAACTACATTTCCTAACTGAGGACTTTTCAGTGCTACAACTTTAGATTTTTCACTTAATATTGCCGTGTAACATGGTGTTGTATTTAAACCTCAGCACATTTGTCCCTTTTTTATTGCGTTGCGTTCCAAGTTGAACATAAAGCTTGAAGCTGCAGCTCTGAAATTTCAGTAGCAGTGATAATTTTTCCACAGGTTGGGGTCACTATTCTCACGCCCAACCTCCCATCTTTACTGGCGAGAAGTCTACCAATGAACCACCAACACACACAAATTTGTTCGATAGTCACTTAATATGCACTAAATTCATATCTACATGAATAACTTTCCCTAAATCACTAAGAAGAAAAGGGTAGGTGCAACTATAACGCATAATTTGTTCGCATAAAGTGTATTATAAAAGTTAAACAAAATAAATAAGGAATATGTTTGTGTCTCAAGATACATACCGTGACCAGTTGACAGTTAAACATCCTAGATTAATTGATTTCAATGAGTTTGTTGTCTCAGTCAATAACAACATATGACATTCGGTACAGCTTTCTGATGCTTTCACAATCACTAGAGTGGAGAGGAACGAAAAAGAATAAATAAATATTTTTGATATATTAAATATTCCCATAGTAAAATTTAGAACAACACATTTAAGCGAACAATATTGTTTACAAATAAAAATTCAAATATAACCCAATCATGGTGTTTTGTCTATAGCTGTGTGCAGTAGACGAATACGAAGTCGACAGGCATTCGAACTATTAAACCTAAACTACGCATTCAAAAGAAGTTCGTACAAGCATTATCCCTCCCTTGGACTATTACGACATAACCAACTAATAACTTCTACACCACCCCTTACTTACTTATATTTTCAGCCCCTTTCTTATCATCCCTTAATCTTATCACATCTTCATTACAAATGTCTTTCATTTACTTCCCTTACAATCTAGCATTACTGAATCGGTTCATTTGTTTTTAATGGCCTTTTTCGATTACTTCCACCTGAACATTTCTTTGTTTAATCATGCTGTTTTTCATTATTCGCGTTATCACAGATTGCCTCACTTTTTCATCCTTATTACTGATAAAAACCATTATTTTCAAGTATTGGTTTTGTAGGGGTTTTGTTTGATTGCACAGAGGATTTCATCATGAGCTGACATCAGTTAGAGAACCACTGGAAAACCTGGGAGTACTGGACAGCTGTTCCGTCCTAGATTGGGACTCCTCATTAGAACCCACCCACCACCACGGTTCGAACCCAGGACCTTCTGGTTACAATGCGAGTTAGCTAGTGGACCGTTGAGCCACTGGGACCCGATCCAATGGTCCTTGAATTCTAACTTCTGCCAATTCACGACATAGCACGACCATTTCGCAATGTCTTCTTCGATGAGTTACCGCCTCATCTTCAACCTGCTGTCCCTTACCATTATTATTACTATTATTATTATGACTAATTGCACAATTTATATTCACCATCTTATTATCCTAGAGACAAAACACCATGATTGGTTTATATTTGAATTTTTATTTGTAAACTTATGTATATTAGAGTTAAGCGTGATGAGATCTAACTGAAAACAATATTGTTCGCTTAAATATGTTGTTCTAAATATTTTTGAGACAAATTATAATTTGAAAACATTTTAAAAGATACAAGAAGGATTTCACACAATCATGATTCCGCAATAGAAAGTGGTATAGTGTGTACTGCTGAGTGCTGTCATTAGTAAAGCCATGAAAATGAATTAGTATATCCTGCGAACATTTTCGCCGTGATTTAAACTCTGGAAAAAAATGTCTCACCAGCTAAACAATTAGATCAGCATAGACTGCACTAATCTAATCTATGCCCATATATCATTAATGAAGAGCCATGGCTGATTGGCTTAAGCACTTGATTTTCAACTGATGGGTTGCGCGCTCGAATCCACCTGACTAAATCTAATTCATACGCAATAAGCGTGGTTTATGGACTGGAACATGGAAGGCCTGTTTCGGGAACTGAGTTCAAACATCATCATCAATAACATCAACAATGAAGGAATGATACTACCACTTAAACCTTACGCTATAATGCATCTCATAATAAACAGAAAAACCAATGCAGAGGTCACAGCAACAGTATTTTAATCAATCTTAGTGCTGTCCGATAACATACATTAATGGGACCTGAGTTGAAAAAACTCAAGGATGATTCTGACTTACTTTCCTGATTAAAATTTATACAATACAGATGTGAGATAACGGTTCAAAAGGGACTTCTAACCATATTGCTACAATACTGAAAGTTCTCCTACTGAGCGACTCGAAAATTCACGCCAATATATAGAAGGTACATTCGAAAAGAGAAGAGTAATAATCAACCACATGAAATAAAATCATTTCACATTTGAAAGTGATTAAAGTTAGAGTACTTTTAAGAAATTTCAAATAAGCGAAATTTCTGAACACATATTTATGCATCGTTACGTGGCGATCAAGACGACAGCGAAAGCTAACTAACGACCAGTTATATAAAAGAACACGAATTTGGGTAACACACAGCTCAAAAAGAATTCTTTGTTGAAATTATTTATGAAATTAGACTGAATTTTATGTTAACGCACTGGCAAATGCAAAACAGACTCTTTTTCGGCGATTCACTTTCAATGGGCTTAGGTAAAATTTTGGTCTTGGCAATTAATTTGCCCATATCATTCTAAACATGTTTCTTATTAGTTTTTGCCTGCATCGTTCACTATTCTCCTTAGAATTGTAAATTGCACCAGAAAACAATTACCACCCGATGACACCGATTCGTTGAAATTGCAATTAGGATGGTTGGTGATAATAACTTTACAGGATATAAGGACTAATAAGTAACTAATTAACTCTGAGTACGGGAAGGTCGATATACATTATTCTCCGGAGAAATAATGTGAAGTGAATGTGAATAATTCGGAGAGCTTCCACTAACTTAAATAACCATAAAATTGAATTATGCGACATAACTGGGAAACAATCATCAATTTTGGTTCTGTGAGCGATGTATTTCCATTGAGACTATCGATATGAAATATTCTGCTAGTTCTACAAATATTTATGTCTTCAAAATGCAGGTGAACTGCCGGATAGAGTGTGATGTGTAGTTGACATTATCTCAGTCTTTAATCGTGTATATTGTAAACGAAAATATGAATTTCAAAAACAGAATTTATGAAGAATAATGACAAACTTACTATTTTCGACACAGACGCCATCACTTTCATTGGACGAAGATATCTCATCAGCCTAAAGTAGAATCGAATTACAAGATTACCACATCATGAAAGTTGAGAAATTCTTACAGTTAGGTATGTGAAAAACTCAGCCTTCATAGTGTAAGTCATTATACATCAGTCGTATCGAGAGAAATGTTTATTTTTAACAAACAAATAATGTCGTACAAGAGACGTTGTAAAGGAATGTTTATTTGGAATTTGGTATCTCTATATAGCGAAATTATGTACACTTTATCTCCAAATCGTGATTTGCACAGATCTTCCATGTTGTGCTACTTCTGTCCTTCGTATTGTGTTTCTTTGTCTTTTTTGGAGTCTCCCATGTTTCGCCTCAAAGCTGAATCATTTGCTCTCTTTGACGTCAAAGCTATCTATCCGCTATTTGATATTTTCATGACAAAGAACGTCTCTTAATATACTACTGATAAATCTTATCAGTAGCACACGCCACATTGTGACTGTCTGCTCAACTCAGATTCCATAAATTATCATCTGATTTCTTCTTGGCTTACTAATTCGAATTCCTTCAAGGTTATCATTATGTTACCTTATTGATGATATAAATATATATGCATATCTTTTAATTTTTCTTCTTTCACCTGACGCTGAAATTTTCTTATATCTATCTCATCTGTAACTATGAATTCGTTTCAGTGATCTCAGTATAACTGGTATTTCTCTACTATTTAATTGTGTGATTACGCAAATTTACTAACTTCCACTTCGAACAGTTGAGTTCTATTTATTCATGTACTTATTATTCCAGACTGGTTATGTTTAAAACCAGGTTGCTGAAAAGTAAAACAGACTAATCCGATTCAGTGGATAAGAAACTATTTTCGCACTGAGGTACTATAATAAATAACATTCCTGGAGACAACTTTGTACACATGAGATGAAATATGAGTTTTGATAGAACATTTCTTGACTAAAAGATTATATTATAATGATCGAAAAGGGATAGCTCAGTGGTAACACTTCTGACTGCAGAAGCACTGGGTGACACGGGTTTGCATCTCAGACGGGATATAAGCTTTTTCAAGTTGCATCGGCAATTCAATAGTAGAATGCTCCCCAACTTCTCACGTGATCAGGGATCAACTTCCCACCAACTAACTCCTTATAACTCACCACCTAGTTTACTAGCCAATTGCAACCTCACGCCGTGATGAAAACAACACCATCTCTAATGGGAATTTAATAGTTTGAAGCTCCACTCGGAATGCAAGGAAAGACAAAAAAATACGACGAAATATAGCTGTAATTGTATAGTACATAAAACAAATGAAGAGGAAAAAAGGTGTTGTGAAAAGTGGTACACTAATTTGTATAAAACTTGACTACAATGATTGTATGGAAAACCATACTAACTTGTTTACTGCTTATATATATATATATATATATATATATATATATAACAATGAAACAGTATTATTTACTGAATGACCTCTCAAACACCATTCATTGTTCATAACCATATCAAATATAACCATGATCATCAGACATATCGAATAAAACAACACGGCTGCTTCTGAAACTGCCAAGCTAAAAGCCTGAAGCCCTACAGCTGACTCAGAACACAAGGAATGAGAAAAACAGAACTGATTATATTACCATATTATAATAATAAAAGGTGAGACTACATTAAAATCAAATGAAAATCAACTCACTAGATCCAAACATAGATTATGGATTTCGAGATCACAGTTAGCAGTGTTGGTTAAAGTCAGTAGTAAAAGGAATTCTTCATTCACCATTAAATTTGATACGGGATGTTGCTAGATGAATACAGTATACAAGAAATAGGGTATTAGTCAACAAGTCATTAAAGTACATTTAATATCGAACCAGGGGATTAATTAACTTGCTTCGGTGGTGTAATGACACAATGCTCGCCAACTACTTATACAACCCGCGTACCATTCCCGATCGACGCACTCCTCAGCCTCACCTACTTAATGCTTAGCCTAGAAAAGTGGGAAAGTTGGCTTTGAGACTAGCAAGATCACCCTGTAAAAACACCAATACTACTGAAACTTTAAAGCTTAAACAGAAAAATGGAGAAGATTAATTGATAGATTCCCTGGTATATTCATATTATTAGATAAGTAAGGATCCGAATAATTGGGAAATAGGTTTAGTCCCAAAAAAGCGCTGGCCAAACAATTACTAAAAATGAATTGTGACTGGAGTGTTGCGTCGTTTTCATGCATATCCCTCACAAAACTGAGAGTAAAGTTTTTATTTGCATATGCGAATTCAGTTATCCGGAACAGGTCTTTCATGCACCAAGCTAAGAGCCACACCTATCGAAGGGCGCTGATCATAGTACCCAGTTGCCCAGAGTATCGTAGGTGACATGGGACTCATGTATGTGACTCATTGGCCGACGAACCCCACTTTTGAAAAAAAAAACTCTAAACCAGAACGAGATAAATGTTAAATGCTTCTTAGTTGTTATTATTGTTTACACACAAACTCTGCCTCAAAATTCATTCAGAGTTCGATTATTTGCCCAATTATTGAGTGACTTGATAGCACGAAAGTAAATTTTGAAGAGGAACATCAATGAAATGTAATTTGATTCAACTACTCTTTTAAAAAAACAGTTCCCTTGTTTTCAGAATTCAGAGTAAATTTTCTTTTGACAATGATTTTCTAAGAGTGTTATTGTATAGATGTTAAATTCAGACCAACTACAATTACTTCTCCTATTCTAAAATTAATGGAAAAATCACTTGTAATCAAGCCTGAACCTTCCTTTAAAAGCTCTAATGAACCCAAACAGTTAGTTTGTAAACAGGGCAGAAGCCATTTAGATGCTGCTGCTGTCTTACATAATAATGTTTCCTGTTTAGACAAAGGAACCAAATATGTTTGATGGACCTTTCTTGACTACACATTCAGTTTTAACTCTGTACCCAGGTGTCTTCTGTTAGATAAGGGATCCTCGACACAAACTGAGTCCTCGGCTGTTAACTGGTTGCATTCTCATTTCCATAACCCACTGGGGTTCGAAACCAGGACCTTCCGGTTACCAGGGAAGTTCGAACCCCAGTGGAATCGTACTGCTGATGATCCCCAAACTAGGATGAAACCGCTGTCCAGTACTCCCTGGTTTTCAATGCTTCTCTAACTGATATCAATCCGTGGTCGAACTCGTATAAACAAATCTAATCCTTACAAACCAAACTCTTGAAGATACAATATTGTACCGAATGGTAGGAGTTCCATGCTGTATCATTAGTACTGCTTTGGAATAAAGCAAATCATAATTAATGCTATTGCTAATTATTATTTATTATTATCAAAATGATTAGAAATCAATCTATTTTGAGCTAGCTGGTATGATCTACAAAAAATTTACAAATCATCTTATTTCACAGAAGAGATATGTGGCACATGTTCATTTTATAATGAATGTACAGCAAAATAATAACATAAACTGTACTATTTTTTTATTCCTTCACGTCCCCACTGGAACATAGGGCTTCAAGCTAGAGGCTTGAAGTTTCTGTAGCAGTGCTTATTTTTACAGGATGGGGTTCCTAGCCTCACGCCCAACCTTTCCTCTTTACCAGCTTTATTACTGGCTTAGCAAGGTAAAGGAGTGTGTCTGTAGCCGGGGATCGAACCCCGGACCATGTGCGTGGTCGGCGAGCGTCCTAACCGCTGTGCCACCAATGCACAAACCATACTATACGATAGAAAATCAAGACTCCTTATTAAGAACGGTTAACACAGTAATAGTTAATATAGTTAATTTCGTTTCTCAGATTCTTGTACTCTATCTTGAGTTTAGTGTTTGGATATCCAAGAAAATGGCAGTTACATATATCTGAAATTATTACGGCAAAAGTTGAACATTTTAAATCAAACATAACACACACACATACATACACACCGAAATAACTTACTGTCAATGAGAGTACTTTACAATCAAATTCGAAAGGAGATGAAATCGTGATACACGTTTCAATGATCTGAGTACACTGAATTTCTGTAGACGTAGATTCTATTAAATTTGAAGTTGACTGTTCAAGCTTCTTCTTCTTCTCCTCCTCCTTCTTTACAGATGATTTCATACATTCAGATACAACATGATATTTAGTTGTTGTAATATCATCTGATGCATCTGATAAAGACAGTAAGTAATCTGAATATTCACATGGTAAAATTTTAGTTGAAAAACTTAAATGACACAATAGTGTCTGCATAATATGAGAATTAGCTGAAATTGATGAACAGCACAGTGAAATTGTTACTGATGTAGAATGATTTGACAGGATGTCATCTAACTGTTTTACACAACAAACACCTAATTTATTAGGTGATGAATGGACAGTTTTATTTTCCATATGAGTAATAAGTTGTGATGAATCACCAATTATTAAATAATTCTCTGTTGCAGTCGACTCTGGATTAGCTGTTGTTGTAGTTGCCATAGTACTAACAACACCTGAAACACCTTCAGTTGATTCTATTTCTTTAGGGATGAGACGAGCAGTTAAACTAAGAAAAGAAAAAGAAAACCAGTTAAACCATAAAGTTTGTAATTCATGTTAAAATTGCCTAGATACAAGAATTTTAAAAAAATCTATATCTGTTGTGTCGGGTTCAAATTTTGAAGTTTCAGTAGCAGTGGTGTTGCTAGACCTCAAGACCAACTCTCCACCTTTTCCAGATGTACTGAGGGCTAGTGAACTAGGCGGGGTCTAAGAGTGCATCAGCCGGGAATCGAGACTGGTGTGATCGGTTATTACAGATACTAGACCATTTTGTTCACTTGAAGGGTAAAAAGCTTGACTTATTTGTTACTAGGTAAATTCTGTTACAGCAACATACAAGAAGGAGAAAAACAATAAAGAAAACATCACTGGAAAGTACGATCTCTACGACTATCTGTACATGCTGACGAAGAGTCATAAGTTATATCGAAACAACCACACCAAGCGATCTCAGCTTGTCATTGCTCTTTGATTAAAATTACTTCATGATAGAATCTATCTTGAAACGAATCAAATCCTGACAAACCCCATATATTCTTTGTTACTTCTAATTTCAATAACACGCCCATAATACAAAAGTGAATTTCCAGACTGACAGTATCACAGATACTCTGATCGATGAAAAATTTATTGTAGTGGTGAACAGAGGACTAACGTCCAAGTACCTTTTATTTTTTAGTTTATTCATTTTCATATGGCTTTAAGCTAGAGCTTCGACGTTTTAGTAGCGGTGGTGTTTTTACGGGATGAGGTTGCTAGCCTCACGCCCAACCTTCCCTCTTTACCGGGCTTATTACCGGCTAGGAGACGCAAAGGTATGCGTCGGCCAGCGGCCGAACCCTGGACCACTTACGCAGTTGACCAGTGTTCTACCACTAAGCCACAGACGCTATAACCAAGTACCTACTGCCCAATAAATACGCAGAAGGAAATGGAGATGGATTGGACATAAGCTGGGAAAATCACTGAGTGACATTATACGCCAGACCGTAGAGTGGAAGGTGAGTGGAAAGCAACAAAGTGAGTGTTGGAGAGTGACATGAAGATAGCCAAGGACAGAGTGAAATAGAGTTATGATGCTGAAGCTCTATGTTCTACTTTGAACTCAGGAAATTAAGAATCCTTAAAATGGATTTCCTCTCAGTCTTAACATCCACAAATATAAACTAGCTGTCAAAAGACCCGATAATTAGTCCTTCATATAAGTACATATGGACAACCGTGGATAGCCATTCGATTGGAAAATGTAAAACCTAGAAAAAGGATACAGCAATAATAATAATAACAGCAAACGAACTCCTAGAAGCCTGGTATTCAAATGGATCTATAGTAAACAGGCATAGTAATATTGGTAAGACTTATGAAACAGTGAATACGTCACATGGACAAAAGGATGAATATTAAATCAATAAAATAATCAATAACAATATAAGTGAACCACTGGATAAGAGAATCTCCAGGCGCAACAAATCACATCCAACGTTTTCAACAGAGATAGCCATTACATCCATGCAGTATTCTAAAAGCTCAACCGATGTTGAAGTTAGCAATGACGTTGTCTAGAAAGATAGTGAAACCTTCACAGTTTAACCATCCAGCTCACAGAACGCAAATACACCAAAAAGAGGTCCCCTTTCAATCATTCTACTAACAAATACCACTATAAATACTCAAGAATAATAAAAAAAATGTTAATTCTTGGTGAAAATCAGATGAAGATGACATCTAGATTCAAAAAGAGAGAATTCGCCAGTCAATCAAGAACACAGAAAGTAACCCAACTGAATGCGTGATCTTTAATCACAATTAACAATAAAATGTAATGAACAAAACAGAACACTTTTTCGAAATTAGAATATTCATACAGCTGGGAATATTATATATCGCTCTCATTTCAACAGACTAACTAGAGTATGGTGAAATCTTGGTGCTTCTCCATAGATGATGTTGGATATCTATTTCCAGAACCAATTATTTTATTTGTTGTTGCAGCCACTTTGAAATTTGTTCTGTAGGCCTAACCTGCAGAGACCGATGGGTCCTCCTTTTGTACGTGTGTCCACAAATACATGTAAACTAGTATACAAAATGGGATGTGACACTATTGTCCGGATGCTGCGAGGGTTTACAGGGCAACACAGATCTCGTTTTCTCAATGAAGAGAAATTTGACTGCATAGTAAGTTCTATTAACTGTCGCTTTGAGTTTTCGTTTAGTCATCAGACTTTGTCGATCACCCCTGAACAGCAAGGATATATAAACATCTTTTTTTAGGAGCTGACCGGATGGATCGATAGAGCTCCTTCCTTGACACTTCAGTAACGGTTAATGAATTTCAACGAATAGCTGTTATCTAACAATATTTGAGTGAGGTATTGTGTTTCTTCTTGAATGGTGTCAGCCGTACATATACGGTGAATGCGTTTGAACAAACACTTAAGCAACGTCTTTTTACACTGTAGTGGACAGAAAATTATGATAACTTAGATACTGTCCTGTGTATGTGGATTTTCTGTAGACAATCAACCTGTACAGTGAGCCCATATTTACTAGTAGCCTATACACAGAAAATTAAGTCTTACGAAATAGATAAGAGTTAAAGTAAATTAGGAGTTGGACGAAAAAAATCTTCCGTATGAAAGTGAAGCTGATTATTTTTAAACCTGACATATGAAATGTATTTCTATAATGTGCATGGGAAAGCAGAAAAATATTCAGAGGAAAGAGTAAAACATGACAGAGAATAAGCATTCTTGCCTAACTTTGATACGATGAATAATGAAAAATTTATCTGACATTGTGCATTCGCCTATTCCACATTACAACGAAATAAAAAAAAACAATATTGAAATCAAAGTAACACGCATTTGAATAATAATGCTTACTTTAGCTTTGTGCAATCACTTTGAGTTGGATTACGAATAGTTAAGTTGATCTGTGAAATTTCATTAGCCAGAATAGAAATATTTTGCTGTGTAATGATTTCCAAACCTGAAGGTGGATGATGCATTCTAAAGATCAAATGAAAAGAAAAATGCCAACGAGTTAAACAATATTGTAGATAGAATATCAACTAAAGTGATATTCCTTTTTGCACTCATTATGAAGGGAAAAAATGATTTGTTGAAACTAGTGGGACACAAGACATTAAGTAAACTATATTGCTAAAACCTGAAATACTACTACTACATAGCTAAAGATATGCTGCTTTTTTTCTTATATAGACACCAATATCACCACTCTAGGTAAACCTAGATCAGTACACATGGTTTCAAGTAATTTTTTTCATTCCTTTACGTTCCCAGTGGAATATAGGGCCTCAAGCTAGAGGCTTAAAGTTTCGGTAGCAGTGGTGTTTATTTTATTTGCGAGATGGAGTTGCTAGCCTCATGTCCAACCTTCCCTCTTTACCAGCCTTATTACTGGTTTGGCGAGGTAAAGGAGTGCTTTGGCCGGGGATCGAACCCCGGACCACATGCGTGGTCGGCGAGCATTCTATCACTGTGCCACCAACGAACAAGTGATATCAGATATGTTTTGCCCACATTATTAGAATTATATCTTAAAGGATGGAACCAATCTCAAAATGTACGGGTGTTAGTTGAAGTAAGTGCATTTACACTGAAGAAAGTCGAGGAAGACATGCGAAAACATTACATCAGAAGACTCTGGATTTCGTCAGTGTCTTCAACTGTAAAAAACCAAATCATCTTCCTTTCTAGATCAATAGGACTTTTCCCCAGAAATAGGCCAATCCATAAAACATCGAATCCGATCAGGGTCTTATCTATTTGTACAAATATCACGGAAAATAGGAATGGTGACAGTTGGAATCCTTGATAGACAGCACTAGTTGTAGTCACCTTACACAATTCAGTGAGTTCGAGTCGAGTGTCATGATTAGTACACTATACCTTCATAGAAGTCACTTCACAACCAGATATTTCCGCAACACCTTCCGACCGACCGAATGAGTCAAGCGCCGCCTCAGGTGAAGGAATATAGGAAGTGTCATGCACCGGCAAGTGTACCACAGCCTGTTGGAGGGTGAAGATATAATGTATGCACCCTCGTCTATAACTAAAGCCAGCCTGCTTTTCTCAGGGATTTTTGTCCCAATCTCTGCTTAATCTCCACTGTGGGACCTAGGATCTTAGATAATAAGTTACGGGTTCAAAATTTGAAAGCTGAGCTCAACACTAAATTCCCTGTAAGTAAACTCAAACCTATCACAATTCATTGTTCTAATTCTGGACACAGTTCACTCGGTTTAACTCAATGTATGCCTACCTTCCCTACTGCTCTTATATGTATATAAATCCGAATCTAGGTTATAAGACTTTATAATTTTTATCCAGTATGTACGAATGTAATGAAGCATAACAGATCAAGAATATTAAGTAAAACAATTTATTCTTGCTTTAATTGAATTAATCGTTTATAAAACATAGATCTACCAACCATATACTCAATACATACTGAAAATTGCCTAAAAACTTACTCTGTTCGAATTCTATTTCCAATTACATCCCAATCTGGTGGAAGATTAGGAAAGTCATGATTAATTATGAATCCATTATGTTCAACTTTGAGAGGATTCTTCTGTATCTGACGTTCTGGTACTGAAAGAACAACTTCTTTACTCCATAATCCACAATTATTATTTTGAACAGAAGGATTTAAACTGGTTTCATGCTGTTGCTTTCTTTGACTGTGTTGTTTATGACCAGGAATTTTGCGATCACCGGAATAAGTATGATAATCTGACAATGCATTCCATTGCCATGATACTGAACACAATATTAATTCATTGACATTCTCTGTATCATTGCAACTGGAATCAGGAGGCAACAAGCCTAACTTAACTGAATCAACCTGTGTTGAAGGATTTGTATAAAGTAAAGGCAATCAGTTTGGAAATTTTCTGCACTCAGCACAAACAAAAAAATTAGGATTTTCAACACCAGTGTTGAATCAGTTCTTCTATATGATTCAGATACTTAATGCGTCACAAAAAGTATTCCCAGCAGTATGCAGGCTTTTATCAACAGCTGCCACCTTTGCTGGTTCCATACTGAGGATCAAATGGCCAGAAAGAATTAGCAGCAAGAAACTCTGAGAACGGCCAAACCAACAGTCTATTGTCAAACATATATGCTGAAGGAAGTGGAGACGGTTCGGACACATGCTGAGGGAAACTTAAATAACATCGCGCGCCAGGTTCCAAATGGGAAACAACAAATTGGGCGTCCAAGGGCGACATGGAGGAGATCGTGTCAGGAGGGGTTGAAAGCTTATGGGCAATCATGGGGACAGTTGAAGAGGACTGAGAAAAACAGGACAAAGTGAAGACGTGCTGTTGAAGCCATTTGTTCCACTCGGAACCCAAGGGAATCACAACAAATAAAGGGAATCACCGAATATAGGCACAAATATCACAGATAGTTTGGATTGTTTGAATAAGAACAATTACGCACAAATACATTTCGAGTGTGTAACACTCGAATATCGTAAAATAGATAAACCTAAGACAGGCGTTTCTAATGTTTAATTTAAGTTAAATTTTTTAACTTCTTCAGAAGGCTGAAAACACCTCCTAAGAGAAAATCTGATTAAACATTGTTAGCAGTAGACTGTGAGAGTTTTCACAATCTTCTTTATCTGACCTGATAATTGTGCAAGTTCCTACTAATATTAAAGTTTCTTTTCAAACATTTTAACATAATAAGTACATGAGAAATGATAAACTCATATATATATATATTAGGTTTCATAGCCTATTATATTTTAGAAACCTTTGAAGTGAAAACAGTAGTAAGACAACGCTGTCCACTGTTACCGATGATATTCCTGATTGCGGTGAACTGAATCATGTGGAAGACTGTGGGGAGCGAGAAGACAGGAATACACTAGATCGATAAGAAGACTCCAGAAGATCTCGATTTCGTGGACGACTTATGTCTAATGTCACATAAACTCGCAGAATTGCAGGTGAAAACCAACAGGTTGGCGGAAGAAACAGGAAAGACAGGAAGAAGATGGAGGTGAAGGTAACTAACCAATAACAAGCACTAATCACTTTCAACGGAAGAAATTTGAAAGAGTTCACTTCCTTCACTGATCTAGGCAGCATCGTTTCAACTACATGTGACATGGATGAGGATATCGAAATCAGGATCGGAACCGTCATCACTCTGAAATAAATTTGGTAACTTTCTGTAATTAGCATGAAGCACACGGTTCGAATTTTCAACACTTTGCGGATAAATTATGTCCCATTTCGCAAAATCTCCAAGGGGGAAAACCGAAAAGTTAGTAGGAGAGGCAGTGAGGACAAGATGGAAGAAATCTTAAGAAAGTTGTTTCTTCCACTTACCTGAGCAACAACGTTTTAACTACAGGCTGCACAGATGAAGATATCAAACCTAAGATCGAAAAAGCAAGACAAGCGTTCATTACTCTGAAGTAGATGTGGAGATCAACAGCAACTAGTACAAAGAACATGATATAAATTTTCAACACTGATGTTAAGTTAGTGCTTCTATATGATTCAAAGAATTGGAGCGGATGTCAACGAAATCGTTTCCAACAACCTGCGGCAGAATTTCGGGATGGATTAGAGACAATCTGAGAAGATCGTTGAGTGAGATAGCACACCAAGCAGGCCCCTGAGTCGGACCTGAATGGGAAATGGTGAATCAGGTGTCCGAGGGTGATATGGAGACTTTGTAGAGAGGAAATGAAAACTTTGGGGGAATATGTAACAGACTGAAATGATGACTTCTTCACATTTCACTGTTCCGGAGGCTGACATCAGCATGAAGTTCATTAAGTTATAGCTAACTTTAATGTGAAGTATCCACGCATGTATTTCTTTTCTCACTCGGTCTTGTGATAAACAAATGTTCTGTTTCTTTTGGAACAGCTGTTATTAAATGCAATCCTACATAACTACTTCACTTCACAAAGTGAAAACGAATAAAAACCAAAGTTAAATACATAACTTATAATGAGATACTCAAAATTGTCTAGCTTACTTTAATTTGATTGCCAAGGATTTCTGGATTCAAGCAAAGTAATAATACTTTGAATTTCTCTTTAGATTCCAGCAGAAATTTAGATGACCATGTTTGAGAGATTTGATGAGTCGATGTATGCGCTGATAAAGGCTTGTTTATTACATTGGATGGCATATTTGCAGACGGAGAATATTCAATCTAAGAAGCCGAAAAACAATAAGAAAAGGTTTAAAAACGAATAATAACAAAAATTGAATAGATACCATTACTTATCAGTCTGTGCGTCGCTGGTACAGCAGTAGAATGCTCGCTACCGAAACTTTAGCTTGAGGCCCAATGTTCCACTGGGAACGTACAGAAATAAAAAAATTCTTATCAGTCTTATAATACTGAAGATAAATTAATCACTAACAAACAAGCATATAGAAATAATTTAGTGTCAAGGTCCAAATTGAATTAAGCATACAGAAACTTCTAAATTATGTAATTCATTATGTAATACTTCAAAATTATCCTAAAGTTTGATTCAGTCTCAAAAACATAAGATTAAAACATATTGATGTAGCTGAAGTACTACAGATCCGCAGAAGTGAGCTCAACCTCCATCACCATCATAGAAATCATTCGTCCCCAGAGTTCCTGGTTGCTGGTCCTTCCTGACAATCTAATGATCTTCAGTATGCAGCCAAGGCAACTGTTGACGAAATTCTGCAGTAGTCTGCTGGAAATGCTTTTCGTGAAGCACATAGTTTCTGAATTATATCGAAGAACTGACTTGACATTAGTGTAGGAAATACAGCTTTTCTTCTCCATGCGAAGTGCAGTAGATTTTCACACTGATTCCAGATGAATGAAGGTCTGCCTTGCTTTTCCAACTCTATCTTTGACATCCTCATTTGTGTCACCTGTAGTTGAATCGATACTGTCTAGGTAGTGAAAAAGGTGGCTTCCTCCAAATTTCTGCTTGTTGTTATTGGCCAAGTATCTTCATCCCCTCTGTCTTCACTATGTTCACTTGAAGTTCGATCATCGCTGCCAACACTACTTGAATATCAGTTGTATTTACACCATTTAATTCCAGTAAATGGATTACTGTGTGATGTAGTTGATTTTATCGACAACGAAAGAAGAAGAAAATTACTGTGTAGTGAGGAGATGCTTAACCTGAATCGTTCACATACCTGTTTTTTGACCTGTATGAGTGAAATGAAATATTTAAGTCACTGTGAAATATGCCAATAATTATAGTCGGAAGCTTTATGTCAGTAAACAACAAAAGCACCACATGCAAAACCTAATATATATATATATATATTTCAGGGTAGACCACGAACTGATATCAGTCAGAGAAAAATTGACAGCTATGGAGCACTGGACAGCTGTTTCATCCTAGTTGCGGAATCATCGGCAGTACAAATTCACTGAGTTTCGAACCCAGGACCTTCAGGTTACAAGGCAAGCTTGTGTACCACTCAGTCACTGGGACCAGATTGAATGGCCCATAAATTCTAACTTCTACCGATTCGTGATTTTGGTGCGATCACTAACCAATGTCATCGGTGGGATATCCATCCTCACTCCCAACTGGATGGACTCCCTGGTCACTAGTGACTGGCTACGGGGTGAAGTTATCTGGAGTTCTAGTGAGAAGTCGTGACCAGTGAGTTCCATCCAGTCGGGAGTGAGGATTGATATCCCACCGATGACATTGGTTGGTGGTCGCACCAAAATCCCGAATTGGTAGAAGTTAGAATTCATGGGCTGGCCATTGAATCGGGTCCCAGTGGCTGAATGGTATACGAGCTTGCCTTGTAACCGGAAAGTCCTGGGTTTGAAACCCAGTGGATGTGTACTGCCGATGATTTCCAAACTAGGATGAAACAGCTGTCCAGTGCTCCGTAGCCTTCAATGGTTCTCTAACTGATATCAATCTGTGGCCTAACCTGACATAAATAGAATCCCTACAAACTAATTCTTATATATATATATATATATATACATATATATACTTGAGTAAGAATTGTTAAGTAATCTGATATTACCTTGTGAGAGAAGTTCACAGTGACATGATGGATAAGAAGTGGCAAAGGAGCAAAAGACCTGTTAAAATAAATAATAATAATAATAGCATTAGCAATAGAACAATAAAACAATATTGCTGAATATTTTACACTCTACGAGGATAACGGATATTCAGTCTGTTGATATGTCATTCAAATAAATAGGACATCATTTCAACCTGAATTCAAATACACTCGTTTTAATACTTTAGTAACACGAATTTTATACCTTGAGGAACTATAGACAATATAAGAAGACTTAGTGCACTCAATTTTAGTTCAATTCTTTTGTAACTGATACCTAAAATTACGTTAACATCAGTTTCAAAATGAAACTATGTTCATTGTCAGATTTTATAGTCACTTAACAAACAAATTAACTAAATAGCGCTTGAATTTTAACATAAGGGTAGAACTTGGTCATTGCAGTGTAAACCCTCTCCGTAAGTTCACTTCTCAGGCATATCATACAGTTATACAGAAAGATGCGTGAATCAACAGAGGGTATAACATGGGGATGCCTTAATTCACGCTTTCTTATACTGAAAGAGTACATGAATGATATATTAATAAAATAAACGAGACAACTAAGAGACAGAGACGGTAGAATAATTCAAACAGTCAGCCGATGAATTTCCGTAAAACTGGCTCCTAAAATCCCAGAACCCAAAGGAGTAATATAAGTACCCTTACAAAATTAAAACCGACATTCACAGAATTCAGGGAAAAGCGATATGACAGCATTATTGATATTAGATGATTGGAGACAATCGGCAGGAAGCCTAGGTTTCATGCTAGTTGGCACGCATCAACAAGGCGTATCTGCAACCTTGAAGGAATTCATGTCCCTTCTCAGATTCGAACCCGCGTTACTCAGTGCTGCAGTCAGAGACGTTACCACTGAGCTATTTGGACTCGCGACTGACCTCTTGTAGGACTGTGTTGGATATTTTTTTGAGTGGACACTAGTAACTAGTATGATGTGTCTAGTCCTTTGTTTGGTGCAGACTTAATTTTATCAGTCACAGGGTGGTGCGGGTTCGAATCTCAGAAGGGACATGAATTCCTTCAAGGTCGCAGATACTCTTGAGCTAACGAATCAAATTTCTAAATATGTTTTAGGATGCAAAACCCATCTAACCAAATCCTACATAAAGCTACATAATGTTGCTTTCTTGTGTAGTAACACAGCAGAAGTATTGAATACTCAATTTCTGTTGTTAACAATAGGATGAATATTATCAATGTATACTGGAGAGCAGAAGTCATCTGTCCTTTATATCATTGAACAAAAACAAATCAGTAATAAGACATACAAACATGCATACTTTCATTTAAGGAAAATCTAAAGTAGTAATAACAAAGATATACCTTAGGAATATAGCCAATTGAACTGGTTGGCCATAAGTGTATTCTGCTTGCGTAAAACATACTTTGCACTGGACTGGATAAAAAAAGATAACAGAAAAGGAGGGAGTGTATTACATAAGCCGATGGCATTTCATAATTTATTACCATGAGTTCTTGTTTTAATCAGTGAAACAGCAGAAATCATATTTGTTTTTAGTTTGTTCAGCAGATAACTTTTAATTTTGATGTAGTTGTGTTCTGTGTGCTGGATGGTTTATTTGCGAAGCTTTCATTGCCTTACTAGGCAACATCTTCAGAGCATACTTCCATTTTGAAGTGAGCTTTTAGATTTCTCTACGGAACAAGCTGGAATCAGAAAAGGTAAATCATGTGCTGATCAAATCGCAACTCTACGCATCGTCATCACAGAACTAAGCATAAAATGGCAGTCAAACCTTTACCTCAATTTCAACGACTTCGAAAAGGTCTTTGACAGCGTAGATCAAGAAGTAATTTGGAAACTACTTCAACACTACGGCGTGCACTGCCATAAGTCTTTGTCAATCTCATCCAACAGTTCGCTATATGACAATGCCACGTGTCAGGTGATCCACAACGGGAAACTCAGTAAGGCGTTCGAAGTGTATATAGGAGTAAGACAAGGCTGTCTATTATCACCGATGATATTTTTAATTGTGGTCGACTGGATTATGCGTCAGACTGTTGGGGGCGAGCAGAGAGGAATACGCTGGACCACCGATAAGAAGACTTTAGGACATCTGGATTTCGCAGATGATATATGTCTGATGTCACACAAACTTGAAGACTTGCTAGCGAAAACCAACTAACTGGCTGAAGAGGTGGGGCAGGCAGCGAAGACAGGACTCCAAGTGAACATAGAGAAGACGGAGGTGATTAGGATAACCAATCAACAGCAACAACAATCAGCACCAATCACCATCAACGGGAGAGATTTAACAGAGGCGGCCTCCTTCACCTATCCGGGAAGCATCGTTTCAACTACAGGCAGCGAGAACGGACGAAGATGTCAAAGTCAGAATCAGAAAGGCAAGACACGCCTTCATCAACCTGAAACCAGTTTGGAAATCTTCCGCACTCAGCATAAGGAACAAGATTCGCATTTTCAACACCAATGTGAAGTCGGTTCTTCTATACGGGTCAGAAACTTGCACTGCGTGTCACGAAAAGGATTTCCAACAGCCTGTTGCAGACTTTCATCAACAGCTGCCCACTTCGCTGGCTCTATACTGAAGATCAAATGGCCAGAAAGAATAAGCAACAAGAAATTATGGGAACAAACCAATCAAGAGCCGATCGCTCAACAAATATGTAGGAGAAAGTGGAAATGGATCGGGCATACATTGAGGAGGCCGCCGAATGATATAGCACGCCAGGCCCTGGAGAGGAATGCCGATGGGAAGCGTAGAGTGGGTCGTTTATGCAAGGATGACATGGAGGAGATCGTGTGAGTAAGAGATGAGAGACTTCGGTCAATCGTGAATCCAGCTGAAAACAGAACAAAGTGGAGATCTGTTGTTGAAGCCAGCCCTCTGTTCCACTCGGAACGCAAGGGAATAATAATAATAAACTTAATGCAATAAATTGCGATCAAGAAAAGAAGCACAACTGCATAATGTTATAAGCAACTGATTGATTGATAGGAGAAGTTGGATACTAAACAATTACAAATTGAACACTTTTCATCTTCGTACCCGTTTATAAGGTATTCGTATTCATAGGTTACACTTCCTGGACAAGTAGGTGTACTAATCTGGATAATAAAATGCACGAAATTAAGATTTACTTCATCTTTTTTAGAGTATCCTTGGGGGCATAAAAAGTAAATACATAGATTACAAGAATATTTAGCCCTGTAAACTGAAAAATTCGTATATCTTCATCAATTGATAATTACTCTGGCTTAAAATAAACAGAGTTGGCTCATTTCCGATCAGTGCGCCATAGATTAGAGTCCTGTTTTATCTTCTCTGAATCACCGTGAATAAGTAAACGTGTATCTTCATAGCCCAGTATACAAAGATGTACAAAATATTTAATTTGCATGGATACTTAAGGGTTGAAGCTGCTTAATTTAACAAATAAAACACCATACTAATTGATTGGTAGACATGAGATTACTTTAAGTATAGTAAACTAAATAAATTCAATCAATGTACCAATCGAATCTACCTAACTACCGGCTATTAGTTCAGCGCTTGACTTTCCTACTGGAATTCACTGGCATTTTAGCCTCCGGTCAGTAGTGTAATGCAAGCAACAAAAAAAAAACACTTTCGTGTTTATTTTTCAACTTACTACATGTAATCAAACGTGTAATATCCAAAGATATTTTGCACTTTGCTCCTGAATATGAATCGGTTTTGTTTTCTGATTGATCGTTAGAAGCATTGTCGTCTAGAGTTGTGGGATTCTGATTAGTCATCTCCTTATGTGAAGATTCTGGTTGGATATTAACAGTATTATTCATTAGTATGTCTAACTGTTTCCTCCATCCATCTTCAATCATTTTCACAGTATGATCGAGTTCAGGTGCAAACATTATGAGATTAGGTACACCGGTCTGAAATAAAGAGGTATGTAATCTAACCAGCAATAAAAAGGAAACAATATACAAACTTCAAAATGTTAGTTAGGTAATGTACTGTTAAAAGTTGAACTGACAGTTAGGAGAGAACTTCGGAACTATAGCAGAGTATAATTCAATGTAACATAACACAGATAGAGTGATTACGCGTTATTAACTCGATTAAATTTGGGCATAGTTGAATTTTAAAAATTTTCGGTGAGAGAAAACCGAGAAACGTTTTTCCTAATAATATGTGGACCTAATAATTATAGGGTTTGTGCGACCGACTACTAGTTGACAGTGATATGGTAATCCGAATGCAGAACACCTTCAATAAAGCTGTCATTTAGCCAGAGACAGCACAACAGGATATCCTGAAAGCCAACTGTACTTTTGAATGTGTTTTAAACAATGTTTAAGTCTTTATGAATTGAGTCATGCAGGACGAAAAGGTCCCAATAGTCACGGGGAAACATACCACATGTTTTGAGTTTCAATTTTGCTTCCCATCTGTTTATGAAGTCAAAACGTAAACAGGACTGTTAGAGAATAGTATTTTTAAATACACATGACATCTAAGGACAATGAATCTAGTATTATATCTAGAAATACAGAGGAAATACAAGCATCCTTTATTTTACAGCGAACTGCAACAGTGTTCGGTGGTTGGAGGCTATCCGCAGTAAGCGCTAGATCTAGGTTTCGTCCTGCTTTGCAGTCGTCAGTAAGGTATACTGTAACCTCGAGGCAGCAGATGTCCCCACAGAGGTTAGAATCCGCCCTACCCAGTGCTGCGGTCGGAGATGTTACATTTAAGTTATTGGGGTCCACGACTCACTTGCTGTAGGCCAGAGCTTCCTGTCCACTGTCACCAACCACCTACCATCAATTCAAATTACACCACGATGGCTAGTACCCTAACTTAATGACTATATTGCAAACTTGACCAATAGAATTCGGTCAGCACCAACACTGAGAACTAGACTCATGACTCTGATTAATCCAGTGATCAATCAGTGTAATCTGCAGCTATCTTTCAATTTATGTAAGCCTTAGTAAGCCAGCGTTGATGGTATATTCGTATTGATCAGTAATGCACTACCTAGGCACAAACAGTATCAACTAAATAGTGGCTGTTGGGAAAAGATTCTGGCAACCGTTTCACACACATATATATCAAAGGAAACCTCTGATACTGAGGAGTTTCGCATTCAGCCTTTGGAGGTCTTACTAACTAAATAACGGCGGTACAAGCTATTAAAATTAACGTAGTGCGCTATATCTTGCTTTAGTTTGTCATTAGATTTATTTCCTTAGTTTTCCCTGTAACCTGCAATTATGTATACGGAACTTATACATAAGCTGCAATATTTTTGTTGTAATCTAGATTCAAGTTTCCTCAGAACGACTTTTGAATTCAACCTATGCACTTCAGTAGTGCTTAATCATTGAAAGCCTTCCAGAGAAATTGTAGAGCAACTAAACCAAGAAAATTTGCACCATTCAACATATAAATGCTTTTGATTGGGCACTAGTTAGCAACTAGTGTAATGTGTCTAGTCCTCTGTTTGGTGCAGACTGAATTCTCAGAAGGGACATGAGTTCCTTCAAAGTTGCAGATACGCCTTTCTGACGAGTGCCAACTAGCAAGAAACCTAGGTCAAGAAAGGCTTCCTGCTGATTGCCTCCAACTATCCAGTATACAAATGCTTACTGCAATCAGCGTGCAGAGTGTATACTAAAGTAGGCGACGAAGGTTATCTAGAAATATGATAATTTTCCACTTGTTGAAGATCTAGCCAGTGAACTCCTGAAACAACTTATACAATGTCAGTACCGAATCCCGTTACCCAGGGGTAAGGCAGTCTGACTGATAATTTAATATTACGGTAACACACTAGCATAGTCCAGTGCTCTCCATTGTTTAAAATATTCACAACACTCTGAATTTCAAAAATGGTTAGAGACCACATATGAATATTTCTCATTAATTTTACATGTATAGATGATGACTACTGAAGAATAACTGCATAACATCTTAACTGCTTCACGCTGTTGTGCACATCAATTTTGTTCTCTTACTTACTGCCCGAATAGCTGACCAGTTTACTTCAACGCAGGTCCCACTGACTGACTTTCCTACCTCCATTTATTTAATAAAGCTGAATAACAACTAACTAGTGAAGACGTAAAAATTTGTTTTCTTGTTTTGTTTGCGTCTAACTATTAAGGTGTAAACTATTATGCAGGGAACAGCAAATTGTGGTCCAGAAACAGCAGCAGTCCCTTAACAACATTAACCGATTGCAGTGTGGCACATTAGTAGTTTTAGGTTAATCACTTCTATATCTATCCAAAATTAACGATAATATCTAGGAGTAATCTTGTTTTGGAAGACCAGGAAGTTCTAGGACGACCAGATGAAACTGCTCATTGTTCAATGCCTATTCTATATCAGAACACAGTTTCCATGCGTCAAACTTGAAAGTTACTGGTTATGCAAAATAACTGTATAAATAACCATAGTCATTTCCCCAATTTTACCCTGTTCATCGACCACATGCCAACTGTGTCATTCTATAATTTAATTTATACTGTCAAAATAAAGCACACATCTACGCACGACTTTTGCTGATTTGATGCGGTTACAAACAGAAAAACAAGGACAACTTGGTTGTTGGTGCTTCCGTCAATTCAGGAAGCTTTTAGCAGGACTTCGTCATCATACCAAAATTCAAAGACAGAATTACTGTATTTCTTGAAGATAATATTTAGAACGTCAATTATCTGTACCAATAATTACAATCATGATATAGATACTATGGCATAGATAAATCGCCTTTTTGAATCCTAAATGATAGGCTGAGACTGTCTAGCTATCTATTTACTTTTACTGATGTTTGAATACAAGCCTTTCCTTCTGATAAGATGGATGATGTGAACCCTGTCGTCTAAAATAGCCCTCCGCTACAAAAAATAAGCAAATAGCTAGAGCCAGGAATTCTGATGACTAGGGTTCGAGTCACCAACGGGACATCATGTCTATTGAAGCTGCAGATACAACTTTTTGACGAGTGCCAGCGAGAATGATACTTAGGTCTACGGTTTCCTGCCAATTTCACCCAAACATCATCTAATTGAGGGACTAGATTTTGTGTTTGAAACACATTTACATCATTTATTTAAGCTGTTAAATGTTTTTAAATTTATCTCCCTTTGGAGAATAAATTGTCACTAGTGTGTTAAGATCAATCCCCAGTTAATTTAATTAATTTCCGCCACTACGAAAGGTTAGACGGGTAGATAGATGTTTCACAATTAAAGGTCTATAATCTAAGCATACTCAATGCTTTTCTGATAGTAACTAGTGGGATTTTAGGCTTCAGCTTCCACCGACAAAACACAGTCATATTAATTAACACGTAGACTATCCATTTCATGCTTGACTCCTCTAAGAACACATCTATAATAATGTGAAACTGGACAAAAAGTGGAGGGCTTTGTATGACTGTGTCATTATACCGTTATTATTTACGACTTCGTACTAGGATTCTGAATACAACAGTGTATTCATACCACCACCTCATGAACCAAAATGTATTCACGAGGAATAACAACTCACCTTAAGAAAATCAAAAATAGCCTGTTGAGCTTGTATTTTCTCAGAGTTAGATATCAAACTATCTAGAATACATTGAACAGAGAAATATAATAATTTGTGAAATACAAAATACAGGAATAAAGCAAAAACAAGCAAAGGTGTTTTACAGATTCTAACTTTTTTTAAAAGAATAAATAAATGATGGCGACTTGTTCAATGAAATAAAAAATTCCAAATATTCCAATCTACTTAACTTTGTTCATCTTAGAAATGTAGATGATAATATACATACATACATACATAAATACACATACAAGGGAAATGAACCGATGGAAATTACTCAAAATGCTTTACATAACAACGGAAATAAGAAATACGATAAGTGGAAAAGTCTAGAATACATCAGTATGAAAATGTATATTTGTTTATTGAGATTGTCGTATTTTCTAACTATCATAAAATAGCACTCATTTAAGTGATGCTTAGGTATTTCCTATGCAGTATCCTCATTCTACTTCAAAAGAGAATGTGGGTCAAGCTAGAACACACATGTAAACCACTAAACTTATAAGCAAGATGATGAAACGTTTAAATACTGACTAATTGTAACTAAATCTTCAAAGGTTATTCCACACTTTTCTTGTATTTGTTGTTGTTGTTGTCGACGTTGATTATGCTGATGACGGTGAGTAGTCTTCCTTTCAAAATGTTCAAAGATAATACTTTCTAATGAAACAGTTGAAAATAAGCCATCTTTTTCATAATTTTGCTCTCCAACCTCCTGAGGAACTAATTTATCCAAGTCAAGATAACTGCCAACAAAGGCTTTCTGCACTTCTTGAATAAATCGTGTACACTCAGAGTCAGTGGAATCATATTTACACTCTTCAAACTTTTCCATCTCCTTCGGCTTATTAGATGATATAGAATAAGAAAATCCAAAGCATTTTACTAGAAGACTCCATGGAAAACAGGAAAATAATCGACAAGCGCATAATTTATTAGGGGATTTATAAGAGGAGTGTGTATTCACGGATTTCATGCTTCGTTTCATACGTCCTATTCCTTTACTTAGTTGTTGTGGTAAATTTTACACATTTAACTCCTTCTTCAAGCAACATTATAATCCTTAATAGCTAGTTATTGGAATCGCACTATCTGTTACTTGGTCTATCATGATATAACTTTGCATAGACAATCAGAAACATACATTGAACATCTCAGATGTTAAATTAGAGAACTACACACATTTTTGATCACTTTGAAGGATATATTCCATTTGGTATAACCATTTATCATTAACAGAGAATACAAAGAAAGTATACAGAAAACAACTAGCTATTCATCGTCCAGTCAATATACTATATTGATTAGGCATGTGATTTCTGTTTAAAATAAATGGACCACAGACACACTATGATTCACCTAAAATACTTTAAACAACTCTAACAATTTCACAGTACAACTACTCTTTCACGAATACCTTCATATGAGTAAAGATACAAATGCATCCTTCGACATTGTAAACGTCCTTTCTGTGGAATTTTCATTATTTTTTCTCTAGCATAGTTCTCATCCAATCATTATAGCCATTTACTTATGTTAAACTAAAGATTTCATCAGCATTGGAGAACACTGGAACTCTCTGGAAGCGACTTGGAAGGAAACCTATATAAAAATCCTAGGCAAAAAAGGTGAGAAGAGTAATAGCTGTTCTCTACGAACACCTGGGACAGACCAAAGTAGATGGAACCAGTGAAAAATAATGAAGGAACCCCAATGACCAAAGAGGTGAAAGAAAAGAAACAAAAATAAAGTTATGATTGAACATTTCCACACACAGAGACAGAGAAGTCTTGAAGGCCATAAAGCATCAGGATCAGATAGGACCTCGCCAGAAGCATCGAAAACGCACCTAGAGACCTCAACGGACACGCCCATACCAATACCGCAGGCGCAAAAGGAAGGAAAGGTGCCTACCGATTGGAAGAAAAGCTACCTTGTCAAACTGCCAAAGAACAGAGACTTAAACCCTAAGTTCCACTCGAAACCCAATGAACAAATAATAATAATGATATTTATGAACAGAGACGCGAAAGTCTCCAAGGGTATAGCTCTGTACATCAGAAATGATTTGCATAAAGTGATATTTTATTGCCACTATCACACTTAAGTTAATCAGACTTCAAAAGAATCGAAATAGTGTGTTAGTTTCTTGCATAACATAAACCACAGACTATTTTACGTAAAATACCTCTTATTCAAAACAACGCAATATCTTAAAAGATATTAGTGTCAGTTATTCAGCTAAGATTTTGACAGAGAGGCAATGTGTTTGTGATCCAACATATCCTAACCTCCCCTCCCTCACATATTCATCTTGGAAAACTGCCTACCCAACCAGCATTAAGTGTGATTAATAGTTTTTTAATTGCAAAAACCATAAACTTGGCAATTACCTTGCATCATTATTACTTCTATATGTCTAAATCATTCTTAAAAAGCTGCACGCATATAATAGTGAAGTTCTAAGGTTTCCTAGATCAGGTAAGGACTCCTAGGCTAAGGTCATCAGAATGCTTAGAATCAATAATTGGAGACTGATGGTAATATACCTTAAAATCGCACGCTATGGAGTATTCACTTCTTGAGAACACTGAACATCTTCCAGATTCTAGAAATTCTCCTTCACATTTCTGCCTATCGAAATTACACTACATTTCTGTTCTCTACTTTCAAGTATGCTTCTCCGAAGTACGGCAACTTGAACCGCTTTACTTTTGCACAAACTTCTACGTTGATGAATCAGTCAATCCTTTGTCAATGTCATAAGTAAGTAATCAAGCAAAAGTTTTTAAATTTGCATCTAAGAGTATACTTTGTTGGCTAACTGCAGATATATTCAAAGCTCTAATAAGGAATCGTATTCACTTAGCCCAAATTCGTTTTATCATTTGTTATACCAAAACCAATTTTCCATTGTACGAATAAAAGTAGAGGTCCTGGGTTCGACTCTTATACAGATGCAGATTACTGAAAAATTTCTATTGTGAGGTGAACCAACTGGCTGTTATTAAAAAAATTATTCTTTGACAGAAACCATTATAATCTAGTTATGAAAGCTTAATCATTTAATCTAAGAGGCTAACTATTAAAACACTTCCACTTCAGGTTAACATTTTTTCTAACAAAAAAAAAACAGTAAAAATTGAAAGTATGGCAGTTTGCTTGACAATAAATTAACTTTCTGAAAAGAAATCTAAAGCAAAGAACTTACTAGGACCCAGTAGTTCCAAACACGAGGACAGAAATATTGTGGGCTGAGCGACTATGTATGCACACCTGAAATGTTATCAATATTTTATATATTACGTATGAATAATACAATGCAGCTGCAATCAAATAAATATTTGGACTACTACTACTGTAGAGAGAAAAGGTACAGAGGAAGCTAAGCTGACAGTCTTTTGCCACCAGTAACAGATTGATAAAAAAGAATACTAACACAAATGAAATAAATTATATGATTGTTTTTCTGATTGGAACTTTTAGAAGATAATTTTCTCGCCCCTTGCATTTCGAATGAGACATAGGGCTACAAACTTTTGAAGTTTCAGTAGTGGTGCTGCTGTTTTTACAGAGTATGGTTGCTTACCTCATGCCTAACCTTGCCTCTTTTTAGGTTTACCCTAGAATAATATACTAGGCAAGGTTTGAAAATGAGTTGCTCGGGGGTCGAACTCGGACGGACATTCTACCCTTGAACCACCGACGGATTCATATAAATCTCACGGATCTCTAGTCTTTTTCTTGTAAAATGTTAATTACAGAAGTGTAGCAATTAGAAAAATGATAGCTTTAAATTCTCTGCCAAAATTTGCGTTAATCTGTTTGTTTTTCGAGTTTCCCACGGATTGATATCAGTTGGAGAACCATTGAAAACTAGGGAGTACTGGACAGCTGTTTCCTCTTCCTAGTTCGGGATTCATCAGCAGTACGCACCCACTGGGGTTCGAAAACAGGACCTTCCGATTACAAGGCAAGCTCGTCAACCATTTAGCCACTGGGATCCGATTCAATGGCCCATGCGTACTGCCAATGATTCCCAAACTAGGATGAAACAGCTGTCCAGCCAGTACTCCCTGGTTTTCAATGGTTCTCTAACTGATATCAATCCGTGGTCAAACTCGAAAAATAAATCTAATCCTAACAAATCAACTCTTGTAAGTTAATCTGTTTGTCTGTAAATGAGTGAATAGTAAGTATTTTCATATCTTCAAAGAATGCATATCAGAGGAGAAAGTCACTGCTGATAAGTAGACTGAGTTGAGCAACTTTCGGAGTCACATAATACAAGATCACACGCAAATTCAAAAGATGATCATATACCATAGTTATCCGTCTATTTAACAAATAATAAACAAAAATGGTACTCAGATAAGCTAGATAAATCTTTACCACTGATCTCAAGACTATCCAAGATGAAAGAAATCCGTTATAAGCTTAGGGAGCCAAGTCTATATTATATTCATGTTAATTAACAGAATATCATATTTAATCTCAAATAGGGTGGGGTTCTTTACAAACCAGTTTATCCTCTGTTTGAAAACAACCCACAATGCAAAAATACCACTCTGAATGTAGATAACTAGACAGTCACTAATGATGACAATAAGCTCTAACAGAAATAAACCACAGATCCCGAAGTTTCTCGATATTGCTTTGAAACATTTACCGCAACGTACAGTGTGCTTCGGTAGCATGTTATATATAAAATAGTAATCATGTAGTGTTTTATGGTCAGGTAAAATTGGTCCGTATATGAGATTAAGGGATTATCCTTAATACTGTTAGATAACGAGGACTTAATACGTTTTTGTCCTCATTAGCACAGAACTCTAATTCCTAACAGTTAGCCAAAGATAGAGTTTTCAATAGTTTCCAACTAATGACCAAGTTTCATGACTGAATGAGTTTCAATATAGTACTTTGCACAGAAGTGTAGCAATTCACGTTGCCACAATCTATGTAGCACGTATAGAAATAAAGGAAATTCAAAAGGACTGCAATAAACAGAAATAAGCAGGAGAAAGAAAAGTAACATGGTAAAACATGAGAGTTTAATTGATAGGATCCCACACACTTTGTTATTGTTCAGTTATTTTAACGACTGTTAATCTCGCATAAGTGGTATATCATCATTTCCCACGCATTTTGTTATTGACTATTATGACCAATTATTTCAAATACTGTTAGCTGTCTGTATTGGTTGTAAAAATGTATAAATACCATTTCCTGAATAAGTTTCTTTGTCGTAGTTTTTCGTAGTTGTTGTACTACAATAAACAGTCAGAGACCAGACTTTGTCTTTTGATATTTGCGTGGTTCGCTGAATCGGAAGGTACCAGAAGCAGATAGGCATATTAGTCAGGCGCAGACAGAACAAGGCGACGTCCTCATTTAACTCCGCTACGGTTACAACATTAATGAATACAAGAAACTACAGAAGGTGAACGAATCTGCGCCAATGTGAACAATTTTGAGCCACATCATCTAAAGTGTCAAACCATTGGTTCTTAGCAACCTGAGGACCCCAACCAGGAAGTCTACACCTCCCTACGTGGGACAAACCAACAGTCAGTCAAAACTCCATGGATTGACGCCATGTTTTGGTTTGGCCAGTTTCATGAAAACTTCTTCATCAATAAATGTGCACTCTTTTCAACATGAATACATACACCTTTAAAGCCACTACTCGATTCAGCACGGAAGAAACATTCCAACCTAACTGCACTCAACAAATGCGTATCTCATCAAATAAAAGACAACTATGTAAATTCTGATGAAGTGATGATGAATGCAGAAATTATACATCAAATTCAAGGTATAAATCCTCACTGATCTTTCTTTCAGAATTTGGGAAATACCGTCTTTAAAATGCTTGCTTTGCAAGCACACAAACTGAGAAATATTCATTATTATCTGACAGACTATGTATAGTAACTGTTACGGAATTAAAACAAATGATACACACTGCACTCATCGAAAAAAAGACTAATCGAATTCGACTGAATAATATACAATCAAATAGTTCAAGTGCTCATCGATAATACAAAGGTAGAATGCTCACTGCCAATTACGCATGTAGTTAGGGTTTGATTCCCAGTGGACGCACTCCTAAACCTTGCTTGACCGGTAGTAAGCCCGGTAAAAAGAGAAAGTTAGGTGTAAGGTTAGCAACCTAATCCTATAAAAACAACACCACCCCTACTGAAATTTCAAGACTCATGTGCTTGAAGCCTTAAGTTCTACTGGAAATGCAAAGGAATAACAATAAAGTAGGTTTAAGCAGTTCATAACAGACAAAAAGGATGCATAGGACTTACGTTACAACCCGTTTCAATGTGAAAGAGTATAGGGACCACCATTTCTCATTACGATATTCATTGATTACACTCAAATAACAACTAGAAACAAATTAGTTAAGCTAAGCTGTTTTTTTAAATTACCTCAGGGCTTTATCGTACTCCTGTTTATCATAATATTCTGAACCCATTAAAATACCTAAAAGGCAAAAGAAACAAAGACAAGTTAGAAATGATAAAATTATCAACGAATCTCAGGGATAATAAATAAATGATATTCATTATTCCCAATGAATGGAAATATAGAATAACAAAGGATTGCAAAATTCATCGTCAAACCGAATAAGTTGTGAACTGAACTTGGAAAGACAACACTATGATTCATATCACAGAGTCACTTTCAATTTTTCTTCTAACATACTGAGAGCATTTTGAATAACGCCTGATCAGTATACACTCAACTTGAGAACACATCCAGAAGCTGCAAATCAGAGGGTGACACTTATAAACCAGCGTACAAACGATACTAGACAGTGAAGTCACAATCACACGTGTCACAGAATGCAATAATCATCTATGCAAGTGCTTACAACTGTGAAGTTTAAATAATAGGAGGGGGTTCAAATCAATAAAGGGAACTGTTCATTCAAGGAATTTCATCCACCTAAAACTTTTCATATTCACTCCTGTGACCAACTTAAAACGCAGAAAAGAGAAGTAATTTACATCTTAAAGTGTTGACTTTGTGGAAATTTGATTGATACCAACGTGTATTTCGTCGTGAACCGACATCCCTTTTAGAGAAGCAGGAAGTTCCCTAGGTGTCCATTGCTTCTCCAAGTAGTATCTAATGAAATATACCCTGTAATTTAAATCTACTAATGTTGGTTGGTAATTCCTCATGTTAATGGTCTTTACATTTATCCTTCAAAAATGATCTTGTATATTTCAAACTGCATAAACTCCCTCTATTTACCAGCTTCATCTCTTATTCTTCTATCAGTATCCTTTGGAGAAGTACAGAATTCAAGATATTTCGGAAAACTATACAATTAGGTCGTTACTTTACGGTGACAAATTCCCTCTTACGAGATGGAGTCTGTGATAAACTAGCAATTTAAATATGGCTAAAAGATTCAAATGGAAAAACTTACATGGATACAGTTTCATTCGTTCAGCCTTATATCGTTTGTACTGAAGTCGAGTTTGCTCCAGCAACGGGATAATAAAAGTCTACAAGGTATAAAAAAACCCACTTGATAATAGTAATAGTAAGTATATCGATCAGATTACTGGAGTATAAAGCTATTGATCCCATATCAAATTTCTTTTCCCACAAAGACGAAAACATGCGTTTGTATGCTAACTCATCCCACCTTTTTTGAACGGTTTCAATAATCCAAGGATAAATTCCTTATTAGTGAACATTAAGCAAAGACTGCTTAAGCAAGAAGATCAAATACTGCCATCAGATAGACGAAAATGATTGACACAGTGTGTTGATAAATAAATCTACACTTGGAAATCATCTTTCAGAATATCATCGACACATTATTTTGTATGCATATGCTCAATTCTGTGATGGCAGAATACGGTAGTAGCATTTGGTAGCAAAGTCTTCATTTGACAAAATGAGTTATGGCGAAATGCATAAACTATACAGTGAAATCGCCATTTGCGTATGTTCCTTGTTTTGGGCTCCTTTCAGCTTCTTTTCCATGCATTCTACGTTGTTTCACAAGGATCTTTCATTTGTCCTTTTTGCAGCTTAATCCGTCGCCCAGCTACTTAATATTCTTATGGGAGACATCATAGTCATTATGCTACTGACAAAATCTTGCCAGTAAGTATCACATGCCACAAATACACTAACAATCATGGACTGAATACATTGCCTTACTATGGTGCATACAAACTCTAATCATAGTTTAAAACTTGTATGCCGTTGTCGCAGATTCTTTTACCACGACGGTATTGTTAGATGTGGTAGATCAATCACAAAAACCACAAGTGGTTTCTAGCAATGGATATTTCTATACTTCATTCAACAGCTTGGCTCTGTTTCAACATACGTATAGACTCTTTGAAGCTACATACTATATTAGTCAAGTTAACACCTATCAATTCTAAAATAAACTGACCAGACAACCTCAGATTCCCTGATTCGAAAACGTAACCTACACAATCTAATCAACAAACATACAGTGAAACCACCCCGTCTAGATGATTTGCTTTCTTTTAGATTAAATACAACTATTTGCAACTTCGGTTAGACTTTGGAATACCGACTTTTCAAGTTCCACGCGGAACATACCGCTTCAACAGCACATCTCCGTTTCACTCTATTCTCTGCAGTCTTTTTAGTTGCCTCCGCGATTGACCATAAGCTTCTGTTTACTCTTCATATAACCTCTTCAACACCACGCTCGCCCGACTCCGTTTTTCCGGTTCGGGTTATGCTCGACGGACTGCCCTGAGAGTTATGTCACTCATTGGTCTCCTCAGTGTACGTCCAATCTACCTTCATTTTCTTCTGCATATTTGTTGGGCAATAGGTTCTTGGTGGGTCCGTCGCTAAAGTTCGTTGTTACTTACCCTTTCTGGCCATCTGATCTCCAGTGCCAAGCGAAGGAAGATGATAAAAGTCTGCAGTTTGTTGAAAATGTATTCAGGAAGTTAACATCGGGTTCAGGTGGAAAGCCTTGACCAGTAGGGTACAGCAGGTTGAAGGTGAGGCAGTAACTCATCGAAGAAGACATTGCGAATTCGTTGCGCTATGTCATGAATTGACAGAAGTCAGAATTCATGTACCAGTGGCTGAATGGCATACGAGCTGGCCTTGTAATCAGAAGGTACCGATGAAGAGTCCCAAACCAAGACGAAACAGCTGTCCAGTACTCCCAGGTTGGTTTTCCAATGGTTCTCTCACTGATGTTAGCTCATGATGAAACTCTTCAACCAATCAAACACAATCCCTACAAAACCAATACTTTATAATGTAATTCGTGGCGCGTGAAGTCTCTGAACCATATAAAAGCACTGATTTACCATGGGTGTTGGACATTTGGATCCTTCAAAATAAGACTATGATAGAATGGAAATGAAAATCATATCTATAAACTTTTTAACTTCCTTTAACTGAGCACACAGATCGATAAATGAAGTAACGTACGTCCTCTATCCTCAGAAAAAGTAAAGATGAAGGGATATTGTGGTGATGAAACTACATTCAGCACAAAAATACGAGAAATGATTTTCATCTCCCTCATACATAATAAGAAAAGTAATGAGAACGTTGTTTTATCTAGTAGCATATTGCTGAAATCATACTACATATAAACTTACAGAATGATCCACTTCAAGTTCTTCTCTCTGCAGATTTAAGATTCCTTCTCGTTCTTTGATTGGATTAGGCGGTTCGATACTCTGAATCCCTTGACGCCAAGGTCGTTGACCATAAAACTCAAGACCGTCAACTTTTTCCGTAGCTGACGTACCTTCGACTGGAGATAACTGATTAGGTGAATGAGGAGCTGACAAGGTAGTATTGTCTGCAGCTGGTGAGATTTGTTTCCTGAACAAAAGAGGTGACTGTGCACGAACAAACTCCACTGCAGTATTAATTGTTGTACGCTTTGATTTAACAGATTCTGAATAGTTTGGTGACTGGAGTATACTGTCATTATCTTCTGCATACAAACCACTGTCTGCAACTAAAGCTGCCTCGACTCCAACAGTTGAATCATATGATTCAGTTGACAAGGGAAAAAATAATTGATCATCTGCATTCATTTCAGCAGCTTTTACAGTAGGGATACACAGAGCTTGACACAATTGACGCCGACAAATAGCATGTCTAGCAGCTTCTTGATAATATAGCCCAGGATGCTGTGTCATAAGAGGTGTAAGACTCGATTTGATAGCTTCTTGAAAAAGATCACCAAGAATTTCAAATCTAAAAGGGTTAAAATAAGTTGTATCAGCACCAATGGATTGATTGGTGACGAAATCGCAGCACGGATCCGAAAAGCTCGGGCTGCTTTCGCCAACTTACACCGTCTCTGGCGTAGGCGTGACATCCGGCTGTCAACCAAGGGACGTGTATACTGCTCAGCAGTTCGCTCCGTCCTTCTCTATGGCGGTGAGACGTGGCCATTGAGAGCCGAAGACATGAAGAGATTGTCTGTTTTTGACCACAGGTGTTTACGATCTCTTTCTCACGTTAGGTGGTATAATAAGGTAAGTAATGTTGACGTTAGGCGTAGAGTGTTGGGCAAAGAGGGTAAATCAATCGAAGAGGCTATGAAGTTACATAGATTGATATGGTTAGGCCACGTGCTGCGCATGCCTAACCATCGTCTCCCCCGACGGGCATTACTAGCTGATATAGGTGCAGGTTGGAAAAGAGTAAGTGGTGGCCAAACAAAAACATGGCATCAATCCATGAAATCCCTGACAGTTAAACTGAGTCAGGTAGGGAGATGTAGACTTCCGGGTTGGGGCCCTCGAGACTCTAAGAATCAATGGCTGGAGACAATAGGTGACATGGCTCAAAATCGTTGTCAATGGCGCAGATGTATTCAGTCTCTTTAACCTTCATATTCCTTTCAACCATTACTCATTCTGTTTCACTCTTATACTTATCTAAATTCTATTGATTCTCTTCTCTCATTTTCCTGTCTACCTTTGTGTGCTATTTGGAACGTGGCAACTCGAACTGCTGCACTTCGGTGCCAAGTTCTATGTTGAATCCAGCAGCAAAATAAGTTGAACATTTCTTACAGATGAATACATAAAAACAAAAGCTAAAGCTATAATATATCAGGCTGACAAATAAGCCAAATAAAACATGTACCAGTAAATCAAGATTAGTACTTACTGTTTAGACATCCAAGCTTCATGCTCAAAAGCTAATTGTGGTAGGCCAACAAGATTGGAAAAGAAATTAATATGCTTTCGGAATTGTGAGATTGCATCAGAGGCATTATTTTGAAAAGCCAGCCGGCATATCTACAAAGAAATAAAACATTTTCAAGTTAATAATCATACTGTCACTAATGAAGAAAATACAAAGAACTAAAAACACTACTTAGCTTACAGATAGTATAAACATTAAGAAAACGAAAGTGAAAACTATGTGGAAAATAAACCGGCACCTAGAGTGAAAATATTAATACACACGAAAACAGACTGTAATTCAGTAGCCTCATCCCTTGACCTTTGATTGTTGAAATATGCACTCCATTTACCTCGACTTGAACAGAAAAATAGTACACCAGGAAATGAATTTGGCGCAACTGCCGTTTTCGTAGTACTGTGGCTCTAATTAAGGAGGTGTAAGGCAGCCAACTAATATTATAAGCCCTCGCAAAAAACGTGTGACTCATTGCTAACATGAATGGGGTCGCTGCGTAGCAGCATGATTCATATCCCCCTCTAACAACATGTACCTTTCCAATGAATAAAGACTTTGGTCGTGGTAGGATTTAAATTAGTAGCCGCGTTTTAAAATAAGAGCAGCGTCCAACTAGCTGCGTTGCGAGATCATCAATGGCTGAAAAAGGCCGCGGCTATTAATCCACAAGCTGCTGGCTCGAATTTCGCTGCGATCCTTCAATCAAACACCACATCAATAATAAAACGAATCTGCGAATTGTGAATTTTATTTAATGTGTTACCAGTTTACCCAAATAGCTGGCTAGAAATCGGATGGTTCGAAACCGAGTTCACCCCTGATGAGCTCGACCCCAAACGAGTGAAACAGTCGTTCCGTGCTCAGGTCTTTCCGATCTGGCTAGCAAGAACTACTAGTTCATGTGACTGGTATACAACTACTCATGTCAATCAGTCAGTAGTGTATGGCATCACAAATCAATAGTCGTCTGCCAACTTAACGTTATCCAACAAAGTGTCACCACTAAGTAAACTGTAACTTATTCAAGGAAGCGAAATATGAATCAAACAGATTACCTTGTAGTTTATAAATCCAGCTACAGTTTTCACTTCCAGCATATGAGCATCTAACATTCGCAATTCTGTTAAGTGATTATATGCCTGTTGATAATGCCTGAAATAAAACAGAAAAAACAAATATATTAGTTTGATAATATGGACGTTGAAAGCAGTTGTAAAACTAAGTTTACTCCCACTCAACCTAAATATCATTTAAACTCGAAGATGCACTACGCATAATTCTTTTTAAAAACCTTCAGGAAACCGATTTCTGCATCGAATCCCCCTAAATAAGTTTTAATGATATGATGAAAAATTGCTTGGTAGTATCTGTGAATTCAATCCTCAGTGATAAACATGTGCATTTAAAAGGACACCAAGGGTGTTACCTAATTCACAAATAAGCTTCAGAATAAGGCTCACTTTACAAACCTGTGTATCTGCAAATATCAAACACCTGTTAAATCTGACACGCATTACATACAGCCAAATAGCTAAATGGACATGAAGTCCTAAAATAACGCCGCACTATCAAATACTATATGTGACTTCGGTCTCTTACTATAGGCAGTCAACGTATATCCAATGAGCACTTATGAATCGAAATATTACTATACTATAACTATCACATATATGGACACATGATATATGCTATTCAATGAATTCAGTAATTGTAAAACACTTCGACCAAGCCCAACAGTCCATACCATCGCTATCTGAAAATAACAATGCAATTACTTGATTTTAAATCAACTTTAACCGAGTAATGATGACCTAACTCAAAGAGTTGTCTGCTTTACACGCAGAAGGTCCCCGGTTATGCGTCGGTGGCATAACGGTTAGGATGCTCGCCGATCATGCACATGGTCCGGGGTTCGATCCCCGGCCGACGCACTCCTTTACCTCGCTAAGGCAGAAAGAACGCTGGTAAAGAGGAAAGGTTCGGCATGAGGCTAACAACCCCATCCTGTAAAAATACAAAATGCTACAGAAACTTCAAGCCTGTAGCTTGAAGCCCTATGTTTCACTGGGAACGTGAAGGATTAAAAAAAAACTCAAAGAGTCAATTTATGTTGTCATCCACTTGGTTTTCTCGTTGGTGTGTACTATTGATTGATGTGATTATTTCACTCCACATAGTATATGACGCAAAGGTTGATTAGATTGTAGACTTACTTTAGAGCCAATCCAGGATCTTGCTTCAATTCACAGTAGAAAGCAATTTTGAACTCATGACGTACAAACAGTAACTAGAATAAATGAAACAGTTTCAGTTATTAGGATTTGTATGAGCCATCTCGTCAATCAAAAGTACACAAAAGTTAAAGAAGGTAAACACTATTAGAGTTAATATAGATTTTTGCAAGTGGTATATAAACCAATAAAAAAATTGGGTCTGTTATTTGCAAGATGTCTAAAACCAAAGGGGTCTGGGCGAAGTTTCAGCATCATAGCCAAAGTCATGGTCTTTCAAAATTTGACCTTCAGGAAGCAATCAGATACAGGGAATGCTATGAAATATCATTCCAAACCAAATCATGCCTGCACTTTTGGACTTGGACTTCTGAAAATCTATACTGTTTGGCAAAGTAATGGCTTTTAAGACTAAAGTATGAGGTCTAGGGTTAAGGTTAGGTTCAAGGTTTAAGTTAGGATTAGGAGTTAGGCTTATGGTTACACTTAGGAGTAAGTTGAAGAATAGTGTCAGAAATATCAATGGACCTAAAAGTATCAAGACCTGGAGACACCTGCATGAATGGTTGCATCACTAATCGTACGATTTCTCCATAGATCATCTGTGTAGTGACTAGGGGACACTGTAATAACATATAAGCTACAAATATAGTGTTAATATCATGTTCGCAATGCTTTTTAGTGTATTTTTCAACGACAATGCAACTTTATTGCATCTGAATTCTGATTGTTCGTTCAAGGTCACTGTGGTTTTGGCTATAATAGTTTAACTTCGGTGACGTTTGATTTCGTTATACAAACTGAAGTATTTCCAGTAATGCAGAACTCCTGCTAAGTTAAGCCACTTGAATACATTTCAGATTATGGGATTCGTAGAGATTTTTGGATTACAGGACTGATCACGAGCTGATATCAGTTAAAGAAGCACTGGAAAACCTGGGAGTACTGAACAGCTGTTTCGTCCAAGTCTGGGACTCTTCAACAGCACACGCCAAAAGGTAGTTCGAAACCAGGATTTTACGGTTACAAGACGAGCTCATAGACCATTCAGCCACTGGGAGTCAATCTAATGGTCCATGAATTTTAACTTCTGCCAATTCGTGATATATATTTAGCGCCAACGCCAGCCGGTATCACAGGCAAATAACTGTCTTCTTGCCTCACTTGGTGGACCCCTCTGATTACAACTTCTCACTGAAACCCCAGGTAACTTCCTGTATAGGGCCAGCTGCTAGTGTGCATCAGATTAATTATCAGGTGTTGGTTTGCGGCGATTTGATTGGTCACAGGATTAATCAATTTTTTGATTAATTTAAATTGTTAGATTCTCGTCAATTTCAAATGAAATTAACCCAAAAATCTCCACAAATCCTATAATCTGAATATCAATCGCTACTATATGGATTTCCTGAAGCTGCCGTGGGAAGTCGTAACCAGTGTGGTCCACTATGTCAAGGTGAAGTGGCTACTCATTGAAGGCATTGGTAAGGGTAGTGCTATATCACAAGTTGACAAAGTTAGAATTCACAGGTCATGGGATTCCAGCCCAAGCAGCTATATGGTCAACCAGCTTGGTCTCGTAACCTAAAGAACCTGGATTCGCTCCTTGGAGGGGTCGTGGGTGCGCAATGATGAAGAGTCCCCAAGTAGGACGATATCGCCCCCTAGTTTTCAATGATCTCTCTAACTGATGTTGCTTCATGACGAAAATCTGACTAATAAATAAATTTCACTGAAATTTGGAGTGTACTAAATTCTTGGAATCTTAATAATAATAATGAGTTTATTAGTGCTATGTACTTTTACAGTCGAGGTATCTTATGCATCACGAAGTTGCTTTAACTGTTGCCTGTACCACTTCTGTAATTCGAAGTACAAACATTCTGAAACTTATTCATTTGCCACAACTTTTGAAGCACTTATTGTCCTAGTCAAAGGAACATCATCAATAACCAACTGTGATACCAGAAAGATATTCATAAGCACCATTGGAAGCAATTACGCAATATATGAAAAAATAACAACATGAAAGAGGGCAATTACACACAAAGTACACAAAATACCTGATGACTAGCTTTGTTAAGTGAATCTTTGTGTGATTTCACTTTCTTCGCTTGATTGTGGTAATAATTGGCAGCCATATCACGGAACTCATCTTCTAATCTATTTAAAAGCAAATTTGTTTTTGTTTATGTTAAAATATACATTAAAACGAAAAACCAATCAGTATGAAAGAAAATCTCCCTTATCGACTGATAAGAGACATCTATCATGTTCTACACAGGTAGGAAAAAATGTATTTTATCAAATTACTATTATTAAATATGCTTACTAATCGTATATGTAATTTATCATATTGATGATGCCTGTAAACTGGCGTCCCTCATGTAAAAAATGAGAACTTATTATTATTATTATCATGAAGCCTTGAATGAAAGTTTCATGAGTGTCAGGTTTCGTTAACAATGCATGCTTGCCATGTAGCTCACAGTCGAAGTTAGAGATGACGATTTGTATTTGCATAAAGGCATAATATCTCAAACGGTTAAACATGCGTTTAATTTATGAACAAAAAATGGTGGACTCAGGAGCCTAGTTCAAAGCTTTCTAGCACTTGACAGAAAACCATCCAACCAAAATAGAGGTATGTATTTTAATTAAGTGGTCACGTTAAAGTCAAGTTCAATAAAAAAATGACTAGGCTGGATTAAACTGTTTTTCAATATTTATCACAAATCGACTTCAGTTAGAAAATTATTGAAAACCATCAGTGAATACTGGAGAGCTGTTTCGTCCTTGTTTGAAACTTCTCAGCGGTACGCACCTGTGACCCGACCAGAGATCGAACGCAAAACCTCCGAGTTACAAGGCGAGCTAGTTGATCAACCAGCCACTGGGACAGAATCCGGTGGCCTATGCACTCTAAATTTCGCCAGTTTGCAATATATAGCGCGACAGCCAACCAGTATCACCAGCGGGTATCTGTCCTAACACTCAATTTGGTGGACAATAAGCGTGTATTATTGTCATATGATTTCACAGGAAAATGTCACCCTGAAGAGATTTTAAATTAACTTTTAAGCGCGATTTCAAAAAAAAACAGCGATGAGTGTTCAAAATATCTTTTATGGTTGCGTACAACTACTACACTGTTGTGCTTACACCTATTGGTGATTAGAGATGATGGTACAATTAAGCAATTAAAAGACCTCAACTCCAAACCGATAGTTAGAAATAGTCTTTCAGAATTCAATCACGCAACTGACATATAAACCCATATTACCTTAGGATTATCACGGAAACACTTCCCAAATACCTTCAAAGTTAGGCTTTTCAGAGGAAGATTTCCGCCATATTCATTTGTTAAGCATTAAAATCCCTACGAAAATAACGATAAAACTCGAAAAATCTCAATCAAAGTACTTGTAAATGATTAACTATTTAAGGTATTTCTGAAGTAAACAGATGTGCATTCGAATCTACGAACTCAGGGGTATAAACCCAAGATCTCATCACCATCTAAATACGCTTTAGGCTATTTCTGAGCACCAACATTTCTGATGAAATTTATTTCACCTGAATAGTTCTGATTAGTTAAACAATTGTCATTCTTTGGAATATAACCTAAGCACTATTTTAAAGTCATACATGCTAATTGCTCTACAACTTTAAGAGCCCTGAGTTAAGCACACTTAGAATAAGGAGTGCTTTTACCCACAGCACTACAACGTCTCCCTACTAACAAGTGTATTTCAGGAGAAACATCATATGTACAGAAATGGGAACATCATGGTACCAAACCACAGTAAGTGTTGTATCATGCCTGAATCGAAGCTTTATTTCTCTAAATGGGTCTACATTTATACGAACTACTGACTATCAAATACAGCTAAAGACTAACGGTATATGAAAGGCTTACTGGCGCAAAACAAACCATAGTGGAAAGTAGGATAATGAAAAAGAAGTATACCTTGTAATACATCCATAAAGTAGATTTGTATGTGATAAGACAAATAAATTCTTTCCTGGAAGATCACATTTCGTGCAAAGTGACTGAGCTCGATCCATAGCATTAAGATCTTCACCCAATGGTAATGGAGCACGTTTTTGAATAAGAACAACAACTAGTTTGCTTTCTCGGCCGGCAATTTTCGATCTAAATTAAAGTGAAGATAAACAAAGTAACAAAAATATTCTTACCTAACAGTTGCCACCATCTGAGCGCACTCAGATGATCTTTCTTCCCATTGTGGTTCATCCCAATCAAGATCATAAAACAAAGCTACGAATGCTGGTATTTCTTCCAAATGTTTTCTCATCCAACCAGTTTTAAGGATACCTTTTGGTAGAAACCATTCATAAGAGGCTGGTTGCTGAAAATTAACACAAATTCAACAGAAAAAGTAATACAAACTATAGGAAAAAGCTTTATTCCGTTCAAAACAAAAAACCTGAACATGTAAGTAACCTAGTTTGATTGTATTAAACAGTCTTGAACGTTCACAGCATATGTTTTATGTTAAAATGCAAAGTCAAAATGCTGCATAGGATTCTCGAATTCAAATGGGATAAGTTACAGATTACACTATTTCTAGATAGTACTAATATTCCTGAGTTTTAAAAGCACTTACTGAATATTTACTACCGTTCCTCTAATTCTCGACGGAAGCACCATAGTGGAGAAGTAACCTCATACTTGGAACTTGTTTAACAATAAGTGTCTTCAAACGCTAACATACTGTAACTCAACAAGCAAGTGCAGGTTTATGAAGTAGTTATGAAAGCATACCCATTTTGTGTAATGAACGAGAAACCTCATGGTTAATTGGAAGACGAATTCATTTGGTTAACTTCAGGTCAGTAGCCTAGAGTAAAGAGCCACAACTTCAACTTTCCAATTAGTAATTACTTGATTCACTACTGAGTAGTATAGTACTTGAGGAATAAATGTGTGACAGAATATTTTATAATGCAATGAGAGCAACTTTAAATTTGTCAAAAGAACTAATTGTATGAAGACCGTATGATTTTCAGTAGACGTATGAGTGGTCTTCAAAGCTAAAATCTTTGAAACAGAAATATCCGGGGAAAATTACCAGCTGATTTTATCAGAAACTTTTTTCGAATGGTTTCAAACTTCTCACCATGCTCAAGTATCATAACTTCAGTTAACTGTCTAAATCAAATTCGAGTTGTAAGTAAACGCCAAAGAACCGTAAAAACATCTCCCCATAATAAGAAGTCCTTAGTTTCGATATAGGTGTAACAATAAACAGAACTTATCAAACGGATGGGTAGAACATATTCTATAGACACTTAGATGATATTACTAGAAACACTCGTCTCTACCGAATGCATTTAAAAACACCAAGTAACACTAGGAAATAATGGTCATAAACTGCTGTAACAAAACAGAATAAATGGTATAAGAATATATGATGTAGACAGAGGATGAGTATATCTCGACTACGGTTGATTCAGGTTAAGATCATTTTCAGCCTATCTTAAATTGGTGACTCAGATTCCTTACAGCCAGCATGCTACTCCAACTAAGATAGCACGCTGATGTTAACGATGAATAGGAGTGCTTAACATAATATCTCAGCCATCTCAGACTATGAATTTGTAACCTTTTCAACTGACTAACCCATCTTACGCTGGACTCTATGATGAACTTCTGCAAAGGCTGCTTGGTAGTTTCAGTAAATACAGGCAATTCTACGAAGGTATTGTAGTTAATCGAAAATATTTTTTTCAGAAACTAAATCCACCTGTCTTAACAGGTCAGTGATTGAGAAACCTATTCATCTAATTACTAAGGAATGAGACCACTGTGATTTAAATATTCTTCAAAGTCACTCCGTGATCAACGAAATAAACCGAAAATGAAAAGCAGTCAGTAAAACAATAATAGGAAGAGCTTAGAAACTACTACGTGGTACTGCGAATATGTGCTTCTAACTTTCATTTAAAAGTCTAAAACCAACCACCCTAAACAACAAAACGTTTCTAAAAATGTCATGCAAATTTGATAAGTGAACCGGATATATGAACACGAATTAGCAACAGTCTTCTTAATACAACTTGTTTCGTGTTTTATCAAAATAACAGACAAAAAGTATCTACCAAATCATGTAGGTAGGAGTAAAACAAACTGAGTTATTGATTATGTTTTACGACAAACCTTATACTTTGGCTTCGGAAATTGATAGTCGATTGGTCGACAGCGAAAATTAAACGATTCACGATCATGACTTTTACTGGTGTTGAAAGCCCTCCAAACTGATCGATGAACTTGATTTTTTTCTGTATCCAAACCAGAAAAGACTATAAGCGGCTTCGGTTTGCAACATAGCTCTTCGGGTAGCTTCTCAATGTGTTGCATTCTACAGTCTGTATCAAAATATGTAGAATAATCAAATTATTTTACTTTAATGTATACTGAAGACAAATTATGCATAGAAAGATGCAGAAGGTATATATGATAAAAATGTACATGCTTTTAGCTGAACTAATCAAAGTGTCAAGAAAGAGGTAAGCAAGCAGGGTCAAAATATGTAAAAAATCAATAACAATTTAGTAAGATTATCATCAAGGCAAGTTTCGAGAGTGGTTACACTAAAAAAGAAACCATTTTATTCAGCCCTTTTAACTAATAATTTGTTGGTTTGTTTCTCTGTGGTACTCATATTTTCTCACCACTGACTACACTCACCCCTTGAAACCAATGCGTTTGTTGATTATGAAAACATAATTACATTATTGAACTAATTCTTATTGACTGCACAATTTATATGGATTTAAATGGAAATCAAAACTCATTGTTACTCCCCCTTTTAACTGTACCACAACACATTTCCTAATATAATTCTAATTTACCTTAACTGAGTACTGCGTGCCAAAATAATTGATTACAGTAGCTGCCTGGATTCATTCTTAGTCTCTTTACCCCAACGCTGCTGTGCATAATTTCCAGAGACTTTTCTAAGCATCTTTGTGGATGTGGTAACTTGGGTAAGGCTAATGAAATTTATCAGTTCCATTTTATTGTTTTCTGAGAGTAAAATAGTATCCACAGCTGTATTCGAAGAGTTTGAAAGGCGTTAAGATGAATGTTCTGATAATTATTTATGCGGCTCTTGATGTGTGATTTCAAAATCTCCATTACTAAGATATCGAAAAGTAGCTAACTTGTAGTTTTCCCAAGAATACAAAGCAGAATGCACACACATTTGCTGAGCAATATATACTCAGTGAACTCTAGAAGGAATCTCAACATCATGGTCACAAACCATAACTAATCAAGCTTCCCTGAGTTTCGTTAACTTTACCAGACCTTGATCCGATTATTGTTAAGTCTCTTTAGCTATAACTCTATTATCTGAAAATTCACCAGGTCTTTTCTGTTAAACTAATTTCACTATTGCTAGCAAATATTTTATGCTTCAACACCAAACAATAAAACAGTACAATATGTCAAAAAAGTATAATTATATTTCAATAGTTTACACACAATGATAAGTTTTGTTATTGGTAATTTTGCTCGAAATATTACCAATAAAAAAACTTATCATTGTGTGTAAACTATTGAAATATATAATTATACTTTATTTATTTATTTTTTTATTTTGATTTACAGCTTGATTCCACACCGTATTTTCAGTACAGGTATGGAATTTTCAGCATGGATATCGGTAGCCCAAATTCAGGCCGACCATAGATATCGGGTGTGCGCCGGCAGGGGATCGAACCCCGGACCATGTGCATGGTCGGCGAGAGTCCTAACCACTGTGCCACCGACGCAGTGCCACAATGCTCAAACTTTTTACTGATATTAGTACAATATGTGGTATGCAATTCTTACTGAGTAGTTCCCAGGGTCACCCTATGCGAGTTTTTCCCTTATATTTAGAGAAGAGCCTTAGGAATTACCATTTCTTAAAGTTATTTTATAGGAATAAATGGAGGTAATATCCCTAGGGCTAAATTCTGAAAACATTACTTTAGCCAGCCATTCTCTGTAGTGTATGTTCTACTTCTTTTTAAAGTTTGAATCTAAAATAAGATGAATGCTTATCAGTCAGCTTGCCAAAAACGACTTAAAAATCTCATTTTATCAGGTCCAGTGGTTAAAAATAAACCTTACTCCCATTTATTAACTGAGGTCATAGACACCACAAGTGAATTGATATCAGTGGGTCAGTTGAAATAAACAAATCAAAATCTAAGACTAGCTGTCATATGACTCCACTGGTCAGTTTGGTTGTAAAAAGATATTCATAACTTCACCCTAAGTAGATCCATGTGAACACGGTTATAATTCCGAAATGACGTGGCTTATCGGCTGGTAAGTCTTGCCTAAAACACATTTTGCAGTAAGAGGAAATGAATTTATTGCTCATTTGAACGTACTTACTAACGGACTCTGTATTGAGCTGTAATCAAAAAACCAAAAAATAAATATATGAGTCACCATAATTCATGATCTTAAAACCCCCAGCAGATTGCAGACTGACAATATATAGTACTCTTAAATGCCTGTGGAAGCTCCAATAAACAAATATTCGATACACAGTACTCGACATCACTTGAAATACGACAGTAAAAAAGTTAACCTGTGTTTCAAATATAGTATATTAAAAACACTTGAAAAGTATGCACTGGAATGCTCGTATCTATTTATTTCTCATTTGAAAATGACGACCACTACAGAATGAAGAAACTCCGTTCAAACACTGTTTGGTGCACAGTGTGTTTCGAGCCGACATAACTTTCTACCTTTTATAAAAAGAATGCTGTGTGCCAAAGTACACGAAATACCTGAATAAATTAAGCAAAGGACGCCTGTAGAACCAAATAATGGATACAAATTCCTTTCAGCCAATGTTAATAGGAGAAATGAGTACTTCAGATATAAGACAATCACATTTTAAAATCCCAATGCGCAGTGACCTATTCCCATTTTTCTCAGAATTTACCAAGGATGAGAGGGAGTGGCGGTATTTGCCCGACGAAAGCCAAGAACCGGCAAAGTTATACTATTATAACCAAAACCACAGTGACCTTAAACGAACAATCAGAATTCAGATGCAATAAAGTTGCATAATCGTTGAAAAATAGGCTAAAAAGCATTGCGAACATGATACTAACACTGTATATTTGTAGCTTATATGTTATTACAGTGTCCCCTAGTCACTACACAGATGATCTATAGAGAAATCGTACGATTCGTGATGTATCCATTCATCCAGGTGTCTGTAGGTACTTTGAGATGCATCGATATTTCTGACACTATTCTTCAATTTACTCCTAACTCTAACCATAATCCTAACTTTAACCCTAAACCTAACATTAACCCTGGAGAATAAGTGGAATGCTGTTTTTGCCTTCTCCAAGTCCCGAAAGGCAGGCATGATTTAGTTTGGAATGACATTTTATGGCATTCTCTGTGTCTCATTCGCTCTAGAAGGTCAACTTTTGAAAGACCTTAACTTTGGTTGTGATACTTCCCCCAAGAACCGTTTTCTAACCACCTACAAGAGGGTAAAACCGATAATATTCATTCATACTAAACCCTGTAGTGTTTCTTAGATGATGAATAACGCATCCTAGTAAGTGAATGAAGAGAGAAGTGGGTAAAACATGTAGCAAGCAGGCCATTTTCGACTTATGAAGTGTAGGCGAAACGTAGACATGCAACATGATGTCTCACTTCCCCTACTTCAATAAACGAATCCTCCACTCTCGCACATATGCTAAGTCAACACTTATCCCACATATTCGCTCACTTGCTCCTATGTGTCCCATGAAAGTTCCGAATTCCCACTTATTCAACAGAATGCATTCCACGCGTGGAATATCCGTATTCCCCCATCATGTATATTTCCACGGATATGTTCTCTGATTGCGATTGTTCTTTCACTTGTGAGATTTGATTACTTGCAAGTAAATCATTCTAATCATTTCACACAACTGCTGTAAAAACGGTTTCCACTAGTTAAAGTATGAAAAACAAGCTCGACTTTCTCAGTGAATACATTATTATCGTTTCTTGTCTATCTAACATCTCACCATGCATGGTTAACAAATTCACATAGGTGTCAAGCTTAATTCCTCTATGGCTACGAATTATTTCGGGAGGAAAACCCGAAAACATACTTCAGTTACTGCTGCAACGCCACGGCAAAATAACGCGCTCTACAGCATTCAATATCCAATATCGTTTTTACGAGCTAGTATAAACCCATTTAATCTCTTTGTGCTCACCTCTTGATTGTGAGGCATAAATTCCTGATCTTCGGTAAAGTTATGCGTAGCTCGTCCCGCCACTCGACTGTCGTAGCTTTTGTTGACTTCAAAAGGAGTAGTGCTTCGATTAATTATAGGTGGTTTGTAGTATGAGGTGTGTTATGACTGTTACTACTGCGAATGGAGTTGATCTTTTCACCAGTTAGTCCTCCGGTATCGTCGTCAAAAGAAAAGAGATAATAATAGATATAATATAATAATAATTAACGACGAACTTAGTTGTTACCCCTGAATGGTGTATGGGATTTTAAGGGGATAGGCCGTTTGGAGGCAGTCCTTGTGTCGCTGCATGACTGTCCAGCCTTCTCTTAAAGGCGTCCACAGATAGTGCCATAGCTACATCTGCCGGTAAGGAATTCCAGGGACGATAAACCCGCAGTGAAAAGAAGTGGGAGCTCACCTGGGTCCTTGCCCTCTGGTGAGCTATTTTTCTGGGATTTCCACGAGGGAGCCTATACCTACTCAGTGCCAGAACAGCTTTATTTGGGTGATTCTGGTTATTTTTTATTTTATAGGCAGTAATCAAATCTCTCTAAGCCGACGGTAGCTAAGTGTGAATGGGCCTAATTTCTTCTTTGACAGACCTTCGTCGAGGGAATAACAAGTCTATCGAACGCGTCTGCTCGACATGCTTTTACTCAGGTAAAAAAAGCTATTGCGGATGCCACCCTTCTTGTGTATCGGGATCCAACGGCACCGTTAAGTATCTCGGTTGATGCATCAGACACTGCAATCGGCGCAGTTCTGCAACAACTAGTTAACAAACAGTGGCAACCACGCCTTTTACTCGAGGTGCCTTCAACTAGCTGAAACGAAGTACAGCACATTCGGAAGAGAACTTCTAGCTATGTACTGTGCTATACGACACTTTCAACATTCAGTTGAGGGTCGTGAATTCATTATTTTCACTGACCGCAAACGTCTGACGTACTCTCTGAACTCAACTTCAGATAAGTATTCACCCAGGGAATCACGACAACTGGACTACGTTTCACAGTTTACATCGGATATTTGCCATGTATCCGGAGTAAACAACACTGTGGCAGATGCCTTGTCGCGCGTTTGTTCCCTCATCTAAATCGACGGCATAGACCTTGTAAAACTGGCTCGTCTTCAAAATGAAGATACCGAGCTTCAGCATGAGTTGTCGAAAACAACTCTACAATTAGCCGAGAAACCCTTAGGTATAGGAAAAGATACTATTCTCTGTGACATTTCCACTAGTACTCCTGGCCCTATCGTGCCTAAATCTTATTGCCGTAACGTCTTCAATATGTTGCATGGCTTATCCCACGCAAGTATTCGAACTACCATCAAGCTCGTAACTAGTCGGTTTTGTTGGCCTGGTATTAATAAGGAAATAAGAGAATGGACACACACGTGCTTAGCTTGCCAAAAGTGCAAGGTAATAAGATACACCAAAAGCCCCCTTGGTACTTTTCTTATCCCTGACGCCCGTTTCTAACACGTCCATATAGATTTAGTTGGCCCCCTTCCAGAATCTCATGGATATACCTATAAGTTTACCTGCATCGATCGCTTCACACGATGGCCTGAAGCAGTACCCATCAAGGATATATCTGCTGAAACCGTCGCACGCGTCTTTGTAGAAAGATGGATCGCAAACCTTGGATGCCCATCTTCCATAACAACTGATCGTGGGCGGCAATTCGAAAGCGGTTTATTCTTCGCTTTGACTAAAATCCTTGGTTGCATGCGTTTTCGAACAACAGCCTACCATCCTCAAGCTAATGGTTTGGTAGAACGTCTACACAGACAGTTGAAAGGTGGTTTATCAGCTGCAAATAACACCCATTGGACTGAATCCCTTCCGTTAGTTCTCCTAGGGATACGAAACGCTTTAAAACCGATGCTGGTTGTACTACCGCTGAGCTAGTATATGGCACGACACTACGACTGCCAGGTGAGTTTGTTTCTCCCTCGAACTTGCAACCAGCGGTAGATCACTCCTCATACGTCAGCAGGCTTACAAACGCAATGCGTTCAGTTAAACCTGCTCCCCTTCGACCACAGTCCATTGATGTCTTCGTTCACCCCTGTTTAAAAACTTCTTCACACGTATTTGTTCGTCGTGACTCTGTGCGTCACCCTCTAGAACCCCCGTATGACGGACCATATAAAGTAATTAAACGTAGGGATAAATTCTTTGTCTTAGACAAAAAAGGCCGCGAAGACACCGTCAGCATTGACCGTCTGAAACCGGCTTACTTGGAAGGTAATCCTATAAGCCTAGAGCTAAACGTACCCGATAATCCACAAGTAATTGAATATCCTTTAGTCCTCGAAGAACTCCCTAGCACGGCGAAAGCCACCGAACCTTCGGCCAAGCCCTTTAGCATAGGCAGACAGACCAGTAGGCACTCCACCAAGCCGCTCGGTTCTGTCTTAGGGTCCTCACAACCCCACTAGGGGGGAGTGAGCTGTAGAGGTAAATAATTCCCCAAAATTATTAACAATAGCAATCATCACTCAACATTGGATGCTGACCATCACTGTTTAAGTCGACTTGTTTAGCTGAAGGCTTACGGTCAAGCATCCCCGCCATTTGGTGCTCCGTCGTGTCACGTGCGTGCACGATTACTAGCTAGCTAAGCATTCATTCCTACCCGCGATTTGGTCCCAAAATATATATCGTATTTGGACGACAAAATCTGGTCTTTTGCTTTACCATTTGGTACTCGAAGAACGAACACTATAGTGGTTGTTGGTATAAGATCTTGCGTTAGTATAATCCGTACATATTGACCGTTTGGGCCAACTAAGGCCCATGCCCCCTGGTTGGTTGGTTTTCTTTCCGATAACAGCGCGCTCCTTGAATACGACGTGCTTTTTCCTCTCTAACCGGAAAATACCTATTTTGTGAATTATCCGCTTGGGAAACCTGATCTTCCTAGCCGGTGAATTAAATTCAACCATTACTTACATATTGAATCTCTGTGTGGTAAGTCCAGCTGTCTCGAACTACTGCCAAAGCTTCAGGTGCTACTTTTGTAGCAGCATCTTCCTCACTCGTTCAGATAAACAAGACTTGTTGGTCTACCACGTGATTGTTGTGAAGCCGATCATCCAGAAAGTACTAGGTAAAGTCGAAAACCTTTTCTTTTCCTTGTCTTGTACTTTTCCAGTCTTATTTTAGTTCTTGTGGGTAGATACTGTTGCACTCTTATTCTTATATAGCATATGTTTTAGTGATTGTTAATATGGCTGTCGAAAGTAGCCTTAGAAAAGGCACTAAAACACCTTACTCTGTAGTCACAAGGGCTTCAGCCAGAGAAGGCAAAAACCCAGGGACATCAACCCCTTCCCGCATACCAATCCTAAAGACTCGGGTAGGTTTCGTCTGTCCCAATACTACGCCTGAATTGCTTCAGTCTGGTACTGAAACGGCTCAGGCAATACCAGGGGGACAGGATACTACCCCCGCATCAACTGAAAGCCAGCGTGTGAAACGCAGCAAACCTAAAAGGAAACGCTCAAGACGTCATAAGACTTCGAAGGTGTCATCAAGTAAGGGAGACGAATGCCAGGCATGCAGTATCATAGTTGCTAAAGCTGACTCAGCGTTTGAATGCAATTTTTGCAAACGGTGGGTGCACTGCCGTTGTGATAAAGAGGTGCCGAAAGCATACTACGAGTTTATGAGAAATAACCCGTGCCCATGGTTTTGGTACATCTGTCCACTTTGTCGCCCTGGCAAAGTCACTCAGAGCGTGTCTGCGGATAGCAGAAACAACAAGTCGCTCCTGTGTCCCAACAAAGTCTTATGCAGCTCCCCCACCTGCCACTGCCACACTGCCAAAACTTGGCACAGAGAGTAAGAAGGACAATCCAGTCCTACTGACTCAAAATGCCAATTTTCATAAGATGAAGATTCATAAGGTTGGATCCACAAAATCAAGGGAAGAGAGAACTAGAAAAGTACCAATTACATCCACAAGCAAGCTCGGCAACACAACGAAGGCTGGCCAGAACCTGACGAAGCCTAAAGTTGCTGATGCAGCAAAGGAATACAAGAAGCCAAAGGCCAAACCTGAGTCTGAGGTTAATCGGTCTAATTCTCTTATCCTCTTTAACGTACCTGTGAGCAAGGACAGCTTGCTTGAACAGCGGGCTATGTTTGACCAGGAACAGTGATCCAACCTGTGCAATAAATTAGGTCTGAACACTAGTCCAGTGAAATTGTGCAGGCTGTACAGGGGTGTCCACACGCCTCAGGGTAAGCCATCCCCATTAAGGGTTACACTGGACTCTGCAGAAGAGGCCAAAAAGGTAGTATTGATGGATTGGTTACTAGCCATCGACAGAAGTTCGAACAGCCTTCTCTTAAAGGCGTCCACAGAAAGTGCCATAACTACATCTGCCGGTAAGGAATTCCAGGGACGGCAAACTCGCAGCGAAAAGAAGTGGGAGTGCACCCGGATTTAAGCAGGACACTTGGGTGACACAGACTGTTATTCTCAGAACTGCATCGCTCTTGTGTCGCTGAAGCTTGGGGACGTATTAAAGCCTCAGTTTTCTGCCTCCTTATGGTTCGAGGACTGCTTTCGCAGCACCGGATGTGTCCTCCCATTTCCCCCTTGAAGTGCTATGGCCAACTGCTCTGGGGAGTTGAATGTGACACTTAAAAGCTTTGGAGAGCTAATCAGTGTGAGATGAGCGGGGCTAGGTACTCGGGAAATGGAGATGGCTCCAGAAGCGCCAAGGGCCATCTGAGACGACAGCCATCTCCACTGCTGTACTTCATGCATGTATTTTTCACAGGCAGTGCCCGTTTCCAGCTCCGGAACACCGTGTACCACCATAGAGGTAGGAGACACCAGTTCCGGTGACTCCCTCCCCATTTGTCTGATAGCCCATGGTCTGTCCTGTCTCACAAAAGACAAGAGACAAGACAGACCATGGGCTATCAGACAAATGGCGAGGGAGTCACCGGAACTGATGTCTCCTACCTCTATGGTGGTACACGGTGTTCCGGAGCTGGAAACGGGCACTGCCTGTGAAAAATACATGCATGAAGTACAGCAGTGGAGATGGCTGTCGTCTCAGATGGCCCTTGGCGCTTCTGGAGCCATCTCCATTTCCCGAGTACCTAGCCCCGCTCATCTCACACTGATTAGCTCTCCAAAGCTTTTAAGTGTCACATTCAACTCCCCAGAGCAGTTGGCCATAGCACTTCAAGGGGGAAATGGGAGGACACATCCGGTGCTGCGAAAGCAGTCCTCGAACCATAAGGAGGCAGAAAACTGAGGCTTTAATACGTCCCCAAGCTTCAGCGACACAAGAGCGATGCAGTTCTGAGAATAACAGTCTGTGTCACCCAAGTGTCCTGCTTAAATCCGGGTGCACTCCCACTTCTTTTCGCTGCGAGTTTGCCGTCCCTGGAATTCCTTACCGGCAGATGTAGTTATGGCACTTTCTGTGGACGCCTTTAAGAGAAGGCTGGACAGTCATGCAGCGACACAAGGACTGCCTCCAAACGGCCTATCCCCTTAAAATCCCATACACCATTCAGGGGTAACAACTAAGTTCGTCGTTAATTATTATTATATAATATCTATTATTATCTCTTTTCTTTTGACGACGATACTGGAGGACTAACTGGTGAAAAGATCAACTCCATTCGCAGTAGTAACAGTCATAACACACCTCATACTACAAACCACCTATAATTAATCCATGCACTACTCCTTTTGAAGTCAACAAAAGCTACGACAGTCGAGTGGCGGGACGAGCTACGCATAACTTTACCGAAGATCAGGAATTTATGCCACACAATCAAGAGGTGAGCACAAAGAGATTAAATGGGTTTATACTAGCTCGTAAAAACGATATTGGATACAAGTTTTTGGGGTTTTCTAGGAGTTTTTTGGCAAGGTTGGCCTGGAATGACCTCCTGTCCCTCCTGACTCTCGCGTTGCACCGGTTCCTGTGTTCCGGGTATGGGTCGTGGTCGATCTGACTCTCGGATACGCGCCACGTAAACTAAGCCTTCCGCTTTGCTTGCAGAATACTTTGCATGCTTCTTTTCAGCCATGATAAATTTCTTTTGGGCTGTGTTGTGGCTAAGGGGACGGTATCCGAGATTGCTGTATGAATAGTATTTTTCACTACTTCTGTTGATGCTGCTTAATTGACTGAACTAGAATACACGTATCTTCTAGTATTTCTTCGCGTTTATAATTGTGACCCAACGTTGCGATTACTCGACATCCACAACGTAATTCAAAAGGCACTTGCGAAGGAATACGATAGTGTATTATTGCAGCAATCAAAATCAAAAATCGAGCGAGCACAAAAGGTATCAATTGTTAACATGCAAGATTTAGGGTAATAAACAAATGAAAGTACAATTACATAGTGAAAGTATAGTACGATGATGAGTAATAAAATGGGTCACTACAATAGCCCCTCCGTAGAATGCAGGTAAATGAAGTTTACCTGTATTCGGAATGATATTGTAAATTACAATTACAGAAGAAATATATACGAGTTTCTGGTATGAAAACCGAATTGAGGATTTTAAGTTTTTGAGGTTTGATAATATAACTGTATATATGCGAAAATGTTAACAACTTCGAAACGAACCAAAATGTTTAGAAAGTTGTGCAAAATGTAACAATAAAACCAGAAAAATTATTAGAATAATAATGAGGTTGTTATTGTAAATAGTTACAGAATAGATTTATATCTTACATACAGTTAATAGTACAGTAATAAGGAAGTATGGAAATAACTTGGGTAAACATTCAGTTACCTCTATTTCCATGAAAGCTGGTTGTACAAGTGAAATTGTACAAGAAGAGATGGCTGTGCCAGAGAAGAGTGCAGCAGTAGCTGCTGCTGATACGATTGAAAGTGAACGTCCGTCAGCATGTTGTTGTTGTTGCTGGGGTGTTGTTACTCGGCGTTGAGGGGTAACTTGAATTGATGTTTGCTGAGGTTGGAGAGTAGCAGTTGGTTGATTGATAGCCATTCCAACAGAAGCAGTTGGCATAAACTGTGGTAAACCAGTGGTTTGAATCAGCTGACCGTTAGGACCAACAGTTATGACTTTCAATGGAGCTCCTGGTGCCAGAGTGACAAACTGGGGAGTAGCATAGGAGCGTGCAGCTACAGTACAAGGTTGACCACTGACAGAGACGTCAGTTGCCATCATTGTTGCTTGTTGCTGATGTTGTTGGATATAAGCTTGCTGTTGAGCTGGTTGTAACTGATGAGCTTGTGCTTGAATCTGTTGTTGTTGAGGTGATTGGGTAAACTGTTGTAATTGAACAGCTGTAGGACCAGCTTGAGTAAATCGAGTTGCAGACCATTGTAAGAGTGTTTGCACACCTGTAGACAATGCTGAAGCTTGAGAACAGAGAACTGGAATTGAAGTATTGCATAACAGCCAGCTGTTTGAGTATCAGGGTGAACTGGGATAGCAGTCGCTGTGCCGCCAGGTCCGGAGGTACTTTTAGCAGAAATATCAGTAATTATACATCCAAATGTTATGAAGTTATAAAAGTTAATGCGATGGCAAAGATGATTTACTCCACTGTGTATACTTCGAAATGATGTAGTCCATCAACCAGCTATGTCGGGCTCACCAATTGTTGTGCTGCTATATTTTGACTACACTAGCGTACACGTATATCTTAGTACTTCCTCGCGTTTATAATTGTGTGCTAACGTTGTGATTACTCGACATCCACAACGTAATTCAAAAGGCACTTGCGAAGGAATACGATAGTGTATTATTGCAGCAATCAAAATTCAAAAATCGAGCGAGCACAAAAGGTATCAATTGTTAACATGCAAGATTTAGGGTAATAAACAAATGAAAGTACAATTACATAGTGAAAGTATAGTACGATGATGAGTAATAAAATGGGTCACTACAATAGCCCCTCCGTAGAATGCAGGTAAATGAAGTTTACCTGTATTCGGAATGATATTGTAAATTACAATTACAGAAGAAATATATACGAGTTTCTGGTATGAAAACCGAATTGAGGATTTTAAGTTTTTGAGGTTTGATAATATAACTGTATATATGCGAAAATGTTAACAACTTCGAAACGAACCAAAATGTTTAGAAAGTTGTGCAAAATGTAACAATAAAACCAGAAAAATTATTAGAATAATAATGAGGTTGTTATTGTAAGGAGTTACAGAATAGATTTATATCTTAACATACAGTTAATAGTACCGTAATAAGGTAGTATGGAAATAACTTGGGTAAACATTCAGTTACCTCTATTTCCATGAAAGCTGGTTGTACAAGTGAAATTGTACAAGAAGAGATGGCTGTGCCAGAGAAGAGTGCAGCAGTAGCTGCTGCTGATACGATTGAAAGTGAACGTCCGTCAGCATGTTGTTGTTGTTGCTGGGGTGTTGTTACTCGGCGTTGAGGGGTAACTTGAATTGATGTTTGCTGAGGTTGGAGAGTAGCAGTTGGTTGATTGATAGCCATTCCAACAGAAGCAGTTGGCATAAACTGTGGTAAACCAGTGGTTTGAATCAGCTGACCGTTAGGACCAACAGTTATGACTTTCAATGGAGCTCCTGGTGCCAGAGTGACAAACTGGGGAGTAGCATAGGAGCGTGCAGCTACAGTACAAGGTTGACCACTGACAGAGACGTCAGTTGCCATCATTGTTGCTTGTTGCTGATGTTGTTGGATATAAGCTTGCTGTTGAGCTGGTTGTAACTGATGAGCTTGTGCTTGAATCTGTTGTTGTTGAGGTGATTGGGTAAACTGTTGTAATTGAACAGCTGTAGGACCAGCTTGAGTAAATCGAGTTGCAGACCATTGTAAGAGTGTTTGCACACCTGTAGACAATGCTGAAGCTTGAGAACAGAGAACTGGAATTGAGGTATTGCATAACAGCCAGCTGTTTGAGTATCAGGGTGAACTGGGATAGCAGTCGCTGTGCCGCCAGGTCCGGAGGTACTTTTAGCAGAAATATCAGTAATTATACATCCAAATGTTATGAAGTTATAAAAGTTAATGCGATGGCAAAGATGATTTACTCCACTGTGTATACTTCGAAATGATGTAGTCCATCAACCAGCTATGTCGGGCTCACCAATTGTTGTGCTGCTATATTTTGACTACACTAGCGTACACGTATATCTTAGTACTTCCTCGCGTTTATAATTGTGTGCTAACGTTGTGATTACTCGACATCCACAACGTAATTCAAAAGGCACTTGCGAAGGAATACGATAGTGTATTATTGCAGCAATCAAAATTCAAAAATCGAGCGAGCACAAAAGGTATCAATTGTTAACATGCAAGATTTAGGGTAATAAACAAATGAAAGTACAATTACATAGTGAAAGTATAGTACGATGATGAGTAATAAAATGGGTCACTACAATAGCCCCTCCGTAGAATGCAGGTAAATGAAGTTTACCTGTATTCGGAATGATATTGTAAATTACAATTACAGAAGAAATATATACGAGTTTCTGGTATGAAAACCGAATTGAGGATTTTAAGTTTTTGAGGTTTGATAATATAACTGTATATATGCGAAAATGTTAACAACTTCGAAACGAACCAAAATGTTTAGAAAGTTGTGCAAAATGTAACAATAAATCCAGAAAAATTATTAGAATAATAATGAGGTTGTTATTGTAAAGAGTTACAGAATAGATTTATATCTTACATACAGTTAATAGTACAGTAATAAGGAAGTATGGAAATGACTTGGGTAAACATTCAGTTACCTCTATTTCCATGAAAGCTGGTTGTACAAGTGAAATTGTACAAGAAGAGATGGCTGTGCCAGAGAAGAGTGCAGCAGTAGCTGCTGCTGATACGATTGAAAGTGAACGTCCGTCAGCATGTTGTTGTTGTTGCTGGGGTGTTGTTACTCGGCGTTGAGGGGTAACTTGAATTGATGTTTGCTGAGGTTGGAGAGTAGCAGTTGGTTGATTGATAGCCATTCCAACAGAAGCAGTTGGCATAAACTGTGGTAAACCAGTGGTTTGAATCAGCTGACCGTTAGGACCAACAGTTATGACTTTCAATGGAGCTCCTGGTGCCAGAGTGACAAACTGGGGAGTAGCATAGGAGCGTGCAGCTACAGTACAAGGTTGACCACTGACAGAGACGTCAGTTGCCATCATTGTTGCTTGTTGCTGATGTTGTTGGATATAAGCTTGCTGTTGAGCTGGTTGTAACTGATGAGCTTGTGCTTGAATCTGTTGTTGTTGAGGTGATTGGGTAAACTGTTGTAATTGAACAGCTGTAGGACCAGCTTGAGTAAATCGAGTTGCAGACCATTGTAAGAGTGTTTGCACACCTGTAGACAATGCTGAAGCTTGAGAACAGAGAACTGGAATTGAAGTATTGCATAACAGCCAGCTGTTTGAGTATCAGGGTGAACTGGGATAGCAGTCGCTGTGCCGCCAGGTCCGGAGGTACTTTTAGCAGAAATATCAGTAATTATACATCCAAATGTTATGAAGTTATAAAAGTTAATGCGATGGCAAAGATGATTTACTCCACTGTGTATACTTCGAAATGATGTAGTCCATCAACCAGCTATGTCGGGCTCACCAATTGTTGTGCTGCTATATTTTGACTACACTAGCGTACACGTATATCTTAGTACTTCCTCGCGTTTATAATTGTGTGCTAACGTTGTGATTACTCGACATCCACAACGTAATTCAAAAGGCACTTGCGAAGGAATACGATAGTGTATTATTGCAGCAATCAAAATTCAAAAATCGAGCGAGCACAAAAGGTATCAATTGTTAACATGCAAGATTTAGGGTAATAAACAAATGAAAGTACAATTACATAGTGAAAGTATAGTACGATGATGAGTAATAAAATGGGTCACTACAATAGCCCCTCCGTAGAATGCAGGTAAATGAAGTTTACCTGTATTCGGAATGATATTGTAAATTACAATTACAGAAGAAATATATACGAGTTTCTGGTATGAAAACCGAATTGAGGATTTTAAGTTTTTGAGGTTTGATAATATAACTGTATATATGCGAAAATGTTAACAACTTCGAAACGAACCAAAATGTTTAGAAAGTTGTGCAAAATGTAACAATAAAACCAGAAAAATTATTAGAATAATAATGAGGTTGTTATTGTAAAGAGTTACAGAATAGATTTATATCTTACATACAGTTAATAGTACAGTAATAAGGAAGTATGGAAATAACTTGGGTAAACATTCAGTTACCTCTATTTCCATGAAAGCTGGTTGTACAAGTGAAATTGTACAAGAAGAGATGGCTGTGCCAGAGAAGAGTGCAGCAGTAGCTGCTGCTGATACGATTGAAAGTGAACGTCCGTCAGCATGTTGTTGTTGTTGCTGGGGTGTTGTTACTCGGCGTTGAGGGGTAACTTGAATTGATGTTTGCTGAGGTTGGAGAGTAGCAGTTGGTTGATTGATAGCCATTCCAACAGAAGCAGTTGGCATAAACTGTGGTAAACCAGTGGTTTGAATCAGCTGACCGTTAGGACCAACAGTTATGACTTTCAATGGAGCTCCTGGTGCCAGAGTGACAAACTGGGGAGTAGCATAGGAGCGTGCAGCTACAGTACAAGGTTGACCACTGACAGAGACGTCAGTTGCCATCATTGTTGCTTGTTGCTGATGTTGTTGGATATAAGCTTGCTGTTGAGCTGGTTGTAACTGATGAGCTTGTGCTTGAATCTGTTGTTGTTGAGGTGATTGGGTAAACTGTTGTAATTGAACAGCTGTAGGACCAGCTTGAGTAAATCGAGTTGCAGACCATTGTAAGAGTGTTTGCACACCTGTAGACAATGCTGAAGCTTGAGAACAGAGAACTGGAATTGAGGTATTGCATAACAGCCAGCTGTTTGAGTATCAGGGTGAACTGGGATAGCAGTCGCTGTGCCGCCAGGTCCGGAGGTACTTTTAGCAGAAATATCAGTAATTATACATCCAAATGTTATGAAGTTATAAAAGTTAATGCGATGGCAAAGATGATTTACTCCACTGTGTATACTTCGAAATGATGTAGTCCATCAACCAGCTATGTCGGGCTCACCAATTGTTGTGCTGCTATATTTTGACTACACTAGCGTACACGTATATCTTAGTACTTCCTCGCGTTTATAATTGTGTGCTAACGTTGTGATTACTCGACATCCACAACGTAATTCAAAAGGCACTTGCGAAGGAATACGATAGTGTATTATTGCAGCAATCAAAATTCAAAAATCGAGCGAGCACAAAAGGTATCAATTGTTAACATGCAAGATTTAGGGTAATAAACAAATGAAAGTACAATTACATAGTGAAAGTATAGTACGATGATGAGTAATAAAATGGGTCACTACAATAGCCCCTCCGTAGAATGCAGGTAAATGAAGTTTACCTGTATTCGGAATGATATTGTAAATTACAATTACAGAAGAAATATATACGAGTTTCTGGTATGAAAACCGAATTGAGGATTTTAAGTTTTTGAGGTTTGATAATATAACTGTATATATGCGAAAATGTTAACAACTTCGAAACGAACCAAAATGTTTAGAAAGTTGTGCAAAATGTAACAATAAAACCAGAAAAATTATTAGAATAATAATGAGGTTGTTATTGTAAAGAGTTACAGAATAGATTTATATCTTACATACAGTTAATAGTACAGTAATAAGGAAGTATGGAAATAACTTGGGTAAACATTCAGTTACCTCTATTTCCATGAAAGCTGGTTGTACAAGTGAAATTGTACAAGAAGAGATGGCTGTGCCAGAGAAGAGTGCAGCAGTAGCTGCTGCTGATACGATTGAAAGTGAACGTCCGTCAGCATGTTGTTGTTGTTGCTGGGGTGTTGTTACTCGGCGTTGAGGGGTAACTTGAATTGATGTTTGCTGAGGTTGGAGAGTAGCAGTTGGTTGATTGATAGCCATTCCAACAGAAGCACTTGGCATAAACTGTGGTAAACCAGTGGTTTGAATCAGCTGACCGTTAGGACCAACAGTTATGACTTTCAATGGAGCTCCTGGTGCCAGAGTGACAAACTGGGGAGTAGCATAGGAGCGTGCAGCTACAGTACAAGGTTGACCACTGACAGAGACGTCAGTTGCCATCATTGTTGCTTGTTGCTGATGTTGTTGGATATAAGCTTGCTGTTGAGCTGGTTGTAACTGATGAGCTTGTGCTTGAATCTGTTGTTGTTGAGGTGATTGGGTAAACTGTTGTAATTGAACAGCTGTAGGACCAGCTTGAGTAAATCGAGTTGCAGACCATTGTAAGAGTGTTTGCACACCTGTAGACAATGCTGAAGCTTGAGAACAGAGAACTGGAATTGAAGTATTGCATAACAGCCAGCTGTTTGAGTATCAGGGTGAACTGGGATAGCAGTCGCTGTGCCGCCAGGTCCGGAGGTACTTTTAGCAGAAATATCAGTAATTATACATCCAAATGTTATGAAGTTATAAAAGTTAATGCGATGGCAAAGATGATTTACTCCACTGTGTATACTTCGAAATGATGTAGTCCATCAACCAGCTATGTCGGGCTCACCAATTGTTGTGCTGCTATATTTTGACTACACTAGCGTACACGTATATCTTAGTACTTCCTCGCGTTTATAATTGTGTGCTAACGTTGTGATTACTCGACATCCACAACGTAATTCAAAAGGCACTTGCGAAGGAATACGATAGTGTATTATTGCAGCAATCAAAATTCAAAAATCGAGCGAGCACAAAAGGTATCAATTGTTAACATGCAAGATTTAGGGTAATAAACAAATGAAAGTACAATTACATAGTGAAAGTATAGTACGATGATGAGTAATAAAATGGGTCACTACAATAGCCCCTCCGTAGAATGCAGGTAAATGAAGTTTACCTGTATTCGGAATGATATTGTAAATTACAATTACAGAAGAAATATATACGAGTTTCTGGTATGAAAACCGAATTGAGGATTTTAAGTTTTTGAGGTTTGATAATATAACTGTATATATGCGAAAATGTTAACAACTTCGAAACGAACCAAAATGTTTAGAAAGTTGTGCAAAATGTAACAATAAAACCAGAAAAATTATTAGAATAATAATGAGGTTGTTATTGTAAATAGTTACAGAATAGATTTATATCTTACATACAGTTAATAGTACAGTAATAAGGAAGTATGGAAATAACTTGGGTAAACATTCAGTTACCTCTATTTCCATGAAAGCTGGTTGTACAAGTGAAATTGTACAAGAAGAGATGGCTGTGCCAGAGAAGAGTGCAGCAGTAGCTGCTGCTGATACGATTGAAAGTGAACGTCCGTCAGCATGTTGTTGTTGTTGCTGGGGTGTTGTTACTCGGCGTTGAGGGGTAACTTGAATTGATGTTTGCTGAGGTTGGAGAGTAGCAGTTGGTTGATTGATAGCCATTCCAACAGAAGCAGTTGGCATAAACTGTGGTAAACCAGTGGTTTGAATCAGCTGACCGTTAGGACCAACAGTTATGACTTTCAGTGGAGCTCCTGGTGCCAGAGTGACAAACTGGGGAGTAGCATAGGAGCGTGCAGCTACAGTACAAGGTTGACCACTGACAGAGACGTCAGTTGCCATCATTGTTGCTTGTTGCTGATGTTGTTGGATATAAGCTTGCTGTTGAGCTGGTTGTAACTGATGAGCTTGTGCTTGAATCTGTTGTTGTTGAGGTGATTGGGTAAACTGTTGTAATTGAACAGCTGTAGGACCAGCTTGAGTAAATCGAGTTGCAGACCATTGTAAGAGTGTTTGCACACCTGTAGACAATGCTGAAGCTTGAGAACAGAGAACTGGAATTGAGGTATTGCATAACAGCCAGCTGTTTGAGTATCAGGGTGAACTGGGATAGCAGTCGCTGTGCCGCCAGGTCCGGAGGTACTTTTAGCAGAAATATCAGTAATTATACATCCAAATGTTATGAAGTTATAAAAGTTAATGCGATGGCAAAGATGATTTACTCCACTGTGTATACTTCGAAATGATGTAGTCCATCAACCAGCTATGTCGGGCTCACCAATTGTTGTGCTGCTATATTTTGACTACACTAGCGTACACGTATATCTTAGTACTTCCTCGCGTTTATAATTGTGTGCTAACGTTGTGATTACTCGACATCCACAACGTAATTCAAAAGGCACTTGCGAAGGAATACGATAGTGTATTATTGCAGCAATCAAAATTCAAAAATCGAGCGAGCACAAAAGGTATCAATTGTTAACATGCAAGATTTAGGGTAATAAACAAATGAAAGTACAATTACATAGTGAAAGTATAGTACGATGATGAGTAATAAAATGGGTCACTACAATAGCCCCTCCGTAGAATGCAGGTAAATGAAGTTTACCTGTATTCGGAATGATATTGTAAATTACAATTACAGAAGAAATATATACGAGTTTCTGGTATGAAAACCGAATTGAGGATTTTAAGTTTTTGAGGTTTGATAATATAACTGTATATATGCGAAAATGTTAACAACTTCGAAACGAACCAAAATGTTTAGAAAGTTGTGCAAAATGTAACAATAAAACCAGAAAAATTATTAGAATAATAATGAGGTTGTTATTGTAAAGAGTTACAGAATAGATTTATATCTTACATACAGTTAATAGTACAGTAATAAGGAAGTATGGAAATAACTTGGGTAAACATTCAGTTACCTCTATTTCCATGAAAGCTGGTTGTACAAGTGAAATTGTACAAGAAGAGATGGCTGTGCCAGAGAAGAGTGCAGCAGTAGCTGCTGCTGATACGATTGAAAGTGAACGTCCGTCAGCATGTTGTTGTTGTTGCTGGGGTGTTGTTACTCGGCGTTGAGGGGTAACTTGAATTGATGTTTGCTGAGGTTGGAGAGTAGCAGTTGGTTGATTGATAGCCATTCCAACAGAAGCAGTTGGCATAAACTGTGGTAAACCAGTGGTTTGAATCAGCTGACCGTTAGGACCAACAGTCATGACTTTCAATGGAGCTCCTGGTGCCAGAGTGATAAACTGGGGAGTAGCATAGGAGCGTGCAGCTACAGTACAAGGTTGACCACTGACAGAGACGTCAGTTGCCATCATTGTTGCTTGTTGCTGATGTTGTTGGATATAAGCTTGCTGTTGAGCTGGTTGTAACTGATGAGCTTGTGCTTGAATCTGTTGTTGTTGAGGTGATTGGGTAAACTGTTGTAATTGAACAGCTGTAGGACCAGCTTGAGTAAATGGAGTTGCAGACCATTGTAAGAGTGTTTGCACACCTGTAGACAATGCTGAAGCTTGAGAACAGAGAACTGGAATTGAGGTGTTGCATAACAGCCAGCTGTTTGAGTATCAGGGTGAACTGGGATAGCAGTCGCTGTGCCGCCAGGTCCGGAGGTACTTTTAGCAGAAATATCAGTAATTATACATCCAAATGTTATGAAGTTATAAAAGTTAATGCGATGGCAAAGATGATTTATTCCACTGTGTATACTTCGAAATGATGTAGTCCATCAATCAGCTATGTCGGGCTCACCAATTGTTGTGCTGCTATATTTTGACTACACTAGCGTACACGTATATCTTAGTACTTCCTCGCGTTTATAATTGTGTGCTAACGTTGTGATTACTCGACATCCACAACGTAATTCAAAAGGCACTTGCGAAGGAATACGATAGTGTATTATTGCAGCAATCAAAATTCAAAAATCGAGCGAGCACAAAAGGTATCAATTGTTAACATGCAAGATTTAGGGTAATAAACAAATGAAAGTACAATTACATAGTGAAAGTATAGTACGATGATGAGTAATAAAATGGGTCACTACAATAGCCCCTCCGTAGAATGCAGGTAAATGAAGTTTACCTGTATTCGGAATGATATTGTAAATTACAATTACAGAAGAAATATATACGAGTTTCTGGTATGAAAACCGAATTGAGGATTTTAAGTTTTTGAGGTTTGATAATATAACTGTATATATGCGAAAATGTTAACAACTTCGAAACGAACCAAAATGTTTAGAAAGTTGTGCAAAATGTAACAATAAAACCAGAAAAATTATTAGAATAATAATGAGGTTGTTATTGTAAAGAGTTACAGAATAGATTTATATCTTACATACAGTTAATAGTACAGTAATAAGGAAGTATGGAAATAACTTGGGTAAACATTCAATTACCTCTATTTCCATGAAAGCTGGTTGTACAAGTGAAATTGTACAAGAAGAGATGGCTGTGCCAGAGAAGAGTGCAGCAGTAGCTGCTGCTGATACGATTGAAAGTGAACGTCCGTCAGCATGTTGTTGTTGTTGCTGGGGTGTTGTTACTCGGCGTTGAGGGGTAACTTGAATTGATGTTTGCTGAGGTTGGAGAGTAGCAGTTGGTTGATTGATAGCCATTCCAACAGAAGCAGTTGGCATAAACTGTGGTAAACCAGTGGTTTGAATCAGCTGACCGTTAGGACCAACAGTTATGACTTTCAATGGAGCTCCTGGTGCCAGAGTGACAAACTGGGGAGTAGCATAGGAGCGTGCAGCTACAGTACAAGGTTGACCACTGACAGAGACGTCAGTTGCCATCATTGTTGCTTGTTGCTGATGTTGTTGGATATAAGCTTGCTGTTGAGCTGGTTGTAACTGATGAGCTTGTGCTTGAATCTGTTGTTGTTGAGGTGATTGGGTAAACTGTTGTAATTGAACAGCTGTAGGACCAGCTTGAGTAAATCGAGTTGCAGACCATTGTAAGAGTGTTTGCACACCTGTAGACAATGCTGAAGCTTGAGAACAGAGAACTGGAATTGAGGTATTGCATAACAGCCAGCTGTTTGAGTATCAGGGTGAACTGGGATAGCAGTCGCTGTGCCGCCAGGTCCGGAGGTACTTTTAGCAGAAATATCAGTAATTATACATCCAAATGTTATGAAGTTATAAAAGTTAATGCGATGGCAAAGATGATTTACTCCACTGTGTATACTTCGAAATGATGTAGTCCATCAACCAGCTATGTCGGGCTCACCAATTGTTGTGCTGCTATATTTTGACTACACTAGCGTACACGTATATCTTAGTACTTCCTCGCGTTTATAATTGTGTGCTAACGTTGTGATTACTCGACATCCACAACGTAATTCAAAAGGCACTTGCGAAGGAATACGATAGTGTATTATTGCAGCAATCAAAATCAAAAATCGAGCGAGCACAAAAGGTATCAATTGTTAACATGCAAGATTTAGGGTAATAAACAAATGAAAGTACAATTACATAGTGAAAGTATAGTACGATGATGAGTAATAAAACGGGTCACAACAGCAGTATTCATTTTACTACGAAAGACAGAGTTTCTAGAGGATCGTCTTCTGAAACGTATGAGAAACGATGATCAGAGTTCTGACATCTTTAGTTCTAAAAGGCCAGTATGGTCACTAAGTAGTTCAGATACCTAGAATCTTGCTACGGAGACTAGGTTGCTACAAACACGAACTCCTCCAAGCAGTGTGAGTGTCTGACTACCCCAGATAATAATTTGACCTCAATGAGACACAAATGTTGAAGTAAAACAGTGGCGCACTGGTTATGCACAAACTATTACAGTGATGCGCAATAGCTCAAAGGCAGGACTAAGCATAAGTTGGACACCGACGACACTGTTGGCGCCGATGAGAATCCTAATGACGGTCAAAAGGAGACGGTGGCAAATCCTAAATTTACCACATACGATTTCCAATGGAGGAAGAACTGTAGTGAAGTTTGCCAACTAACATGAAAGTCCTTTCACAAAACATCGCTGGTGCATGAGTGCTTACGTGACCTTAGAATATTCACCTCATTCACCACATAAATCAGACAAGAAACGCGGATATGTGAATGGCGTAAAATTTCTGCTCATAGAAGACAGAGAGGTGATGGTGGGTATAATATGTCCACCTAGACAGAAAAACAATTTAACACTCAAAAGCAAAAATGGAGTGCAAGAATGTTATCAAGAGAAAACCTCATCTTGCCCTAAAGTCAATTCTTTCCCAGGAAAATGTATAGTATCTTGCATACTCGTCATCCTCTAAAACTTCAGTGAGAGGCCTGAAGATATCAGTTACTGCCATCTGAGCATATTCCCATTTCACGAACGGTCAAACAGATCAGCGAAAGCCTTTCAAGGATGATGAAGAGTGTAGCGGCATCAATGAGTCCTGGATCTCTGGTTTAGGAACCAACTGTCCTATCAACATATTTACCCTTATTATCGACCGAAAGCCCATATTATTGCAGAAGACAATTTTAGCGTTTGAACGTTTATTTTTGAGAGCACAGCGGTGAACAAGTGAAGTGGGGAAACCTAGTCAAACACACGGAGGATCATTCATCATTCAATGTCGATCAGTGGATAGAGAGAACCCTAAAAGTCAGAGAGAAGATATAGTTTCTACTTGGTTACTTCTTTCATCTTTCTGAAATCTTTATTCACTAAATACGTTTGGGTGACCATAGTGTTCTGTATAGAATGGACACTAAGTCGTCTCCCACCTAGAATTGACTTCTCTGAGAATGTTCGTGTGATGAATTTGTATGTTAAATTATGACAATCGTCGCACACTTTAGTCGTTCTGACTAATGCTCCATGCCAAAATATGAGGGACATTTACTGTCTGTTATACGTCACATTGTGAACTAAACGTCTGTTTATTCCCTGTTAAGTAAATTTAATCATTCGCTTGAAAATATTCGCGATTTTTGTTGGTGATTACAACCACCGGTCTGCTGGATGAGAACATCTTTAATTGTTTCCTGTTCTTGAAACCTAGGATGAAGAGACAGGCGCATTTTATTCAATCGAAAATAAAACAAAATTAGCTGTAGATTGTTCTGCCATAATCCTTTACGGTCTCCAATTTTTTCACCAACCTACAACCTATCTTAGGTTGAAACAGATTGTGGCATTCACGTAAAGCCAAGAGCAGGCTTTGTACAAGATATCCAGTGAACTTGTAAGTGCGAGACTGTATCCTTAGTTGAGTTTGCTGTCACACTTACAAAAAGACTAACTTCGTTTACCTAGGTCTTAATCAGTATTCTGCCTATCTCGCATGTACTGAGGAACGAGTGAAAAGCAGAAATAAAAAGGATTCGCAACGTGACTGTAACCACAAGTATATTTATAATGAATGTGATTAGAATTTAATAATATAAAAAAGGTTTACAACTAATCTGTACCCAGCGGAGTAGCGAGTACGAAGAGTGTGCTTGTAGAAGAGCACAGCGAGGGAGCAAGCGTGCAAGCGCTAAAACGTACAGGAAGGGAAGTGGCGTAGCGCCAATATATGCAGTACATATTAAAACGAAAACTGAAAACATTGAAGGTGCACTACAAACTCAATACAGGTCTCCTCAAGGAGCTGTCAGTCCCTATAGAAGGTCCGTTGATAACTGTCTTAAAAATATCTTCCACGCAAGGAGTGTCACCAGTAGATTAGAGTACTCACTGGTCACCATTATTGTCGAACTGTGTAGCAGTTAGTCTTTCTGTCACTTGAAGTCTTTCACACCTTATCTGGTAAATGATTCCCGAATCAGGATGAATTAGATGCCCAATACTCCTTTTTTTAAATGGTTCTCTAAGTAATATAAATCCTTGATCAAACTCGAAGAAACAAATCTTAACCTTACAAACCAACTCCTGCAGATAGTTTCTTAGCCAACTCAAAGCGTAGTTTTCCTAACTGCTTCAATCCCTACCACTTTTCTAATTTCCATTTATCTCTATTGTGTGTATGTGTTCTCTCACTGTCTTAACTTCCTCATACCCATTCCTCTTGCATCACCTAGCGCTTTTGCAGTCAATGTAGTCTCTAGACTCGCTTCGAACCCACTCAATGGTTCTTTCGGCAAAATGCCAGTTGGTTTTACTGAAGGATCTCCAGGTGAAACGAAAATTGCAAGTCCAAGCAGAGGCACTCTAGTAAGATACATGCATTGTTACAGAATTATTGTACCTATTGTGTAACAGTCAATGAAGTAGATCGTGCGGACAATAAACTTCAAAGCTTTGAATCAGTATTCTACAGGTTCAAATTTAAATGGACTCAAGTAAATTTCATGTTAACGGTAATATGATATATCTGTCAAATTAATACAAGCTTTGAAAGTAATTCTGAGTGAGTGCTAGATGTCGAATGAACTTAATATGATGTAACTACAAGTCTTGAAACATTTCAATCTCTTATAAAAAATGGCTACATACTTTATCGGGCATTCAACTGAAACAGTTTCATTTTACTTGACGAAGTGAAAATATTGGTTGGAGGATTTCATCATGAGCTAAAATCAGTTAGAGAATCATTGGAAAACCACCATGCAGTACTGGACAACTGTTTCGTTAGCCTAGTTTGGACTCTTCATCAGTACGCACCCACCGAGGTTCGAACCCACGACCTTCTGAAGAGTCCCAGACTAAGACGAAACAGCTGGCTGTCCACTACTCCCAGGTTTTCCAATGCTTCTCTAACTCATGTCAGTTCATGATGAAATCCTCCAACCAATCAAACGAAATCCTGACAAAGTCATTACTTGAAAAGTGAAAATATTCACCCGCTATCTAATCTACTATTTGGAAGTGCAGTATTAAAGCTTTCAAAACGATACAAGTCTGTTTCAATGCAGCCTAGTGGGGTTTTGATTGAGTGTATCTTAGGAACAGCGTGTATTATATTTGCCAGAAACATTGGTTTGGATAGGTTAAGAATAAAGTTTACTTAGCATTCATTATTATTCCCTTTAGGTTCCAAGTGGAACGAAGGGCTTCAGCGCTACATCTCTGTTTTGTTCTGTTCTCTGCAGTCCTCCTTAGCTGGCTGCGAAACTGCCCATGAACTTTCATTTCTTACTCAAACGATCTCCACCTCGTCCCATTCAGTAGTTAAACTCACCGCTCCCATTTGGGTTTCACTTTATGGTGTGTCTGGTGCGTAAAATTTAACGGCATAAGATTCTGGCTACTCAACGGCGAACTTTTACCAGAAGTTTGAACAATACTTATAATTTATTATTGTAATATTTCTCTAAGTTGTTCTAATAACGTGTCCATTTTTGATCAATCCAGGAAGACATAATTTGAAGAATGAGGCGTGCACACAGTTCCTAGCCGTAAAACTAACCATAAACACATCACACGGCAGGCCCTCAAGTGGAATCAAAGTGGAAAGAGACAAATGGGTCGTCAGTGGGAGAGTGACATGGAGGAGATCGCGTGAGTCGGAGGATGAGAAAAGAGATTATGAGCAATCGTGGACCCAACTGAAGAGGACGGCAGAAAATAAAAGAAAGTGGAGATGTGTTGTTGAAGCCCTATGCTCCACTCGGAACCCAGGAGAATAATAATAAAAAATTAAACAATATGAACGGAAATCTTCACAAATAGTTTTACAGTCAAACAAAAGTTTGGCCAAGTAAAATGCACTCTATAATGTTTCTCAATCCTTTACATTCCCAGTGGAATGTAGGGCTCCAAGCTAGAGGCTTGAAGTTTCGGTAGCAGTGGTGTTAACGTTTACGGGATGGAGTTGTTAGCCAGTCTAATTACTGGCTCAGCGAGGTAAATGAGTGCGTTGGCCAGGGATCGAACGCCGAACCACATGCGTGGTCGGCAAGCATTCTACCGTTGTGCCACCGGTGCACGTAGTCTATAATGAAGGTTATATATTGAATATTTGCATGAAGTTTTCTATTCATGATATATTATGAGAACAACTAATCCTTAATGTTAGTATTGTTTAACAAGAAATAATACCGTACTGTGTCACAGTAATAAAAATATGACTATTTTATCATGTAGAGTGTTTAAAAGCGGGTGAAACAACGAAGAACTACATACAGGAATGTATTTTGGAAAAGGGATTTTCGGTAATTTCCAAAGTGGGAGTTACGAAGTTAAAATGTAATAAATCATCTGCTTATGCAAACATAAGTTACTTTGTAAACGTCTGATCGAGGTAGATTTGGAAAATGAAATTTTTCATCCGTTTGTTTCTGTGGACTATGACATTTCTCCATTGTTTCCAAAATCAATTAAACTGATTTGTGGTGCTATGCATAGCTTGATAAGTTCTAATCTTGGAAACTGTTAAATATTTGAATTCAACTGATCATTCGCATATGGCACCAGTCGGGGTGAAAATTCAGGGTGTATTCTATTGAAAACTGAAAATGTTTCGATTACAGAATATGACTTACTTCTTGTCATTAAAACAATCAAGAAAGCAAACAGAATAACAAGATTGTATGCAACAGCGATTGATCTAGTTATGCGCGCCAGTGTTCGACTATCACATACTATGTTCTGTATAATTGTTGCAGAGTGTTTCTGGATGTATGCTGTATGGGCTCATTTCCGAGATTGTTATTTTATCATTGTTACTGAATAAAAGATTCATGCACTTTTGAAACATTTCCTGACTAAAATTGCTCTATAATTCAAGAATTAAAAGTCCTAAGGAATGAAATATTGTCCGCCAAGAACATTTTTTCTAACAGGCCTTCCAATTGACTATATCACTTTGTTGTCTATTAACAGGTGGTTCAAGAAATTCTAATCAACACCTCCACCTACGTTTCAGTATAATTCTAATATTCAAGAATGTATTTATGCAAAAATTACTTTATCAGACATATCTCTCTGAACTCCGATTGCACAAGAATATATCTCTTTATTCAGAAAAGTGTTCTTCATATACGGTGAAGAATTGCAGCAACTCACAGTGTTCAGATCATGACAACAGTTATCGTTTCAGTTAGGTGAAAAGTAATAGTCATTGGAATAAATATAATCTTTACCAGGTCATTCAAACAAAAACGACAAACAAGTATAAAGAAGCGTTCTCGACATAATGTATTCAGACACATGATGTCAATCAGTAGTATGCGGAGAATGCCGGACGGTATTCGCCCAGTCACTGAGGACTTAATCATAGTGACATGTTGAAGTAATTTACTGCCTGAATTCAGCATGGAATTGAAAAATTTGTCAAATGAACATACACACTTATCCTTAGATACTGTTTTCTAATGTCACAGTATATAAGATTGCTTACACTTGGAAGAACTTTGCATTCAGTATTTTCATTCAAAACGTTAAAGACTTTATCACTTATAAAGTTCGATAGACTAACTCATCATTTACTGCATTTAAACATGGAAAATAACTGCATCTCATCTGAATTACGGTTTTCTGGTAAAGTAATAATAATAACACAGCGCCTGAGGAATGCAGTTAAAGGAGCTACGTTCTATGTGTATCTACCAGCTTGACTGCAGCTGCGGAGCCATCTTCATCTGGCGTACAATTAGGCAGGCTCATCATCGTATTTCCGAACATTATCCAGCATGGTTATGCAGGAGACAAACAGGATCTATTCGTAGCTCCACTTTAGCACACCTTGTAGGCAGTGTGCATACGATCGACGTTAATACAGCATTTAAAATTATTTATCGCATTCCTACTAATCTTAATTTTGCTTTACGAGTTCGTCTTCTACATACGGCTGAAGCAGTAGGAATCCACTTGAAGGAGCTAAACCTGTGTCATCATTTGTAAAACCACTTTCCTTACCTTAGCCATCGTAACATGAATGTATTAACCGGATTACTTCGCCCCCATGGTCCCCCTAAACCTTTAGAAATTATAATTGTACAAATTATTTTATTCTTATGACTATTTCATCTTTGAGACAGTGATAACTCGTACTACTGTCCAAATCGTTTCATTTTCTTTAACAATCTGTTGCGTAATCAACCCGTGCACACGCTCATCCCTTAATTACTCTTCAGTTTTTCAAAATTATGCATTGTGCAATCCATGTGTCGCAACCATTTCTACCTTTTAATTGTGTGTTAATTTTCTTCTTTAATTATCACACACATGTTGATACTGACTAATTATTGTTAAAATACATATCACAACTTGTTTGGTAAATAGTTGTGTATTGTAATAAAAATGCTATAAATATTAGAGTAGAGCCAGAGATGAGTAGTAGATATTTCTTCGCTCAATCCTTCTGCTTTCTAAAGTAAAATAACCACACACAATATTACAAGCACATTTCATTCAACGTATCGATGCTTACTGTCTGCTCAAAGTCAATAGAAATGGTTAAATTTTTTATCAATTTTCGCAATATTTTTAATGAAATTTCTATAGATTATTGGGAAATATCCCATGATCGGTAATGATCACGGAAAGGTGCATATAAACTTACGAATATTTATAGGAAGTTAACTTAACACTCCGTAATGAGGTCGAGTAAAACTAGTCGATTCTTCTGTGAACAGGTGTCCAACAACGATGTCAAAAGTAACTGATTACAAAAAATTAAAACAAATATATACTGATATAAGAAAAAAATTGAGTCACCTTGGCAGAGTATGTAACTTCATAATAGAATAATTTTATTTGATAAAATACACTGTGATTGAGTATAATTTATTTAACGATGACTTTTCGAAGGCGATTTGTGGTTCAAAAATATGTCGAGGTTATGTGTGGCTGTCTGTTTGTTTTCAAAAGAGAACTTTGCATCGGTATGCAGCAGTTCAAGTCGCCACACTCCATGTAGCACACAAAGCAAGAGAAGAAAGTAGAAGAAATTTAAAATAGAGACAGTAGACAGGGATATGAGACAAGAGGAATAGTAATAACGAAGAGCAATATAGTTTCATTGAAAACTGTAAGTCACAAGGAGTGGATGCATCTGCGCTGGCCATTGAGAACGATTTTGAGCCATTTCACCAATTGTCCCCAGACATTTATTTTCACCATTCCGAGGATCCCAACCAGGAAGTCTGCACCTTCCTACGCGGCTGGCTTAAACTAACTGTTGTGGATTTCATTGACTGATTATTATATTATTATTATAATAATATGTCAACTAAAATTGGCCGTCGATCAATGTAACCTCACAACCACCTTGTTGACTGATTTACTCTCGTTACCTAGCACTGGACACCTAACCTCAATATTGCTGACCATATTATACCAATTCACACGGAAGATACAATGCAGTCACCTATGATCAAGGACAGCTAACCTGCCACTCTCAATGGCCAGGTCTCAGAGCCATAGAGGAGAAGGGAGTGAAATGTTGAGCAGTGCACACGCCCTTTGGTCGACAGCCGGCTGTATATCACGTCTACGCCAGAGATGGCGTAAACTGGCATATGCGAAACTAGCCCTCTGTATCCGTGCTGAGATTTCGTCAGCAATCAACCTGCTGGTACTGGCTGATGCAACTTCTAAAATAAGTGGAGTGGTCAACGTGCTCTACCACTTCACTCCCTACTTTTAAGCTAGGAGTTAGTGTAGTCCAGTCCTGTAACATCATCTTATATTTCGCAGGAGCGAATTGCATGCCAAACATTCGTAGATTGCAGCTCAAGGTGTTTAGAAGAGTCTGCATTTTGTCAGCGTCTTCACCTAGAAGGAATATATCACCTGCATATTCTAAGTCAACGAGATTATTCGCTGGTAACAAGTCAATCCCTGAGTCTATGAAGTCACTTAGGGCTAAGTCCATTAGTACATCTATGATGAAATTAAGTAGAAATGGCGATAGTGGGCATCCCTGACGGACACCACTAGTTGTCATCAGTTTAGATGACAACTCGCAGTAAGCTGTCACCTGGCTGCATGAGTTCGAGTAGAGTGCCTTGATCAGTGCAATGTATTTTCTCGGCATTCCCCTTACATCGACATTTGCACTACTGATCGGTTAACATGAGTAGATGGGCACAACCCACTTCAACCAGCATTACTTGCTAACCTGACTGAAGTGCTCTAAACACCGGACAGCCGTTTCGGTCCTTTTGGGCTGGGATCATCTAAGGTGTACCCGGTTTGACTCACTCCAGAGAGCCGAATCAATTCAGACCACCCGAATTCTGACCAGCTACTTAGATAAACTGGTAATACGTTAGATGAAATTCGCGATTTGCGAATTGGGATTAGATTGTTTGTGATTATTTTTGTGAACCAAAGCTATTGAACAGATTATCAGAAGGCGAATACAAATTAATTAATTAATCAGGTGCTGCCCTAAGTGTAAGTTTGATTTCTTGATGATCCGTGGTTTGAACGACTGCCTGTATATCCATGAAATTATAAGTGAATCACATTAATACATTAAAACTCATGTTGCTAACTTGATTACGGATAGTTTATGAGTAGAATAAACATTGACACTATTGTTCTCATATTCACGTGTCACTGAGCTACAGTACCAGTGGCACATTGTATATTATTAAAGTAGCATCAGGCTCTGAGGTAACGTTAAGAAAATAGCTAAGTAAAACTGCGAAACAATTTGTAAATGTGTCTCAGTAAATGTAAAGCACACACCTTTGATGGTATATATATATTTATTCAGGGATTTTTATGATGCATTACCTTCTGCTGGCCATTACTTTTAATTGAAATTCTGACTAACAGTGAATTTGTTTGTTCAAATTAAGATAAAGTCTTCATATATGCAGCAATTTCCGTGCATTCACTACTAACGCTATCCCGAGGGCGTAATTTACGTATTTTATACAAACATTTCTTCATTATCTTACAATTAGTAAAGCAATCTGCAGAAAACACTTTTATATTACTGACAGCATATATATAATGAAAAAGTCCTACTGTTTATCTATTTGCTGCAAAATAACGGTACTAGTTTGTTTACTCAAAGACTGACTAAGCAAAATTGGACTGTAGATTAAAAATTAGATGTACCATATGTTAACCAGGTACATTTCATTTCATTGGCTGAAAAAAGGAAGCCAAAATATCCATCTACATTGAATTACTATCATTTTTCATATTGATTTTTGTGTGTTGAAGTTTCTCCAGCAGTTCGATAGGTTTGCTGGTGTAGGGTAACTAGTCCTCCGCCCAACCCTCCCTCTGTACCCGGGCTCGGGACTGGCAAGAAAACTAGCAAGCTAGTTGACTAGGCGAGGTTATCTACATAGGATGCAACTAGTTTTTTTAACCCTCTACGTGAAGCGCTTAATGACAAAATATTGCTTCTTTTCTCAGCATGCAGGATGCCTGGCACTGACGAGAAAATTGTTTTCTTAACAGTTTGAAAGTAATTCACTTTATAAGCAAAGCTAGTTCATAGGTTCAATTTTTGTTATTTCTGAATGATATAAATTACAGTTGACAGTCATCTACTGTGGATTTTACCCAGTTCTAAATGTAAATAACTTAATTTACTTGCGTGGTGTCTTAAACAGAAAATGTGTTGCTTTCGAGTGACAAAAAAGTTATGCCAGTGGAATTACTTTACTCCTGAAATGTACTATTCGTGCACATACAACTATTAAAACTCAAATACCAATATTGCTTAATTACATTAAGAAGAAGTTCTCATTTAGGTGTTTAATTCACGGTAACTGTGGATTATCTTTATGAAGAAATACAGAAAGATGATAAATTTGCTTTTGAATTTTGCTTTTGTCAATCACTCAATCTTTGGTGTAACTTATTTCCTATGCAGTCAGTTTTGTTTACGCAGCTCGAATTATAAAATTAGTGACAGATTTTAGAGCAACAACATACTAACTGAAACAACTGTTAGCAAGATCTCTTTTTTAACTTAAGAACACAAGTATCTTTTCTTAGAACTACTTTGAAAAAACAATCATTCATTCAATGTGATTTTTCTAATATTCACGACATCAATATGAAAAGTTTGCTAAACTATTTCAAAACAATTATGTGCAAAATCTCTGGATTACTTAAAGTGTATCAAGGCTAAACCATTTTGTCCTGGAAGCAAAATATAATTTGAAGGTAGAATTAAAGACCCAGCTCTTATCGTCATTCTCTTACTGAATAGTATACACATGAATGTATAACTTTTTCAGATGGAAAGTTGCTTAGGTAACAGAGATTAGTGGTTAGTTCCGAAAAGACAAAAAGCCGTAGTATGGAACAAGGTTTTATAGCTTTAAGGTGAGAAAATGTGATCTTTCAAATTCCCTTGTAATTGGACAGTCAATACACCATGTGAAATGTCGATAATCTCTATTGCATATAAATATGTTAGGATTATTTTAAGTCAGAATAACTGTTGATCATTGAGAAATGATTAAGCTCTTGGTAAGTAATGAGCTATGACACTTTTAATGTAATATTTTCTTTAAAGATATTGGGTCTCGCTGTCTTTATTCATTGCTGTGACTCTGAAGTTTTATATACAGACAGTAAGTAATTGTTCGCAGTCTAACAGTAAGATGCTCGCACGGTTTAACTTTCCAAACACTTTTTTGGGTTGAGGGTGGTCGTTGGTTGATGCTTCTTGAAAACGACGGATTACTTACATCTGATACTTTTTCACTTTAAGTATGAAGATCTTTGGTGGAGTGTAAGAAATGAAGCAAAACGGTCAACGAACATCTGCGTCCTCTACAGTATGAGGAAAGGAGGTTACTGGACTCAACGTTTTGGAAAATAAATAAATGTTTGAGCGTGATTTATCCTTGGTTATGTCATATAAATAATTATTGCCAAATATATGTTCCTTAAAGTGATGGAGTCTACAGAATTCTACTGATCAAATTAACTGTGCAAATTCGAAGCGGAGAACTTAGTATATTGAACAAATATCAGCTCATTAGGATGCAGATACACCTAATTTAATATCCGATCAAACGCATTTTCCGAGTTCTATCGTTATGCATCAACAAATTTAGTTACGTCTTCTCAAGCGAATGAATTGCTAGGAAATTGAAAGCAGTGTGTAGCTGCTTCTTCCTACCTTGAAATTCTTCTGCAGCACAGACCACTAATCTCATTTAGGGTCTAACACAAGACGTTCGGATTACGAGAGTCAGAATCTAATTGTCAATAAATTACAATTTCTGTCAATTAGCAATGTACTGTGATTCGTGCGGACACCTATCCTGAAGATGGTCAAATCCATACAAACCAATACCTGAAAACGAACTGTTAACTGTTGAATGAAGTGACAAGTCATTTCATGATACTCACTGAAGACTCTGTGAGAGGTTTCGTTCGAATTAATGCCTTAATTGTTGAGAATGAATTTCTAAGATTCATTTCTTATCAGATGTTCCAAAATATGATTTCTCATTACGTAGACACTTAAAAACTGTACATAATCCTAAACCTTCTACTTCTTTTCTCTTCCAGCATGGTCAGATTATGAGACAGACCCTGTGATTGTAAAACGCGGTAAGTACACAGATGATGATCCATTTATTACAGATTTATGTAATTTCTATATTTATCCTTATATAAGAGTTTAAATGATAAGTTAATAAGTGATTTCTACTAATTAGCTATTAAGATAGATTACCAGAAAAATTTCAAATAGTACTGATATTTTTAAAACGCATTAATAATTTGTAGTCCGAATAAAACAACTAACTGCGGATATTTCATTCTGTTATTAGACAGTTCATACATGTACAATCGGTAGTTTCCGGTAAGAACCTATGCAAACTGCAAAAGAAACTATGCGATTAAAGGCAATAAATTGTGCCTATTGCTTGATATGAGTAATCGGAATCAACTCTTATCAACCAGTAATAAATATCGAGCTACATTTTAGATTGTTTTGTTTAATACCGTTTTTAATGTCAGCATATGAGTAACTTTGACCTGAGAACTTTCAGTTCCTGTTGGAATTCTTGTTTAAATCTCATTATTTGAACGAGTTAACGATTTCAAGTCCTGCTGTAATTTAAGTTCTGTTAAAAATCCTTGCAATCCTATCTGAATATGATAACATTGGATGAGTATCAAGCATTCTTTCAGTCATGTTTAGCTTTCATGGACATAATTATTTTCGGCAGCGGCAAGGCGGTTATGGCGCTCGCCGACCATGCACATGGTCCGGCGTTCGATATCAATGGTCGGCCTGCTAAATTTGGACTACCGATACCACATTCTGAAAATTCCATAGTTGTACAAAATATACTGTGTGGAATCAAGACATAATAAGAAATAATAATAAATAGTTTTAATGAAATCTTTTAGAAGATAAGCAAACAACAAAGGAAATGATGTATGGAAGTTGTGTGGCCACTTTATAAATTATCAAGAGCAATATTTCGCCATCAATGTTTAGCTATATCAAATAAAGATATAATATACAAGAATGAAACAGTTAATTGTATACGTCTCTACTATATGAGCGATTAGAACTTTCAAGACTTATATAGCTCTGAATCGAACACAGAGGGGTGCAGCAAAAATGTAGCGCTTTAGGATAATAAGCATGCACTCCTATGCATATTTTCAAACTGAATGACTAAACAACTGTTGAAGTGAGTTTTCAGATCAAATCTTCCTTCAAACTTACAATTTTAACGTCAATATTGTAGTATTTAAATGAATATAACTTCATCGCTTTAAAATATTGAACATTTTTTGAGCCAATTTTATACTCATGGTACATATTACATTTCTTCAGCTTACAAGATTGTCGGTAGAAGTTCACGTGAGCAAAACTTTTAAAAATGACTTGTCAATTATTTTACAAGTTACTACGATAAAAGTTAAATTTGCTTAAACATTTTGTAATAAAAAGAATATTAGGATAACATAGAAACAAATCTGCAAGTTGTACATTAGTCATTTAACCTTAATCTTAATTCCATATGTGGTGTGAACGCATTAGATTTGTGAAAATTAACTACAAATATGAGTGTGCCTAATACTCATTAACTATTATAAATTCAGATACCTTTCTTTTGAAATAAGTTATTGTGATCTAAATATATTTGATTTGGAACTTCTGCAAGCCTGGAATAAACAATTGGAAAATTCGGAAAGAACCAATTCACCACTAAGAATGTAGAAATTTGTGGAGTGTAGCAGTGTATAATTCCATGTTAACTGTTCACAATCAAGTCACTGATGAATGCGTCTAGTAAAGGAAATTAATTGAGAAAATAACTTCACCTCCACGTTAGTGTATAGTTAGTAAGATTTTTGATTGTGTATTCATAATGATGTTCATACCGAATCTGATAAAACGATGTAGCTTATCCCTTTTCTGAGAATATTATTAGTGAGCATTAATAATATTTACATGTTACATTTGCAGCGACGAAATGTTTGTGCAGAGACCAGATGATTTTCAACTTTATTTTTTCACAGAAATTGACTAAATAAGATAGAAGAGTTGCTTATTGCTTCTAGGCTTTCAATGGTTATTTTTCTCATGCCAATCAGTAACAAAACTTGCCACGAGATTTTGAAATCACTGTTCTTTTGATTCAATTTTTGACTTTATTCAATTGGAAATGCCAACTTTTCTTATTCACAGGTATAACCCGTAAACCCTGCAGAGTACATAAAAGTAAGCATACAACTTTTAAAATATGAAATAAATAATACTATGAAAGAAGTGGTGTGCGTCGGTGGCACAGCGGTAGAATGCTCACAAACCACGCAGGTGGTTCGAGGTTCGATCACCGGCTAACGCACTCCTTTACCTCGCTAAGCCAGTAATCATACTGGTAAAGAGTGAAGGTTTGGCACGAGGCTAGCAACTCCATCACGTGAAAATAAATACCACGGCTATCGAAGCTTCAAAGCTCTAGTTTGAAGCCCTATGTTCCACTGAGAACGTAAAAGGAATAAAAAAATTAAAGAAATAACCTTAGGTAAATCAGATAATTTTGTATAAACGTAAATGGCATACGCTTAATAGATGGTTTTTTCATAAAAACTATTGGACAACATCAGACCTCATCTACAATTATCGGACTGAAACTTCTGTGGTTTAGTACAGGACAGGTTGTATGAACGTTCAACTTACTATCACACTTTGGAAATAATAATAAACTTACACAAAAGTAACCATGTGAAATGCAGTTTCCAAAATCAAGTATCTTAAAGTATGACTTCAGGCTTAAGTTGAGTAACCAGTCACAGGTGCTATTTTTTTATTCGTTGTGTTCTGAGTGAATCACGGGGCATCAGACTTTATGTTTTCAGTAAGGGTGGTATTGTTTTTATGCCTAACTTTCCCTCTGTGCCCTGCTCAGTATCGGCAAGTGAACAAGGCGTGGTTTTGAAGTTCGTTCTCTGACAATCGCATTCTGACCTCGAGCGTAGCTGGCGAGTATTGCATCACTGAAACACACCTACTAGTATCCATATTAACTGACGTTATTCTATGAACACATTTTCCTGTCTCGAAAATTGGATTCTGATTATCTGCCGATCACATAAAATGTTTTGTCTTGTTAACGTCGTATGCATGCAACTGCTTTATACTATATGCTCGGTATTACAATAGTGTATAAGCGTAAAGTAATTAAGGTAATGTAAGCATATAATCTTATTTTTATAGTAGCAGCTGTATCAAAACCTCTGCGTTTGTAACTGAGTTTCAGTAGACATCTTAAGCCAAACTGTATATAATGTTAATTACCATGATTTATAAACTGAAATCTAGATTGTACGGTAGTCATCATTGTTAAGCTGATCAGCTGGTTCATAACGTACCTGAATATGAAAGAACAAAGAAGACCACAAAACTCAAGTTTCGAAGTCGTGTGATTATAATTGATATGATTATGAACAATAAATGTTGTTCGAAACGTCATCCAGAAAATAATAATACTGTTTCACTGTGTGATACATCTAATAAACAAACTAATATGGAACTACTTACTACCACTGTGCCTAAGTTTTACACATATATTAAAGTTTGTCGTTCTTGTGTAAAGTGTTAACCGAGAGTTCACTACCAGAGTTGAACCCAACTCCTGAATATTTCCTCCAACTGATAATTCAAATCATGCACGACTTTTTCTGAGAAATATTGTTTTCTTCAGTATTTGATTTATGCAATTACTTGTATATTCTCCAATTTAAACCATCTGACGTAAAATTAAATTTTTAATTCATTCATTAAGAGAAAGAAAAGAAAATTTGTAAAAGTAAGTCGAAAGTTGTGTGAGTTACATTAATAAATCTTTTAAATACCCATTGTATGTTTAATTATAGTCGATTTCGGAATTATTACCAGTTTTTGATTTTGTGCATTAAATCTGTAAAATTTCAAGGAAACTTTTACCTTGCACAGCGTTAATTTAAGTAGTCTGATATTGTATAAGATATTTTGAATCTTATAACAGTAGCTCACAATTTTTCTTTTACCACTACTTTTTTCTAAATGACATACTCTGTTAGGAATGAAATAATTCTTCTAATCTCTTGATTATAATAATGGTCATATTACTCCGTGGAATCTAAGGATGTAATTTACACCTTACAATCGACAGTTCATTCATTTTCTTTATCTCTGTCTTCTCAAATTCATAATTTAACCTCTGGATTTTTATCCGGTTATTCTCGAAATATATCTAACATAAAGTAGATATTTTATAGAACTTTTAAAGGTAACAATTCAAAATGAGGTCCTAATATCATCGAAAATTATTACGTTAACAAAACATTATATTTCATCCACCCGTTGAGTACTATTGTAACAGCAGAAGGCAAGGCATGGAACATAATATATATATATATATTTTCATAGCTATAAAACATGAAAACTAATATCCAGCATTCTAACCGGGATGTATTCAGTTAAGTCGAGGTAAAATGTCATCTTTAATGTGTTTCATTATTGTCATTATTATTATTATACCAATTTTCCTCACAATTAGACGGCTTTTTGATGTAGAATACACGTGAGGTGGTTATGTAATCCAACGAATAGTATGCATTCAAGGTTATGGGTGCATTTACATCCCGTTGTCACTATTCTTTACGTTTGCATTTATTTCCGGGTAAAAGTTGTTTGAAATACCATTGAAATACAAGTCAATAAAATAAACTAATTAGAATAGAACAAATTTATAGGTTCACACATTTATATGACAGTAAAATGTAGGGTTATGTAAAAATTTAAAACCCATGTTTTCTTCTCTTTACAGAGGATAGTGAAGGTGATGTAAAAATAGTTAAAAGTAAGTCTATAAAACCATCATTAGTATGTATTGATAAGTGAATGAAAGAGGGCTACTCTTCCAACAAGTGGAAGATTTTATTTTGATTTACAGCTTGATTCCACACCGTATTTTCAGTACAAGTGTGGGATTTTCAGCATGGATATCGGTAGCCCAAATTCAGGCCGACCATAGATATCGGGTGTGCGCCGGCAGGGGATCGAACCCCGGACCATGTGCATAGTCGGCGAGAGTCCTAACCACTGTGCCACCGACGCATATTTCATGAAAATACAATCAGAGAATTTTATTGAATTGACATGGCACAGCTAAACTCTCTACATACTGAAATATATATATGCATTAATATAAAAAAGCGTTGGCGGCACAGAGGTAGATTGCTCGCCAACCACACAGGTGGTTCGGGGTTCGATCACCGGCCAACGCACTCCTTTACCTCGCCAAGCCAGTAATCATACTGGTAAAGAGTGAAGGTTGGGCACGAGGCTAGCAACCCCATCACGTGAAAATAAATACCACGGCTATCGAAGCTTCAAAGCTCTAGTTTGAAGCCCTATGTTCCACTGAGTATGTAAAAGTATAAAATGATCGGTAATTATATTAGAATTGTTTGTACTTCGCTGTGAATGAAATTCGAAAGCATATTGTGTCTCCTGCCGTTTTGCTGTATGACGCTCATAGATTTTGCAATTTTTTGCTTGTTGCGACTTGATTGGCATGATTTTGATCACGAATTGGTGTCACTTAATGATTTACTCAAAATTAAGTAATACTGGACAAGTCTTTTGTCCTACTTACTGACTCTTGAGTATTAAGCACCCATAACCCAACCAGGAATTAAACCCAGGCCCTTCAGTTTACAAGGCGAGCTCGTGGAACATTCAGCCTCTCAGACGGAATTCAATGGCCCATCGATTCTAACTTCTTCAACATGAACACCAGTCAAAGTTATCAGTGAGTATTTGTCCTCACATTCAACCTAGTAAACTACCACTGGTCATGACTGATATTAATCCGTGATCACACTTGAAGCTAATAGCTTTATCGAAGTAATATTACTTCTCTACACTACAACAGTTTAGGTCAATTTTCAACAAACATACTTTTCAATTTATAAACTGTTCAGTTATTATTGTGGAGTATGAAATTTTATATGGTATTTTTACTACTCGTTACTAATTGTACGCTTTGAGCAACTAATTTGTCGTTACTGACTTATTTTCTAAACTTTAGAAATACGATGGAGGAAAATTAAAATAAGTATGTGAACAATGATGCTTGAGACATTCGCTGTATTAAATGCTGTTTTATATGTGTAAACTGTATTGTAAATCATTCTCAGAAGTTAGTACTCGACAATTCAGAGAAAAAAATTACATTACAAAACTTTAATAAATTATTCAAGTAGGCTCATATAAAACTTTACTTGAAAATACCTAACTTACAATCACTTAGTTATCAGACTGGATTATTTTCAAATCCAGTAGATGGTTGCAGGTAACGCTAATGTTACGCACGCATTCCGTGTTCACTATTGATTAAAATAAACAGATCTTAAAAGTATATAGGACTAAAAAACCATTACAGAAAAGAAATAAATAAGGTAAGGAACAAATCTAACATATCTAGGGAATTTATGAGTGTTCGCGAAAACCCAGACGACAAAGAAAAAAACTATCAAGAATAAAAGAGCAATGAAGAACAACTACCAAAACAACAGAAGATAACGTTGAAAAATAAAACAAGAGAGAGTAGATCAAATAAATCATCGGAAAGTCCAAGCAACACTTTATGAAATAGACAATATAAAAACACGAGCATACAGCCAGGATCCCACTGATAAAAATAATACAAATTTTCACAAGTTTGAAATTCAAACACACATGTAGGCGAAATGCTAATTAGCTATAGAAAAATTGGTATATTCCGAGCAAACACAGCGCCCAGGTACTCAAACTGACTTCCTGAAACATCAAATCAGCATCCCGTTTAACAAAAATAATTGCGAAATTAAGCGACATCGCAAGGCAAAGGTTACAGCAAAACTAACAAACAAAAACTAGGCCTGCCTGAATCCACAAAAACTCGTTAACACGAGTCCATATCCATTTTCCATCATCCCTCCCTCTAGCCATGTGTTTTTCCTCTCTTCACAGCAACCACTGTGCCGCCCACTACTACAACCAAGGCTACGACGACGACGACGCCTGTTCCAAGTGAGTTCACTTATCAATTATGTGAATTTTCAAAAGCGATGAATAAGGGAGAGAAATGGTGTTAGGAAGATTGCTTCACACCGACACACACCGACTTCCTACTCACTCCTCAACACAAACACTGTGACGCACATGGCACGCATGCACGCACGCACACACACACACACACAATCACACATTCTCATGTCCCAAATATCTCCGTTTCGAGTGAGCACAGTCTGTCGGTGACAAGAGTGAAGGTTCAGTGTGGCTGGCTGAGACCAAGACAAAAGAATTCGTGTACACTCGAAGTTTCGACACCAGGACGCTTCTCAGCAACAGAGGAAGCCACAGCAGCAGCCGCAGTTATGCGCACAACATCCAGTGTAGTTGTAGTGCTGGTGCAATGCAATTCCATCGTCATCACTGTCACAACTGGTCATGACTGGACTCACATCCCCACTCCACTCCTCTCCCACTCACAACACTGTCCGAACACGTCATCTCAACAAACACCATCACCATGCATTCAATTCTTCCTCTCACTCTTCTTCACATCGTCAGTGCTCTCGCCTGGTCGACTAGCTCTCTGTAGAGTCACGAGACCCATCACCAAGTGAACTCGTGCACCGAAACTCACTCAACCTGTCTGTCTCTACACACGCTCGTCACTCCACCAGTCCACATCACTTCTCCATCATCCCTCCCTCTAGCCATGTGTTTTTCCTCTCTTCACAGCAACCACTGTGCCGCCCACTACTACAACCAAGGCTACGACGACGACGCCTGTTCCAAGTGAGTTCACTTATCAATTATGTGAATGTTCGAAATCGATGAATAAGGGAGAGAAATGGTGTTAGGAAGATTGTTTCACATCGACACGACTTAATGTCGTATAGATCATGGAATATAATTAGGCACATTTCTATATTGGATTGATTATCTTTGCAACCTGTTTGGCCATATTAATGACACTGTCTGATGCAGCCGGTTTTTGGTACATGAGTTAGGTTCCTAAATCCAGATCCCATCAACCTCAACAAAATGTAGTAGACGAACTCCTAAATTAAAGTTGAGATTAGTTGGTATGTTGTAGAAAACTTTGAAAGCCTCGTTAACACCAGTCTTGTGTTCTCTATCCACGAGATGAGATAGAATAGAGCTATGAATTGATTTTGCTTGTCTCTTACTCAACCATGCAGCATGGCGTTCGAAAATACGACGACAAACACGCCTAATTATACGGCCTATACAGCTGACTTCACAGGAGCAGTCAAACTGATAGATACACATAGAAGAGGCGAAATCAGGCAGCTTATCTTTAACTACCGATCATATCGATACTTTTTCAGAATACCAATATTATTAATGACGATTATTCTAGAATATTCTGTGTATATAACCATATAAATATATCTACATAATTGTAGAGCCAGAAGAGGAAATTATCGAAAAGGATATACTCTGCTCAATTTTTTCCAGAATGTCTGAATGAATATTTTCGCTGTATATATAATGAAGTAATCTTCATTTGAATTAGTCTAAATAAGTCTCTTAGACATGGTGTACAGTAATTATCGAAAAACAGATTCAAACCAAGTTCGAAACGTGTCAGTCCAATTTTCAATGAATAGTGATACAAGAAAATGTATGAACAAGTAATATGTTTCGACAAAAGTGAAAATAAAACTATATATTAGTTGAAATAACCGTCGGCGTGAACAATTAGCATTTCATATTAGTGTAAACCACTACTAAACATTATTGAGTTGGTTAAACATTCACTGAGAATAGTTTGAATGTAGAAAATGTCACATACGATTTGTCTAACTAAGCCTAGTGGGCAAGAAATATTGAGAAATTAAAATCCAATCAAAATGGCTGTATTCATAAATTCGCATACGAAAATAAGTGGCTGGAGAATATGCAGATAAAGATGAGAGCATAAAAGACCATAAGAATGCTAACAGATACAGAGATAACTTATTTCAATGGATGAGATAGTATTCAAAATATTTCATTATATCAAGTACTGACTTGCTTATTATAATTTCATCTACTTTATTACAGTACCAGCAACCCGGAAATTCGTTCCTCGTAGACCGTTTGGAAGACGTAAGTCACAATTTTACGAATGCACTTTAAAACATAAGTTTGTTAACTAGCTAATTTCTATAAATATTATTGAAAGCGAAACAAATGCCAACTGCCACAGTGTGTAGTATATTCACTTAAATTCAAGCCACTGGACTCCATGTTCTCTCGACATCAGGACGCTTCTCAGCAACAGAGGAAGCCACAGCAGCAGCCGCAGTTATTCGCACAACATCCAGTGTAGTTGTAGTGCTGCTGCAATGCAATTCCATCGACATCACCGTCACAACTGTTCATGACTGGACTCACATCCCCACTCCACTCACACTCACAACACTGTCCGAACACGTCATCTCAACAATCACCATCACCATGCATTCAATTCCTCCTCTCACTCTTCTTCACATCGTCAGTGCTCTCGCCTGGTCGACTAGCTCTCTGTAGAGTCACGAGACCCATCACCAAGTGAACTCGTGCACCGAAACTCACTCAACCTCTCTGTCTCTACACACGCTCGTCACTCCACGAGTCCACATCACTTCTCCATCATCCCTCCCTCTAGCCATGTGTTTTTCCTCTCTTCACAGCAACCACTGTGCCGCCCACTACTACAACCAAGGCTACGACGACGACGCCTGTTCCAAGTGAGTTCACTTATCAATTATGTGAATTTTCAAAAGCGATGAATAAGGGAGAGAAATGGTGTTAGGAAGATTGCTTCACACCGACACACACCGACTTCGTACTCACTCCTCAACACAAACACTGTGACGCACATGACACGCATGCACGCACGCAAAAACTCACACATTCTCATGTCCCAAATATCTCCGTTTCGAGTGAGCATGGTCTGTCGGTGACAACAGTGACTGTCCGGTGTGCCTAGCCTACACCAAGTCACTGGACTCCATGTTCTCTCGACATCAGGACGCTTCTCAGCAACAGAGGAAGCCACAGAGCAGCAGCCGCAGTTATTCGCACAACATCCAGTGTAGTCGTAGTGCTGCTGCAATACAATTGCATCATCAGCACTGTCACAGCTGTTCATGATGAACTCACATTCCCACTCCACTCCCCTACCACTCACAACACTGTCCGAACACGTCATCTCAACAATCACAATCACCATGCATTCAATTCTTCCTCTCACTCTTCTTCACATCGTCAGTGCTCTCGCCTGGTCGACTAGCTTTCTGTAGAGTCACGAGACCCATCACCAAGTGAACTCGTGCACCGAAACTCACTCAACCTCTCTGTCTCTACACACGCTCGTCACTCCACCAGTCCACATCACTTCTCCATCATCCCTCCCTCTAGCCATGTGTTTTTCCTCTCTCTTCACAGCAACCACTGTGCCGCCCACTACTACAACCAAGGCTACGACGACGAAGCCTGTTCCAAGTGAGTTCAGTTATCATTTATGTGAATGTTCGAAATCGATGAATAAGGGAGAGAAATGGTGTTAGGAAGATTGTTTCACATCGACACGACTTAATGTCGTATAGATCATGGAATATAATTAGGCACATTTCTATATTGGATTGATTATCTTTGCAACCTGTTTGGCCATATTAATGACACTGTCTGATGCAGCCGGTTTTTGGTACATGAGTTAGGTTCCTAAATCCAGATCCCATCAACCTCAACAAAATGTAGTAGACGAACTCCTAAATTAAAGTTGAGATTAGTTGGTATGTTGTAGAAAACTTTGAAAGCCTCGTTAACACCAGTCTTGTGTTCTCTATCCACGAGATGAGATAGAATAGAGCTATGAATTGATTTTGCTTGTCTCTTACTCAACCATGCAGCATGGCGTTCGAAAATACGACGACAAACACACCTAATTATACGGCCTGTGCAGCTGGCTTCACAGGAGCAGTCAAACTGATATATACACATAGAAGAGGCGAAATCAGGCAGCTTATCTTTAACTACCGATCATATCGATACTTTTTCAGAATACCAATATTATTAATGACGATTATTCTAGAATATTCTGTGTATATAACCATATAAATATATCTACATAATTGTAGAGCCAGAAGAGGAAATTATCGAAAATGATGTACTCCGCTCAATTTTTTCCTGAATGTCTGAATGAATATTTTCGCTGCATATATAATGAAGTAATCTTCATTTGAATTAGTCTAAATAAGTCTCTTAGACATGGTGTACAGTAATTATCGAAAAACAGATTCAAACCAAGTTCGAAACGTGTCAGTCCAATTTTCAATGAATAGTGATACAAGAAAATGTATGAACAAGTAATATGTTTCGACAAAAGTGAAAATAAAACTATATATTAGTTGAAATAACCGTCGGCGTGAACAATTAGCATTTCATATTAGTGTTAACCACTACTTAACATTATTGAGTTGGTTAAACATTCACTGAGAATAGTTTGAATGTAGAAAATGTCACATACGATTTGTCTAACTAAGCCTAGTGGGCAAGAAATATTGAGAAATTAAAATCCAATCAAAATGGCTGTATTCATAAATTCGCATACGAAAATAAGTGGCTGGAGAATATGCAGATAAAGATGAGAGCATAAAAGACCATAAGAATGCTAACAGATACAGAGATAACTTATTTCAATGGATGAGTTAGTATTCAAAATATTTCATTATATCAAGTACTGACTTGCTTATTATAATTTCATCTACTTTATTACAGTACCAGCAACCCGGAAATTCGTTCCTCGTAGACCGGTTAGAAGACGTAAGTCACAATTTTACGAATGCACTTTAAAAACATAAGTTTGTTAACTAACTAAATTTCTATAAACATTATTGAAAGCGAAACAAATGCCAACTGCCACAGTGTGTAGTTTATTCATTCAGATTCACACTATAAACAGACATTTGTCTGAATTGTGTTAATTCAATTGAAAGTTACGGGACCATTTACCGTTAAACGAAAACATGGAAATAAGATAAGCCTTAAGGAAACATAAACCATACATTGATTGACAGTAAAACACGAAAAGGACATACGAACAAGAGGATAGCCATACTGATCATCTGTTCACTTAAAATCACATAGGTGGATGGTGTAAAATACTGATTAGTATAAATAAATGAGAATCTTTAAAGGTGGATAACCGGTAGTATTGAATACATTACTGAGCTGTATGCGATTCCACTGCTGAAATCCTGTTCCAGTATTGAGGAATTCATTAGTCAGGGGATCAAATATCGAGGGTGTTCAAAATAAAAAAGCCTCACTGGAAATAATCGCTAAAGAAAGGAATACATTGGCTGGAGACAAAACTTCAGAAGTCGAAAGTTGTGTTATTTTTTACTTACAACACTAACGCAATTAGTTTTGACAAAGAGAATGTTCCACTTTTACCAGGGAGAATGAAGTTCCATCTGACTTGATCTAAGTAAATAAACAAATCTCATACATTCACTTTATTATTTTTTCTCTTTCTTTTTTCCAGCAAGATATGGGCCATATCCACAACCAATATGTTTATTTTTCTTTGATTACACATATGACTAATTTAAAGTTATCTCCTGCACATTTGTGCACCTATGTGTGATTCCAACAGATGAGGTTAAATTCCGCTCACCTGAAGAATGATCTTAATGAGTTCAGTGTTCCTCATATGCTCACAAAGCTCCTCACACATTGTCATGTTCCAAATATATCCGTTTTGAGTGAGCAGGGTCTGTCGGTGACAACAGTGAAGGTTGTGTGTGCCTAGCC